>CM041776.1:495451343-495951168 GCA_023374045.1 Limonium bicolor
ATTTTTTTACATTTTGGACTTATATTTTAAAAAATATAATAATTTAAAGCTAATATAATAAAAAGCAACCCAGTCAGCAGCTGACTGGGTACCAGCTCATCCAGCCGCACTCAAATTCTACGCGGACCATCCGCACCATCGCACGTCTGAAATGCGATATACCCTTCACTCAAATGATGATATTTCTTATATTTCATTTTACCCTACCCTGCAATAACCTCAAAATCATAATATCAATAATTTTTTTGAAAAACATATAAAATTTGAAAACATAGATAAATATTAATTAAAAAAATAAAACAAATTTAATAAAAGAATTAAACTTATAAAACACAATAAATATAAAGTAATTAAATTCATATAATATTAAAAATAAACAAAAATGACTAAATAAAAAAAAGATAATTTGTTTAAAAAAATACTCATAAATAGTTAAAAACTATTATAATGATTACTTAAAATTGTAAAAAAGTTATAATAACTACCTTAAATATAAAAATTATTAAATAAAAATATATTATAAAATTCAATTTACAAGAAAATATATTATATTTTATGATTTTTAGACTTTATTTTTATATTTTTAGATAATGATTTTTTATGAACTATATATAAATTGTTACTTTTATATGTTTTATATTTTTATATATTTTATTATTTTTGTTTTTTTTTTATTTTTTTTGTAATTACTTATTTGTATTTATGTCAATTGTTGTAATAGTTTTTAGATTGTGTTATTTTAATAATTTATGTACATTTTTAAAAAATTATAGTATCTTTATTATTTAGCTCTTTGTCATATGTTTTAAAAAATCTGATGTAAAATTTTTATGTGTGTTTTTATTCTTTTTTTATTATTTTGTCATTGGTTATTTTTTATAAAATTGTATACGGTGTTTAAATTATTTGTGAAACATTTTGTTTAAGTTTGATACATTGACCATATAACCCTCAAGTAATTTTATTTTTTCACTTCCCTAATCTCAAGAAGACGAAAGCTTTCTTACACTCACACCGTGTCGGGTTGGTGAGTAAGGTGTCGTTACGCAAAAGCAGGTAATATAAGATTTATAATAAAGGTGTCTCTGGTTACTTTTTTGAAGTGTGGTTAACTAATAGTAAACTGATAAGTGTATTCAAGTTAAATTTTAGTGGGACTAATATTCTGAACCAATAGTATTGAGACACATGGAGTAACTTTATGATAAATCTATTCTTTTAAAATAAAGGCACCATAAAAATCCCTACCGAACATACCTAAGACTTAGGTGGGTTAGAAATTTTTAACCCTAATCTCAACTACGTAGAACCATTTAACTCAAATTTATCCCGTGTAATCTATAATTTTCTAAACATATTCTTTGGTTTCAATTCTTATAATCCAAATAAATTATCAACTTCTATCATATCCTATTAATTTTAAAAAACGATTCACCAAATCCAAATACTACCAAGTTTTGCTTAATTAATGATATAGCATTGGCACTGTGTTTTTAAAATTGTATGGGATCATATTGATTTTAACTAATTTCACCACCCCGTTAATATCGGTGTATAATGTCTAAAATATCTCTGTTATTTGTTAACCACCTGACAGAGTCCATCATTTCGATAAATTGCACAAGTCTCTCTCTATCACGTGGTTAACAAATAACATGTGTATTTTAGGGGTCGTTCGCCCACAGCTCCAAAAAGCTACTGCTTTTTTATTAATCTATCCCTAGTTAACCTATTGTAACTTGACACATATGTATTGAGTTAAAGTTTAACAAATAATCAACTGACATGTGTCAAACAAAAAGTGAAAAAAAGAGATTAATGTTCTACTCGCTGTGAGAGAACGGGGCCTTAGATTTTTTTTTCCAGCGATGTTAACAGAGTTGTTATTTGAATATGAAACAAAGTGTTATCTGATCAAATTAGTTAAAACTCAGTGTTATCATGTGTAATTTAAAAACCGGTGCGGTTCGTTTGCAAGCTACACCCCCTTTTTTGAGATGAATGGAAGATTAATCTCCAGCTTCATTCATCTGCATATGGGACATTAATCTAGCTTGAGGCTGATACTTAGGTGGCGTTCGATACCCACAAATCGCTGGTTTTCGGTGAAAAGTCGGGATTATCTACCCTCTTCTCTTGGTTGGCCCACTCCCTACATCTGCACATTAATCTCAAAAATCACCTTTATCTTAACGCAGCAATACCCTGCGTTTGCTCCAAAATCTCTTCCGACGGCGCGTTTTGTTACATGGTAATTACTTATCTGCCCACACTTTTCATTACTCAACAAAACAATTGCTGACTCTCTATTCGAATTTGGGGCATGGAAACAACACGCAAACTCTGACGCCCGAAGTCATTTCCATTCAATTTCCACCCAACAACCACAGATTAGCAGTTCAATTCGAATTAGGGGCAGATGACAATCGCATCAAGTAATTACTGCATTCCATTTACGCCAACCACCAAATCAGATTGCTAGCGTGCGTCGTCGTTCTTTAAATGTCGATCCTCAAGGGCAAAAACAGTCAACCCACCTTCTGGTACTTTCGTTGGCAGACGACGAACCCTACACAGCAAAATCAAACAAATTACATGATGTACAGTTCAAAAAAGGGAGAAGATAAATAAATTAGAAGCATGCCGAACGTACGCTCCTGGAAGACGGCATTGCGACAATCGGTTTGGTGATTCCTGAACGAAGAATACGAGAAGACGGAAACACATACAATTAAACCCGTTGCTTTGTAAGGAGCAGGGTATAGCAGTCTTTGTACATAAAATGAGACTTTTCCACTCATCGCCGTAATCGAACACCAACAATTGTAGTGGACATTAATCCCCGCGAAAAGCCCACGTTTCGTAGCCCATAAAGCTGCACATTAATCGGCCCCTTTTTTTACCTCTCAAGATCGAACGGGCCCATAGACGTGGTATATCCCGCGTTTCAGAAAAATTCAGGTGGGGGGAGAGATTAATGAAATAAGATTGTCCTTACTACCCCTGTCCAGCTCAGCTCCACCTCCTCGCAGAGTGTTGTTGAACTTCATTGATTACACACCAACTGCAATCAATTTGGGGACGACTCCGGCTGAAGAAACAAAAAGAAGAGGAAAGCATACTTGGTGGCGAGACTGAACAACGACGATTCCAGTTGAAGAAACAGAAGATGTACTAGAGTAGCAGAGAAAGGTGTACCTGGTGGCGAGACTGGACGACGACGATTCTAGCTGAAGAAACAGAAATAAGAGGAAGGTGGTGAGACCTCTCGGGCGAAGAAGATGAAGAAAAAAAGGTTGGAAATGGCTGAAATTTTTTTAGGGGAAATGGCTAGCGAACATGTGCAATTGGGTTGGCGCAGAAAAGACTACTTTTCAGTGGTAGTGTGGTCTTTTCACATCCCATTTATTCAAACCCCGAATCTTGAAAACGAACACCTCTATATCTAACCTCATCCGAATTGGGTCAGCCGAAAAAGAACGGGGCCTATGATATATGCTCAATTAAACGAAAACTCGATAATATTTGATGAAAATTTCTCTAAATTTTTGAATGGTTATAAAAAACTAACTACATGTGCTCTGTTCGGCGCACGCATTTGTGTGGCATAAATTGGGTTGTTTTGGGAGTGGTCCCATGTGGGTCCCACGTGGGTCCTACATTCTACTCCAATAATATACTGCCACATATAAAACTACCACAAAACAGCCAGACCAAAACAACCACAAAGGACGCGCCGAATGCAGCCATGATCTTAATCGACTCTAAGTCAATCCAACAAAATCAAATCGGTGCACTTTTGTTTGATTTTGGGTGAGCTCGGAAAAGTGTTATTTTTAAAAAACTACTAATAGTTATAAAACTATAAAAAGTCTAAGTAATACATATATATACTTGTATTTTTTTAATAAAATATAGAAAGTAAACCGTATTAAGATCGAGTTAGAAATCTTAACCCATATTGTACCAAAAAAATAATAGTTTTTTTTATAAGTGGCTATAAGCGCAACATAAGAACGATAATGAGATTCTAAATAAACATTCCTCAAAATACAGTAATGGGTAGGTTTTGAACCATGACCTTTTGTTCTAGAATACCACTCATTGACCGATCAAACCAGAGAGGCTTGGCAAAGATGATATTATATATACATCATAAATGGAATAATAACATAAATTTGGGGATAGTTAAAGATACATTTCAAACATTATAGATGCAATGTTACTAATATTAAAGGGGCAGGAATATGGTGGAGGCTATGCTTCATACCTAAAAAAGTATGAGGTGGTGTCATGCTCAGTTTTGATTATTGGATCAGCTACTTAAGTGAACTTGATGATCTAGAACTTTTAATTAGTGATAGAAAAGTCTTAAGTTTGCATAATAATTTTGATCAATAATATAGACAGTTTTATAAATATGACATGGCGTCACACCTTCTAGGTATGACATCGGAGTTATTTATTTCCTAGAGATATAGCAAAAACAAAAACAAAAACAGAGTACATATACGTTGAACTTCCTTATTCGATTGAATAAATTCTAATAATTTTCTTTGAAAAGAACTAGTAAGCCTCCTTGGTATTCCGTTGTAGGTTATGATATTGATAATACCATATTTTATAAGACCTGGTTGTTTATTCGTTTATAATAATTTGTTTTGTTTACTATAGTCATGAGCAAACAACTTATAATTAAGTGCACAAAATTTTAAGGGAAGTTTTTAGTCGCAAACAAATATGGCTTTGGTTTTGAGAGACTACTAATTTAGGGACATTTGTTTTTTGGAATTAGAAAAGATGATTAGAATAATTCTGCTTTCTAAAGTTTGGTTAGACACTTCAGCTCCTTTCTAGCCAAATGAAGAGAATGAGCACTTAAGCTCATTTCTAGGCAAATGAAAGAGAATGAGATTAACACAAATCTCTCTCATAAATCCCTACGGTTAACCGACGATCATTAACTGATGGATATTCGTCGGTGGTTATTGACCCATAATCTATGTGAATTCTTTTTAATTCTCTCCATTCCTTTCTGATTTGCCTAAAACAAACGCCCTAGTTTGATAAGGTTGTTCAGGCTCATATTCTACTTACGAGTATAATTCATTGTAAACAACTATAAGGAACCATTCGAAAAAGAACTAGAAGGACACTGAGCCCCCATTGAAAGTCTTTTTCAGGTGGAGAAGATTCCGAAATAGAAAAGAATAGCCAAATACGGAACGAATTTACTAATGCGCATTTCATCATAGGCATAGTTAGGGTGGAGCAATTTGAGCCACGGATCAAATTTGCCAAAGATAACTAAAAATCACATTAATAGGTGGTTTTAGGGCATGAAACATTTATCAACCATCAACCAAAGTGTCAACCCATAGTTCAGTGTCAAAATAGTTCGTTATCAAGTGCTTGCACTGTATATGTAGATCAATGGTACAATGATACAGACTGTCACATCATATGCTATTCATTCTATCACAGTCGTGGGCGTATTTGGTATTTAACAAAAATACATACGAATCTCAAGATTAGTTCTTGTGTTTTCTTGCCTCCTCGAGAGGTTTGATGGGAGGGCGAAATTCACGTTACTGTACAAAACAATATCGTAATTCCAGGCTTCCAGCTGCAAAAAACTGCGTGGTCATCAAGCATCATGTATATGTACACTTCTCTGCCTGCCCTGAACAATCTGGCAGCTGTTTCTACGATTATATCAACATGGGCCACTCAAGTTCAGAAGCCAATTTGCCTAGTAATACCACAAAAAATAGACCTGTCGCCAAGTACTTCACGAATTGATTCATCGTGCTTTTGCCGGTCACAACCTACGATTGTGTATATCAATGATGGACGTTTTCTCCTGCTGGGATGCAGAATCCGAAGAACAAAAAGGAAAGGTCACACAACTATTGCTGTCCTATTAACACCAGAAATAATAAGAGAGGAGAGAAGCATACCTCTATCTGTATACCGGTTTCTGAAGGGAACCAGTGCATGAGAATTCCCAAGTGCATCACTGCCGGCATCAATTTGAACATGATTGGGGCAGTAACCTGAAGCAGAAATTCAATTATGAGTTTAAATCATTTTCTGATTTAATGGAAGGACAAAAGCGACTGTCTAGGCACAAAGGTATTGGAGTGAATGAAATGGCATCATACCAGGCTAAGAGCTGTTGTACCAAGAAGCAGAAGATACATCTTCCCCTGTTCACAATCAAAGAGGTCAAATATAGTTAGTGAAACTCATGGCCATCTTTCCTTCTAATCTAAGTTTGACTTGTGAGTTCGGGACTTTGGTAGTGTAGGTTTGCATGGAGTTGGAAAACACAGTTGCTTATGGGCAATGATGCATCATAGCACATTGGGAGTCACATTAGCAATATTGTCCATATCTGACCGAGATGTAACTGGCTTTGCCTTTGCGGCCTTCAGCCTCTTATTTAGATAAGTTGTACCCTTTTAATTAATGAATACTACGTTTGTTCAATACATTATGACGTTTTAGCTTTTGTCACCACTTAGTAGTCACACTTTTGGCTAATGTTAGTTTTTTTTGCATGCCTCAAGAAAGGGTTATACAGGAAAAACTGTAAAAGGTTATACGATCAATCTAATTTTGAACAAAATCCAAACGACGTATTACTGAAGGTAGGGAGCATAGTTTTATGCACTAATTAAATTGAAAGGCGTTAATCGTTTTCTCAGAAAAAGAGAGATGTACCTCCACAAGGTGAAGATTAGACGCTCTGCTAAGAAGAACGAAAGCAAACTCTCCAATTTGAGCTAATGACAGTCCGACCTATGAAAAGCAAAATCCAAAAGATTCCAGCTTATCATACATACAAAACACACACGGACACATACATATATAACATACATCTTGTCATACTATTTAGGAGGGGGGGGGGGGGGGGGGGGGTGAGTAAATTCAGGCTTACCAAGAAAGATGTTCTGACACTGTATCCAAATGCTTTTGTCACCATGGCAGCAACAGAAGTCTTGAATACTATAACCAAGATCACAGATGCTAGTAATATGTCAACATGGTTCCACAGAAAGTGCACATGAATCAGCATCCCGATGCTGGAGAGGAAAAGGGCTGCAAATAGATTCCGGATCGGCTCTACCTGTAAAAGCATAATGCAGAAATATGCAACAAAATGTGTAACGGATTTGACAGCTTGTAACTCTACCAGATGCTTGCACCAGCGAAACCATATACAACCTTCTAGTATATACTAATGTCATAAAATAATCCATAACCTTAGATGCCGTTCCAAAGGCAGAATGAAACTTTTACACGCACATACATGACAAAGAACATATCATATAGAGATATCATCACTGGTCTAAAATAACACATCAACAACTTGAAAAGAAAAACCTAGGAAAGAAGAATAACCTGATCTAGTGTGTGTTGGGCAAAGTCAGTGGTAGAAATCATAACTCCAGCAACAAAGGAGCCTAGTTCAAGACTAAGGCCTAGCTTGTCGCTACACTGCAAAGAACACAAGTGAAGAAGGAAAAAAACTCAATGAACAAGGAAACAAAGGATGAATGAAAGGAGTGGAGAAATAAAAGAAATAAGCAATTAAAACATACCCAAGCAGACAATAAGCAGAACGCCACTAGAGCAAGTTGATACAGCTCGTTTGTCTGAAAGAATTTAGTTGGTTACAGAGCAATGTCCATTTTCACAGTTTTAAGGCCCAAATGTCATAAGAATATCACTTGCCTGAGATGAGAGCTGTATCATCAGCTTGAGGAAGCGAGGAATGAATGACCAGGTCAATATATACGCGGCAGAGAGATAAAGGGATAAGATCACCAACCTGAAATAATTGGATGTATGAGACAAAAAGGGCTATGAGGTGAGAGATGGTACAGAAATAACAAAATATCACGTACACTAGAAGTAGAACATCTAAAATTTCTGAGACTTAATAAGCAATAAGCATGCCATGAAGTGGGATATGTTCCAAAAGAAATTTATCCTGCCCTTAGAACCCTTGATAAACATACACATACAATAATCAAATTCAATGGCAACAAACACATTCAGAGGATTCAGCAATTTCATCCACATAGGAGCAAGGAGATTTTGATTCATATATACACAGTTCAAAACTCCACACTTACAATTTTCCCATTGACATCAATCCTAGCAAAACGCCACCATTGCCGCCCAAAACAGGCAGCAAAGCAAACAGTAAACCGACAGCACAGTCCTAAAACCATTCAAAGAAGCATTATACAGAGAACCAAACAGATGTGTATGTAAACCAGAAACATAAGTTGATTAGGTCTTGCCTGAAAGATGAGTGTCCCTATGGTGACTTGACCATGGAGAGCATTGTTGTAGTTCCTTTCCATCAAATATTTGACAACCTTAAACAAGATGAACAAACCAAACATTGAGAAAGCTTGATGCAATAACCTTTTCAAATTTAGATAAAATCTTAGAAAACCATTTCTTTTTCACAGCAACGACTGTAATGGTTTTTTATTATGATTCTAATTCTAAATCTGTCTATTTTCTGATCATTAAAACTGACCATAGCAAAGGAATTCTCAGTACCAAAGACCAAAAACATACCACTGCTGTTGATGACATTGACAAGAAGGAGCCAACAAATACACCCTCGGACAACTTTGCTCCACATATCTGCACCCATCGGACAAACTTAAGCATACATTGTAGGCTTAAAAACTGATGACAAGTACTTAATAAATATTATGGTCGGGTGATGAATATACCATTGCAGTTATGCCACACAAGAACATAAAAATGATGATCTGTAGCAGCCCTCCAAGCACAGCAACAGGACCTACTGCCCTTATCTAAATCAATGAAAGTTTTTTCTGACGTTATTCCCATCCTTAACAGAGATGTACCAGAGACCCACATCAATGACGTTCCAAAAAGATATGTTACCTTCGCCATGGAGAACTCCAAACCAAGAGCAAAAAGAAGAAAGACAACACCAAACTGTGCAACAGTCTCGACCTGTAAAAACATAGACAAGAAACTAAATAATATACTAGAAACATAATGAGAACAAAAGAACATAAGATCATAGCCACTTAGTTTCATCGCAAGGATAACACATATAAGAAATCAATATATAGCCAATGATCCTTTGCATTAAATCCAAGCTTTCATTGTCTTGATTCTATTATTGAAAACTGAGAATATCATGTTCACCCTTTCTACTTCAGATGACTTCATCCATACAAGCTATCAATTAAGTTCACAACAAAGGTATATTGCATTATCACCAGTAAATAATAACAAGAAAGAGGAAGACACATAGCTAATACAGATTCATCAGAATGTAATGAAATCATTCATGAACCGTACCTGAACCATCTCACTGATAAATGACAGACCTCCTGGACCAATCATTGAGCCAGCAAGAAGATATCCAACAATGACCTAGAATTAAAATAAACCATGTACGCCCAAGATTCACAAACATAAACACAGCACAAACAAATCAGAAAACTCTTCACGAAAATGACAAAGAATGACAACTTTGACAGAAAAAAAAAAAAAGAGAGAGATGAGACATACCGGTTGTCCCAGACATGAAAAAAGTATTCCTCCAATAGCAGCAGAGACAATTAGCACAACCAAATCAGAAATTAACCTACAATCGCAAGAAAACACAACTAACATAATGAGTGTAGGTGTAGCATCCATAATACAGAATTCCAGAAAGGAAAGATAGAAGATACTGATAGAGTTATATGATTTATATGAGCTTTTTAAGGGAACAAACCTGAAGTCTACTTGAAGAACAGGATATTTTGATTTCTTGTTCGACATCACAAACACATTATCCTGTCAATGTAAGCAAATCGGTAAAAAGAATCACTAATAGGAATCTACAAGATTCATTGACCATAGCACATATTTCCACACCTTTTTGTCAATCAAGGTTGTCATATCATCAGATTCTTCATTTTCAAGGTTAAAAACATCTTGAAACTGGAATGACTTTGTGCCACTGCAGTAAGGCAATATCGTAGTATCATACCAAATACTTGTCAGGAAAAGTGTACATGATGTTCAAAAGAAAACAGGTGCAAAGAAAAGTGAGCTTCTTAAAAAATGAAGTGCATATAGGCCTCATCAAATTTTGCTATCCAAGGTTCCTACTTCCCAGTCATGCAACTCATGGAAACTGCTTTAGAAAGGTTCATAGAGTAATCTGTCAAAATATACGCACTTTGTCTCTCCTGTATCATTTTTCTTCACTTTCTCATGGGTGATCTTGGCAACAGTCTCCAGTGTAGCCTGCAATACAGTACAGATGAAGTGCGACCTTTCAAAAGATACTGCCAAAAAGTGTTGTATAAGCGGAACCAACAGACCTGCTGATCAGCGACACTAATGTTGAAGCTGGCAGATCCATCAGATCCTGAAGTAAAAATAAATTATTCAAATACTGTTAGTCAAGAAAGCTGGACACTTGTGGCGTAATTACGCAACAATCCACCAGCTTCCGCGACATGGATAGTGACTAGCAACATGCTTCGAAGTTCAGAAGAACTAATCTTAGTGCAATGATAATGGGACTCTTCTCACTTACACGAAGAGATGTTGCAGAAGCTAAACAACATTTTGCATTACATACAACAAATGTAGGCGCAAAAGAGAAATGGACAGAATGCTGAACCTTTTCCTTGCTTCCTTTCAGAATACTGAACTAATCTGTCGTTACTACATCGAGTTGTAGTAAGGACAACCCAAGATCAATATTCAGCTATAATACAAATGTTTGAACAGTAGTCGGGAATTCTTTTCAAACAAGGTCATGTTTCAGGACTTACTCTACTAAAACTTAATATGCATCAAACTCAAGGTGAGCAAAATACTGGTCCCTCAACAGTACAATGGTAATAAAAGATAGAAAAGGGGGAAAAGGAAAATTCGAACCCTCGGGCTGATCTTTTAGGTTCTCAGAGAACTCCTTCTCGAGCACGTGATCTATCATCTTGGCAATGGTGTCGGAACCACCCGGCGGCGTGGAATTGTACAGACTGTTCCCGTAAAACTTCTCCCTTATATCGTCATCAGATCTCGCTGCGGAACAGAGCTCCGATGAGACCACTATTGCCGTTAAGACTATACACACCCAAACTCCGAGCAAAGGCCATTTCTTGGAACTCGAACCCGCCATTACTGCAGGGTTTTCAAAAGATCTTTCCCCGACAAACCCTGCGCAGCAAGGGATGAAAAAAGAAATCGACGACGACTTCGTACCAATGAAATCAAAGATGGTGAACGGTGAGAGTGAAGTGGGTAATCTTTTCGTCCTTGTCGTACTCTGATCTTAGTTTATCAGAATGGCGAAATGATGGGAAGAAACTCGATTAATGTTGTTTGGACCTTTGGCATAAATCACTAAAATCAGTTTGATCGAGGAAGAGGCTTTGCTTCGATTTGAAGACCTCTTTAGTTTTAAAAATAAAAACGGGTCGAATTCTCTCTACTTGCACTCATTTTTCTTCTTTCTTTTTTAATTCTTTTCTGAAAAAGCTCTACTACTACGGCACGGTCTACATCTACACGTAACAGACAAAGCAAGTCAACTTGTATTGGACAGTCAATATAATTTCGTATCCCAGATTGAAGGAAACCTATGATTGTAGTCTCAATTTTATTGGAACAAATGTATCATTGCAATTCAAACCATAACAAGCAATGGGTTCGTTTGGGACAAGTGTTGGGATGTTGTCGGGTCCTGCAACTGAAAATTAAGAAGTTGTCTACTGTAGGTTTTGGGTGTTTAGTGAAAGTCTGTTGTTAGTTTTTAAAAACTGTTATTTTTGTTGTAATTAGTAAATTGTATATTGCATTTACAATTTATGCATATTACTAATTGAACAACAGTTCGACTTTGAGAAATGTTTTATCTTGTGAATTTGATTGATTTATACTCTCTCTGTCCCTTCTTGATCGTCTTGTTTACTATTTGGATATGTCGTTTGACTTCAATATTTAGCATATAAAATAATATAATTTTATAAATATAAATTTTGTAATTGATTCTTTGCGTGATAAACTATATGACACATAACTTAGTTTCATAAATTATTTTATCTTATGTACTTAATATAAAGGTGAAAATACGTACCGAAAAGCAAACATGACGGTCAAAGTGGGACGGAGGGAGTACAACTTTGCATATTTACTTAATTGCATCACAAAAATTAGAGAAAATTATTGTTTCATGCCTAAGTAGCACATAAATGTAATTAACATACACTGCCAATAAAATTAACTAATGTCAAATACACCCACATGGTTAATCTTATAAAAAGTAGAATAATAAAACTCAGTCTAAGCTCATTTAGTTTTATGGCTTACAAACGTCTTGGAATATAGAAGTAGTAAGGAGCTACACTTAGCTCACACACATCATATGACCATAAATGACATAACTTCATCTGCAATAGTGTTGCAAACAATGTTCATTGGCATCTCGTTTGGATCATGCCCAACCTCCACATGATCAGCAACCCCACTTCGTCTTCTTGGTTACCTTTGGCGTGCCCTTTGTACTCATTTTCAAACTCATTGAAAATGGAGTCAAGTGGATCAAGTAGTCGTACCTAGTTGTTTAACGAAAAACACGTGTGGATCAAGTAGTCGTACCTAGTTGTTTAACGAAAAACACGCTTAAATTATCCTATTTTGAACCTCGGCGAGTAATGTGGTACATAATAGTCTAAAATACGCCAACGCTTCTTGAGAACAACAAACACCTTTTCAATTACACTACGCAAAGACGAGTGACATTTGTTGAAATCTCCTTGTGACCTGTTGGCGGACATACATCAAATCTCCTCAAAACACTTCAATGTATTCTTACAATATCAAAATGTTGTAAATTTTGTAGAACATTTACATATAACACTTCCATGTATTTATTATAATTGTAACATGGATAACTAGGTTTTTAAAACAAATACATCTACTAACATGTCTTAGGTTGTCATATCCTATTGTTTATTGCTAGAATATTAAACACAAATGGGATTATAGCTTCTCGTTTAAGGCTCATGTCAATGTAGTATTTGTTAATCATTTGTAGTATTACATGTAACTTTTAAATCACTACCACCTCTTTGTTTTAGAACCACCAACCTAGAAGTATTAGGGAAGTTGTTCATCCTAATAATGGCAACAATTCTAAAGAAGAGGCAAAGAAGTTGTAAATCAATAGGCTTAAGTATTCTACCAATTACTATTAAAGGCTATTCTGCAAAAAGATCCATCATTGTTATCTTAGTTAACACCCATAACTTATGAAGGGTAGACGGAGGACTTAGCATTTACCAATAATCCAGGAGGTGCTACAATAGATAAACATCATGTTCAAGGTAATAACATATCCATTAATCAGCCACACAATCTATTGATTTTTACTTAAACAAACAGGCTTTGTATTAATCTTGATTTAAGAATGTAAGGCTATTACAGTGAGAAAGTATGGTTCTGTACATATGTATTATGTACAACTCACACTTGTAGAGTATTTAGCCAACCTAACACTAACTACGAGAATGTTACAGTAATGCAACAGTCATATGTCTAATAAACTATACAAATACATGACTATATGATATATTTCAACAGTCCCCCTCAAGACCAAGGGTGTGAAATAAGAACAAACTTTGTCTTAAAGTAAAATTTGGATCTCTTTGTGTCGTTATGAAGATCTTCTATTCAGAGAGAGTGTTTGTCTTGTGGAGGAAGTCTCTGTATCCTTTAGCAGTGGCCTTATTAGTTAGGACATCTGCTATCTGACGTGTGTCGGGTATGTGTGCAAGGTTATGAGGCCTTTCTAAATTTGTTCTTTTACTAGATGACAATCAAGGTCTATGTGTTCAGTTCTCTCATGAAAGACTGGATTTCTAGCAATGAAAATTGTTGCCTTGTTGTCACACGTTACTTGAATGGGTGATATCTCCTGGACTCCAAATTCTTGCGCAAGTTTGGATAACCATGTCAACTCTGTGGTGACCCGTCTTATGCTTCTACATTCTGCTTCTGCAGTACTTCGAGAACATGTTTGTTGTTTCTTTGATTTCCAGCTTATTGGTGTCCCTCCTAGAAGAATAATGTACCCACTAACTAACCTTCTTGTTAGGGAGCAGCTGGTCCAATCTACATCGCAGTAGGCTGTTATCTTGAGGTATGCACTGTTGTTGAAGAAGATCCCTTGCTTTGAGCTCACTTTAATGTACTTAAGTAGGTGTATAGCTGCCTTGTAATGCTCCTTCCTTGGTTATTTCAGAAACTGACTTACATACTGAACATAATATGCTAAATCAACTATTGTGTTCACCAAGAAATTAATTTTTCCAATGAGTCTTCGATAGGTGGTGGCATCTTCAAGGAGCACCTTGTAGGTTTTCTAATTTTAATCCTTGATGAAGCATTACTCCTTGTTTGTTGTACAGAAACTCCATCCCTAGGAAGTAGTTTAGTCTTCCTAGATCCTTTATTTTGAACTCTGCATCTAAGGATTGCTTTATCCTTTGGATTTCAGTGATGTCGTTTCCTGTGGATATTATGTCATCAACATAAACACCTAGGAAAGTTCTAAGCTGTCCATTGAACTTAACAAACATTGAATATTCATTTTTAGATTGTACAAACCCGTGATAGTAAAGGAAGTTACTTAGCTTGCCATACCACTCTCTACTTGCTTGTTTCAGTCCATAAATGGACTTGTGCAATCTGCAAACTTTATTTATGTAGAGATCTTTCATCCCATCGAGTATTTCCATATACACTTCTTTATGGAGATCCCCATGAAGAAAGGCATTGTTAATGTCAAGCTGATGCATAAACCAATTTTTCTTAACCGCCACTGCAACTAACATTCTAATTGTTGTCATTTTGACCACCGGAGAGAAGGTTTTCCAATATCCTCCCCATAGGTTTGATTATACCCCTTAGCAACCAACCTATCTTTGTATGTCTCTAAAGTCTCATTGGCCTTTAGTTTGACTTTAAATACCCACTTGCATCTTATTATGTGTTTCCCCTTTGGAATATATGTAATGCTCCAAGTTTTGTTATCATGGAGGGCTTGTAACTCGGCTTCCATAGCCTCTCTTCATTCTGGTTTTTGGGCTACTACTGTATAAGACTTTGGCTCACTGTAATCTTGTGAGTTGAGGGTAAATGAATAAGACTGTGGGTTCAGAGAATGAACATGTAAAGTTTTGATTGGTTTAATGTTAGTTAAAGGTCCAGACAAGAAGTTATTGGTGGTTTCAGATTTTTTTTAATCTTTCATGAAGAATTTTAGTGAAAATATCATTCTTGGAACCTGTGACTTGATAAGTACGGAATTTATCTATGTTCTATGCTTAATTTGATTAATATGTTATGGGTTTATGTGATAAATTCCTTACTTATATGTTAATTTATATTATGTGCATTGAACTTCCCTTACTTGTGGTTTTGTGCTTAAACAAATGAAAATACTGAAGAAAAGGACTTAGGAACGCGTGTCAAGAACTTAACGATCAAGACGGGAGCAAAAATAGCCTTTCTAGTGCATTATAGGGTGTGTCGGACATGTGTCCAGACAAACAAACCCGACCAACCATGAGGACAACTTTGTACCACGATTTAGGTGTGGTCCGGGTATGTGCCCGCATCTGTAAACCCGGACCACACTAGAGCAAAACTTACTACCTAAATTCGCACATGGTCCGGGTATATGTCCGGATTTGTAAACCCAGACCAGACACAGACTCGTGCGCAAAATTCTTTCTCGAGAGTGGTCCAGGTATGTTAACCCGGACGCACAAAACCAGACAGCGGATGCGTTATTTTTAACAGGTTTCGAAGAGATACATATATATATATATGCTATCAGCCGTAGAGGGGAGATATCTTCTATTCCTCCAATTTTCCAGACCTAGTCGTCGAGAGAGAGAAAGACAGAGAGCTACGCAGACAGAGACCGGATTCGTCATCGTTCTACAATTAGATGATGTTTTCTAATCTCTTTAACATTGTTATTATTTCTTTGACTCATATGTCTAAATAGTTGTGTAGAATTTTGGTTTATTAAGGATTATTAGTTTAAAAGTTCTTCTTCCTTTTATGTTATATATCAATTCAATAAAGATTGTAGTTTTATTCCTTGCTTTGTTTATATTTCTCTGGTGATCCGTACAATCCTTAGAGAGATTTAGTTTGTTAGCTTACAAGTGAGAATTGCGGCATGCAATAGACTACAGGAATATTACCAGTGAAACTTGAGACGGCAATTCATCAGGATTAGCTTACTAGAAACCAGATGAATCTTGAATGCTACTAGTTAATTAGTAAATTCGTAACGAGAGTTAGGACTTGGAAATTGCTAGTAAGGATCTATCTTGCGGGGGACCGGTTTTAGATTAATTTAGTTCTGAGGTTGTAATCTAGAATTAAGAAAACACAAAGGAAAAGGAATTGAAGAACTAGGGAGAAGTAGTAAACCAGGATTCCTATGTTTAACTTGTCAAGAAGATCATATTTTTATTGTTTTTATTTTAGTTTATTTAGTTTCTGCATTTAAACCCCCCAATTTATTATTGTTAATTTTCCTTAGTTTATTAGTTAGTTAGATTAAAAACTCAAACTCGACACAATCTTCTTTGGTTCGATAACATAGGGAATACTACCTAGGAAAACTTGCTCTGACAGACCAGTACACTTACTCATATACGTTTTCGCCCGTACATGACTTCCCAAGGAAATACTCATCTAGATGACTAGGAAGGTGTCTATCTCTCTCTCGTGGACCTTCTACGGAATCAGTTTCTCTGTTTTGGTTTTTAGGATCCTGTTTTGTAATTTCAGAACTATCAAGATGGGGTGGATCAGAATTGCATTCTAATTCATCTTGGTCACTGTCATAATAGTCATCTATATTTTGTTCAGAGAGCCTTAGTTGTGTTGTAATGTTTTATATGGTTTTAGTACCAACTTGTAGAGGAAATTCCTTTTTATAGAAAGTTAGATCTCTACAGATGATAACACTTGAAGTCTCTAAATCCAAAACTTTGTACCCTTTCTCAGCAATTCCTAGGAACACACAAGCAGATCCCCTAGGGTCAAATTTTCCTTTACTCTTTCCTAAGTGGGTTCTGTAGCAAAGGCAACTAAAGGTTTTCAGAGATGTATAATCAGGTTTTGTTGTGTAGATTCTCTCATAAGGTGTTTCTCCATCTATGGCCTTAGAGGGAAGTCTGTTTATTATGTGTGTGGCATATTTATGCACTCAGCCCAATATTCTAGAGTAAGGTACGCTTTGAAGTAAAGGGCACGAGCAGTTTCTAACATATATTTATGCTTTCTCTCTAACTCCATTCTATTGTGAAGAGTGTGCGCAGGTGGTCTGATGAAGGATACCATTTTCCCTAAAAAATCTTACACCTCCACTGCTGCTGTCTAACTCAAATGTGTTATCACTTCTAACTCTCTTAACCTTAGCATTAAACTGTCTCTCTACTAGTTTGATGAAGCATGTGAGGGTGTAAAAGGCGTCAGACTTGTTTCTTAAGAGATGAGCCCAAGTGCCCCTACTGTAATCATCTACTAATATTAAAATACCGATTTTGGTCATGGGTGGGTACCTTAAAAGGTCCCCAGACATCTACATGGATCAGTTCAGAGCATTCTTTGGTCTTGGTAACAGAATCAGTAAATGGTTTTCTAACAACTCTAGCATGTTGGCAAATATCACAATCACTATCATTTTTTACATGCTTTATCAGACCTAAAGAATAGAGCTTATTGTATAGGACATGCCCAAGCCTATAGTGCCACAAGAGAGCATTTTTTTCATGATGTACATAACTGGAAAGAATAACATTTCTATCAGCACAAGCAGTATTTGTAGAAACATTGTCTAAACTATCTTTGTGAAACACATACAACCCATTTACAGAACTTCCAATCACCACATCATTTTTACCACCAAGGTCCTGCGGAGAACAAGAATGTGAGCCTCAATTTTTAAACCTTATCCTATGCTGTTTCAGGTTGATTAGGATTTGGTCGGATTCTAGGTCCACTTATACCCTAAGCTTAATAACTATGTCATAAAACATTAATTATTAAAACCTAAGCTAGCTCACTGAACCTATTATGAGTCGCCACCTAATTTTAACATAGATCAAATTAGGAAAGAAGAGTTCGGGTTCGGGGGCTTGATATTCGACTTAATTAAGGGTTCAATTACTTTCATTACCCCTAGAAGTCGTTTTTCCTCTACTTAGCTTAATTACGGCTTATTACGAGTCGTTTTAACCTAAGTGCGCGAACTTCTGATTATTTTATTTTATTTTTATCATTTTCTGACAGAAAAATAGAGTGAAAAATTAAAACTACCTAAACTAGGGTTTCGGAGGCAGAATAAGGTCACATTTCGATTCCGTCCATGGCCGCTGACCTAATGTCCGACCCCACGGACCCTAGTTAATCTAAATAAACAGAGAAGTCGAATTAAATAGAAAACGTAATTTTGAAAAGTCCGGGACCACGAATAGGGTGTCCGTGGGCCTGGACATTGTTTAGAAAAAACTTAAGTTTTTGAAAAATTGAAATCCCGCCGCCGTCCGTGGGTGTCCGTGGTCACAGACAACCCGTCCGTGGCCAAGGACAACCCGTCCGTGGTCCCGGACCATAGGTCCGAGGTCACGGACCGCCCACAGATAGGGGTTTTCTGGTGGTTCTTAAAGGTGTTTTCGGCTCAAAATGTATGTACGTGCAGCTTGAAAGATGTACAATACGTTAGTAATCAAAATATTGCAATTTGAAGTCAGAATAATGTCGAAACTTAGGGAACAAGTAAAAGGGCAGAAACGAAAATGAACAATTATACAGAAGCCGGAAAGAGTCGGTTCGAACCCAAATTTTAATGGAAAGTCAGAAAGGTCGTGGGGAGTTAGAAAACTAAGATTCCTACCTGTTTTACCTTCGGTTTGAGGTGCTTCTTCACGTTGGGATTCTTCGGGAGCTCCGTTGATCTCGGTTTTGGATTGAGTTCGAACCCAGCTTCTGACTATTGGTTATTAGTGATGTTCTTCACGTTCTGGTGTTGTTTTTGTGAAGATTTGATGATGGATGGTGTTGTGGAAATTGGAAAAAGTGTTTTTGTGGTGATTTTGTGAGATTTCGATGAAATTTTGGGGCTCAGATGTGTAAAAACCTGAGGAGGTTGTGACGGCTGAGTTTCTTGAGGTGTTAGGGTTCTTGAAGTTCTGATTTGATCAAGGGATAAGGCTCCTTATATAGGCTTCCTTAAAGATAGAAAAATCCGGTAAAAACCGAGATTTACCGATGTTTTAGCTTAAATGCTTCCAAACGGAATTTGACTATGAAATTTTAAACATGGATAAAGGATGGTATTTATGATTTTTCTAAAGTGGAATCGATTTTTTGGATATTGGAATATTTTAAATTCAATTTCTCGTCAGATTCAATAAGAAATTGCTTGGAAAATTATTGGAAATTCGAAAAATCAAAATTCCAACACCATTATGCCCAAAATGTCATCCTCTATCATGGGTTCAAATTTTAAAGCAATTTGAATTGATTTGACCATTTGGAGGAGAGAGAAAGCTCATAGGGGCTTAGGAATTACGAAAATGTCCCTAGAGATGACTAAACTGTCCCTAGTACTCTGAAATGTGCCGATCGAACTAGGAACCTCGCTACTTGACCAAACTAGCCTATTAGTAGAGACTCTCTTCCGGGGGTTAAAATTTTGGGTATAACAGATTGCCCCCGTCAACTAGGCTTTGTAATGAAGATGAAAAGTCTAGTTGATGCCTAAGTGATACCCTAAAATTTTGGATCTTAAAAGACCCTATATGCATATTGTTTCGAGCTATTCTAAGGTGCTGACTACCTATGGGTGAGAATGAAAAGATGTCAAGCGATTTTAAGGCGTTGACTACCTAAAAAATGAAGCAATGTCAAGCGATTATAAGGCGTTGACTACCTAAAAAATGAAGTAATGTCAAGCGATTCTAAGGCATTGACAACTAAAAGATGAAGTAATGTCAAGCGATTCTAAGGCGTTGACAACCTAAAAGATGAAGTAATGTCAAGCGATTCTAAGGCGTTGACAACCTAAAAGATGAAGTAATGTCAAGCGATTCTAAGGCGTTGACTACCTATAAGATGAAGTAATGTCAAGCGATTCTAAGGCATTGACTACCTATAATAAATGAAATAATGTGTAGATGCAGGAATGCTGATGATGCTCAGATGCTTCTGGGGACCGAAACCCGTGCCAATGCTCCTGGCTGGACCCATTGTGGACTTATTGCCATTGCCCCCCAAGCCGGTGTGTAGGGATAACTCCTGGTAAAATCCTGGGGACTTATTGCCATCGCCCACCATTCGTTGATCCCAAAATAAGTTGATGTCGCACAGGAGGATTTATTGCCATCACCTCGCCAACTTTTCTGTCGCCAGGTCTTGTGACACGCCTGGATAATGCAGATGGATGATATGAAGATGATGCAAATGTAGAGGATATGAAAGTGATGCAAATGTAGATGATGAAAATGATGCAAATGTAGATGATATGGATGATATAAAAATGATGTTCGGATGCTTCTGGGGACCGGAACCCGTTCCAATGCTCCTTGCTGGTATACTATGGGGAGTTATTGCCTCTGCCCACCAGCTAGGGTGCTAGGATAACTTCTAGATCACCAAGGGGACTTATTGCCACTGCCCTCTAGTTGTTTCTCCCTAAAGTCGACATGAAGATGGGGACTTATTGCCTCTGCCCCGTCAACTTGGATCACGCACTATCTCATACTTGTCTCGCACTGATGTTGATACTTGGTCTCGTACTTGTCTCGCACTGGTCTCGCACTGAATGAAGAAAAAGCTAGATCTCGCACTGATTCTGGGTCTCGAACTAAAAATGAGTTGGAAATATAATGGTCTCGTGCAAATGCATGTGGTGAAAACTAATTGTAAAAGGGCCAAACATGGCGATGTTGAGGTGTATCCAAAGTTTGTAAAATTCAATCACAGTGCTTGTAAAATACTTGTTCAAAGCAAGAAACTGTTGAAAAATGTGCCACACATGGCAATGATGAAATTTAAATTTGTTCAAAGCAAGAAATTGCTGGAAAATGTGCCAAACATGGCAATGAAGAGAATTGAAAATTGTTCAAAGCAAGAAATTGCTGGAAAATGTGCCAAACATGGCAATGATGCAGATTTGTCCAAAGCAAGAAATTGCTAGGAATATGCCAAACATGGCGATGATGCAGATTTGTCCAAAGCAAGAAATTGCTAGAATATGCCAAACATGCGATGATGCAGATTTGTCCAAGCAAGAAATTGCTAGAAAATGCCAAACTGGCGATGATGCAGATTTATGAAACCGAAGTGTTTGAAGGAAATTGTCCAGGACAAGAAATTGCTGAAAAAGGTGCCAAACGTGGCAATATTTAAAGAACATTCTATCTACTGAAAAGGAGAGTGAAATCATCGTTTCCTGACTAAAGATTTCAGACTCGTAATTTATCTCCTAGGAGATGAACATGCCACTGGTGTGGTGTGATTTTGATGTGGAGATCTCTTGAGTGGTGATCAAGGCTTATGACGGGCCATGGAATTTATGTAGAGGTGAAGGCTTATGTGGTATATGATGTGGAGGTAAGGGCTCATGTGGGCCTGTGTGGTATGATGTGGAGGTAAGAGCTTATGTGGGCCTGTGGTGTTTGATGTGGAGGTAAGGGATTATGTGTGCCTGTGGTGGGATGGTCGTGCTCAAGCTTTGGGTTTCAATTGGTGTTGTTATGGAAATTTTTGAGACCAACAATTGCCCCCAGTATTTTTCCGTAGGACAATCTGAGCTAGAGTTTCATGGCAATCGATCAGAACGATTGATTGCCCCCAGTATTTTCTTTGATCAAACGTGTGAACGAGTCTCGTCCTCACAGGGTCAAGGCTTATGTTTTGATTTGGTGCTTCCTAAACTATATTCGACGTGTTTGGTTTTTACACACGTTTTTCACTTACGATCACAACTTCTAGACCACTGAATTTAACATTTGATGAATTTACGCATTCGATCTGTTACTTTCACGTGATTGGATACACAACTACCAAGTCGGAAGTCTTTGAGGCTTATAACGTGGCCATGGGTGTGATGAAAGACAACAGGACCATTGAGGGATATTTTAGGTATGTGGAGCCAAAGGGGTGACCAAAGATGCACCTTATGTCTTCTCGAGGAACCTTTTCCTTGTCTTGAAATCGTCTAGCTGCTTCGTGTTGACGTTGTTTTCGAGCTTTTGGACTTGGACTTTTGAAGTCATCTTTTACACCATTTCTCCTCGTTTTGTCATTTGGATTTCCTCGAGGCATTTCGGGTTTACCTCTTTGTTTTATCCTTTCTTGACTTTGCCTTCGGGGTTCTTGTATTTCCCGGTTTTGGGTTTCGAGAGCTGTTTTGATGTGAGCTCTCTAGATCCTGTGTCACTCTGGGACCATTTGCGGATCACTTCGTCATGCTGATAGTGGTGTTTGCTTCTTTGGACTGATGAGAATGTTATCTGAGAGTCTGACTCCTCGCTTCCTTTGGTCCGGGTCGGACATTCATCATTGGCTGGGTTATTTTTTTGGAGTTCATAATATCAAAAAGGGATATATGAAAGGCTCAGCGGGGGTGCCTAAGGTTTAATGTCAGGGTTCACAAGCTTTTGGCTATGTGGTACTGTACCTAGGTGCTTCGTCATTCCTGATAACTGTGTATCCGTTCTTTGTTACTTTTCACAGGTCTAAGAGTAAATTTACAAACTATTTCCTTCGGTCAGAGTTATGCCGTTTACCTCACCTTTGAATGTGGTCTCTCCGGAGTCGTGTAAAAATGACACGCTCATTCACTCATGGTTTTTCCGCTCAAGACACTCTCTGGAATTTCTCACTCAGAAACTCATTCACACGTTTACAAAAGATGAAAGATGACGAACTTAAACTCAGATTGCCCCCAGTATTAATCCAGGGTTTTTAACAACAATTTGACAAATGTAGACTTCGAACCATTATGGGGTTTGTTTGGGTGCTTAGGGGTGAGCCGTGGTGTTTGGTTAGACATGTTCATCCTTTTAGAAGCGCAAGACAAATCATTATGTTCCATAGTCGAGAAATAAATATTTCACAATCCTTTTCTCAAAAGCTAAGGATGCTCATCACTTTTTTTGTTGTTTGTATTTTGTTTTTGTTTTTAGTTTTGTGTTTTTGGTTTTTTGTTTTTTTGTTTTTGTTTTTGTTTTTGTTTTTGTTTTTGTTTTTGTTTTTTGTTTTTGTTTTTGTTTTTGTTTTTGTTTTTGTTTTTGTTTTTTTTTTGTTTTGTTTTTTGTTTTTTGTTTTTTGTTTTTTTGTTTTTTGTTTTTGTTTTTTTTTTTTGTTGTTTGTTTTTGTTTTTGTTTTTTTGTTTTTGTTTTTGTTTTTTGTTTTGTGGTTTTTTGTTTTTTTTTTTTTTTTTTGTTTTTGTTTTGTTTTTGTTTTTGTTTTTTGTTTGAAAGCATGATTTTTACAGGAGAAATATGGACAAAAGGAAAACACCCCTTTATTGATAAACGAGAGAAATAACATTGATGACAAGTTTAACCAGAAATAAAACCCGTTTAAGGCAAAACAAAACAAAATAATTGTAAAATGAAAGAAAGCATGAACTATTGAAAAGAACAACTCCTAGTGGTTCTCTGATGTAAGATTCTCACAAATGCTTCTACGCTCTAAGAACTGAAGCCCCTGGTCAACCAGATCCTGAATCCTGTGCTGTAGAGCCCTGCAATGGTCGGTGTCATAACCAGGCAGCTCGTGGAAATGACAGAATTGGTTAAGATTTCTCCCCAACTGAGTAGCTCCTGGCCTCACACACAAGTGGTCGTAGCGGATATCTCCGTCGAAGCTCTTCAAGTGCTTGACTTGGCGTTCGGCCGATGTCTGTAAACCTTCTTTGACGAGAGTTTTGTTGGGGTGGCTCTACCGCTTCAACGTCCCGAAAAGGTCCTCCTGACTGCCGATCAATGTTCACCTCATGCTGCCTAGTCCTCTTACGGGTGCAACTTTGAATGCAAGTTGCTGCTTCCGGTTGTCTGATCACTTTCCTGAGTTCTGTAGCAATTTCTTTGACATTCCCCTCCGAACCTCGGACCCTAATGGAGCCAACTTCAATGCAGTCATAAAGGATGTTGAGAAGCCTGTCCACTAACTCGTCCCGAGCTTGACGTTCGGACTCGAGGGAAAGAGCCTTTGCTTTCAACTCTTTGATAATGGCGACGTAGTGGACTCCACGGCGTCCAGGGCAGCACTATATCTCTGCTCCATGGCATCAATGGTGGCCATGTGCTTTTGTTCCAAAATTGCGAGTTGGGCTTCCATGTTGATTGGACCACACTTAGGACTTGGGTCTACCTGTTTCCAAGGTGTCCATTATTAGCTAACAAAAGGAAATGGGTTGAATGATACTGGGACAAGAATGATGCTTCACTAGGTAGATTGAAGACCAGAACAGGCTTAGACTGAAAGCAAGTGAGCCAAGATACCCAGAAAATGAGGTGTTTAGGCCGGAGTACTTTTCAGACTGTGAATTGGAATTTGGACTGATATCTAAATAGATGGCTTTGATTGGGCCTGAGAGGTGACACCTAGATCTAGGTTTGTGGGCTAGGGCCCGGATAAGAAGTCTACCTAGACTAGAATGAGCCCTTGGGCCGAAATGTGTTTGGGCCTGAAGTAAAGCATATGGGCTGGAATGGTCCCTAAATCACAAATGGGCCTAACTTTCTTTGGGTCAGAGAAGATGGTTGCTAAGCTGAAAAAGATTTTATTTTCAGGACTTGTGAGTTATTTCAAGTTCAGGTGGATTTCTTTTTATGGACCTAGAGTTAATTGATAACTTGAATTGAGCCGGAAGAAAAATCACCTAAGTCTAGGCTTTTGGGCCAAAGCCAGAATGACACACATATTAAACCAAACAGGGCCTCTGGGCCGCAAACAAATAGAGCTGCCAATTCGGGTTGAGCTAGGTTAATGTAGGAGAAGTTCCTATCAAACTCTAGGCTGGGTAGTGGGCCGATTATACAAGCAAACAAAGCCCACACAAATTCAACATGTCCTCACTAGACATTTAAATCAAACCGGGTATGGATCGATCCGGAGAGGTGCTTGGGGCATGGGCCCAGGTCACCACAAAGGAATAGGGCTTGCACGCTATTCTCTTTGGGCTTCCCCACTTTCTTCACATCACCTGAAGGTGTGCGTCTACGGTCGGGTCTTTGAATGACCAAACAAGGTTAGGTAAGAACACTGCCAGAAAAATGCTTGGGGCTAAAGCCCAGGTATTAAGGGGGTGTGGTTAGACGACACCCTCCTCTTTTCCCTACTTATTCACATCACCTAAAAAGTGTGAGTCCCTGACAGGGGACCCTCAAACGGGTCCCGGGTGAAATCGGTTTGCGTGGACCCTCACTCTCATATGATGCAAAGGTGCAAAAAATTAAAGTGCGCACGAAAGTAAACAAACAAAGTAATAAAGCCATAAATAAACAATTTTTTGAGTTAATCACTCTTTCTTAAAATTAAACAAGCTAATATTAAGAAGTTGTCCCCAGCAGAGTCGTCATTCTGTGAGCCTCGATTTTTAAACCCTATCCTATGCTGCTTCAGGTTGATTAGGATCTGGTCGGGTTCTAGGTCCACTTATAACCTAAGCTTAATAACTATGTCATAAAACATTAATTATTAAAACCTCAGCTAGCTCACTGGAACCTATTATGAGTCGCCACCTAATTTTAACCTAGAACAAATTAGGAAAGAAGAGTTCGGGGGCTTGATATTCGACTAATTAAGGGTTCAATTACTTTCATTTCCCCTAGAAGTCGTTTTTCCTCTACTTAGCTTAATTACGGCTTATTATGACTCGTTTTAACCTAAGTGCACGAACTTCTGATTTTTTATTTTATTTTTATCATTTTCTGACAAAAAAAAGTGAAAATTAAAACTACCTAAACTAGGGTTTGGAGGTAGAATAAGGTCAAATTTTGATTCTGTCCGTGGCCGCGGACCTAATGTCCGACCCCATGGACCCTAGTTAATCTAAATAAATAGAGAAGTCGAATTAAACAGAAAACGTAATTTTGAAAAGTCCGGGGCCACGGACAGGGCGTCCGTGGGCCCGGACATTGTTTAGAAAAAAGCCTAAGTTTTTGAAAAATTAAAATCCCGCCGCCGTCCGTCCGTGGTGTCCGTGGCCACGGACAACCCGTCCGTGGTCCCGGACCATAGGTCCGAGGTCACAGACCACCCACGGACAGGGGTTTTCTGGAGGTTCTTAAAGGTGTTTTCGGCTCAAAATTTATGTACGTGCAGCCTGAAAGATATACAATACGTAAGTAATCAAAATATTTCAATTTGAAGTCAGAATAATGTCGAAACTTAGTGAACAAGTAAAATGGCAGAAACGAAAATGAACAATTATACAGAAGCCGGAAAGAGTCGGTTCAAACCAAATTTTAATGGAAAGTCAGAAAGGTCTTGGGGAGTTAGAAAACTAAGATTCCTACCTGTTTTACCTTCGGACTTGAGGTGCTTCTTCACGTTGGGATTCTTCGGGAGCTCCGTTGATCTCGGTTCTGGATTGAGTTCGAACCCAGCTTCTGACTATTGGTTATTAGTGATGTTCTTCACGTTTTGGTGCTATTTTGGTGAAGATTTGATGATGGATGGTGTTGTGGAAATTGGAAAAAGTGTTTTTGTGGTGATTTTGTGAGATTTCGATGGAATTTTGGGGCTCAGATGTGTAAAAACGTGGGGAGGTTGTGACGGCTGAGTTTCTTGAGGTGTTAGGGTTCTTGAAGTTCTGATTTGATCAAGGGATAAGACTTCTTATATAGGCTTCCTTAAAGATAGAAAAATCCGGTAAAAACCGAGATTTACCGATGTTTTAGCTTAAACGCTTCCAAACAGAATTTGACTATGAAATTTTAATCATGGATAAAGGATGGTATTTATGATTTTTCTAAAGTGGAATCGATTTTTTTGGATATTGGAATATTTTTAAATTCAATTTCTCGTCAGATTCAATCAGAAATTGCTTGGAAAATTATTGGAAATTCGAAAAATCAAAATTCCAACGCCATTATGCCCAAAATGTCATCCTCTATCATGGATAAAATTTCAAAGAATTTGAATTGATTTGACCATCTTTGGAGGAGAGAGAAAGCTCATAGGGGGCTTAGGAATTACGAAAATGCCTCTGGAGATGACTAAGCTGTCCCTAGTACTCTGAAATGTGCCGATCGAACTAAGAACCTCGCTACTTGACCAAACTAGCCTATTAGTAGAGACTCTCTTCCGGGGGTTAAAATTTTGGGTATAACAAAGAAGATTCATAGAAAATGATTGGTTGTCCAATATGTCATACCAATTTCTTAACAGATATTAAGTTAAAATTAAAGCAATTCACAAGCAAGACATTTTCAAGCAAGGATTTGTTTTCTATCTTTAATTTTCCATATTTTTGTACTTCTTGAATTTGAACTTTAGGCATGATAACTCTTCGATTTTCATCCAGATTCTGTAACACAGTAAACATTCTTTCATTTCCACATATGTGTTCAAAATCTCCTGAATCGATTATCAAGGAGTCACTACAAGCAACTTCATTTTCACCAGTCAAGCATACAGACCAGTAAAGGTCCAAATTGTTTTTAAGTTTAGTTTTACCTGCAAAACGCTTATGTGTGGTGCTCGTTAGATTGCCCTTTTTGCAACAAAGCCTTGAGTTGACCAATTTCTTCCATAGAAAACATTCCATTGCTCGCATTCTTATCAACCGTTCCCGAATCAACAATAGCAGTCCCATCTATCAGATTAACCTTTTTCTTTCACCCCGACAATTTGAAACAGTTCTCTCTGATGTGCCCACGTTTCTTACATTTGGAGCAGTAAAGATTTTGTTTGTTGACGTCCTTTGAAGATTTCTTGTATCCTTGCAACTGGTTAGGCTTCCTTGTATGTTCCCTTCTAGCGCCCAGAACAAGAATCTTGCTCACCAATTTTAGTTTTTCCCGAGAGTTCCTTGCGTTTCTCTTCTTGGCAAACCATCAAGTGCGCTTCCTCTATGCTAGGAAATGGATCCTTTAGGAGAATATTTGCGGTGACATTAGAGTATTTTTCACTCAGTACCATCAGAAATTGCACGAGTTTCTCCTTTTCTGGTTTCTCTCGATACTCTTTCTTGGCGTCATAGGAGCACAAGGGCTTCTTTTTGAGGGTGTCCAATTCATCCCAAAGGCGTCGAATTTTGGTGTAGAAATCCGAGACACTGTCAGCATCTTGTTCCATCTTGTTCAATTCCTTCTTGAGGGAGTATATTTGCGTGGTGTTGGCTTGTTCGAACCTTGAGCATAGTGACTTCAAGAGGTTGCGGCTTTGCTGTAGTAGATGATGGATTCTGATTTCCTTGCTTAAACACGGGCTAAGCCAGGATATTATCATGCTATTGCATCTTTCCCAACTGCAGTATTTCGGATCTTCTCGATTTGGCTCCTCTAGGGTTACATCGAGGAAAGCGAACTTGTTATTCATTTGAGGGAAACGATCATTTTAGATTCCATCCGCCGAAGTTTTCCTCCGGGTCGATTGCTGAAAGTGTAACCCAGAATTAGACCTTGATGGTTGTTCGAGCTCAAGAAAGGGGTTCATTGCTATCCTCATTTTTTTTTTCCGCTGAGGTAGACTATTCTACCTTTCCCTTGTTGCACATCGATACTCACAGAGAAGAAAGAGGAGAAAAATTGATATAGATAGAGGAAGGAGAAGAAGCGGATCAAATTGCCGCTATGATACCATATTGATTTTTACTCAAACGAACAGACTTTCTATAATAATCTCGATTTAAGCATGTAAGGCTATTACCGTTAGAAAGTATGGTTTTGTACATATGTATTATGTACAACTCACACTTGCAGAGTATTTAGCTAACCTAACACTAACTACGAGACTGTTGCCTTATATACACAAGAGTAGCTACGGTAATATGTCTAATAAACTATACAGATACATGACTATATGATATATTTCAACACTATCACCACCAACAATAATCATCATCGCCATCAGATAATGGTTCCCAAGCTATGATCCAACTGAAACAGAGGCGGACTGGCAAATTTCTACTGGCTACAAGAAGTGGTAGATCATTGGTAAATAGCATTTTCAAATTACAGTTTTGTTAGACCTTGGATATTGTGGTCAATTTCAAGAGCAAGTACACCAATGTTGTAAGATGCAAGTCATGTAATTTCGAGAACAACTAGTACAACTTAGTTACTAGCATTAAGTTTCTCCTTAGTTGTCTAATCAGATTTGATGTTATGGTCATTTTAAAGAACAAGTTATGTAATTTGACAGATGTAAGTCATGTAATGATCAATTACTAGTGATACAACTTGGGTAAGAGTATTTTCATTAGAATAAGTAATTGATTTTGAAATATGCAAGTCATTATTTAGTTTTAGTTGCTGCATAAAGTAAACAGATGCACTTTTCATTAGAACAATTAACTGATTTGGTATTCAGATAGACGTTTCATTACATTGTAAGATCACCCAAGAAACAAGCTTCAAAACGTGCCCATTACAGTTTGCAAACCCTAACCTACTAAACCACCATAACACGCCACCCATTCCACCTGAACCTACCCAAAACCCGTCTAAACAACCCCACGAGACCACCCAATCCACCATCTGAACAAGGAACTAACTAATATTTAACAACTGAACAATATCCTAGAAAAAACCCCACCATCTGAACATAAACCTTAAAAACCCCCCACATCCTTTTCCCATGTAGCTTACAGTCTGTTGAAGCGATCCCAAGTTGTACTATCCATTGACTCCACTTCTAAGGGGTTGGTGTCAACATCTGCTGCAACCGCTTCATCATCGTTTTTCTTAGAGGTGCTTGCATTGTTAGAGTCCCCCACTTCCGCTTCTTTACTCTTGGGACACTTACGCTTCTTACTTGTCCCAGTGTCGAACAACCACCAATCACCAAACTCCATTTCATCAAGAATAAGTGTGTACCTAGACCGGTAGTACCCATATGAATGACGTGGAAACAGAGTGTCTTCACATGTCAGATCATTAGAGGAGAAATTTCCATTGAAATCATGTGTGAATAGACTTTTTTTTTGATTATGGTGGGCTATTGTCAAGGATTACTACTGAGGTGTCACCTATGTAATGAGCTTGTTTGGGGACAGCTTCCAGCAGCAGGCAGCTTCTCAATTTCTAAAATCAGCAGGCTTCCACCAAACACCCAAACCCAGCAGCTGGCAGCTTCTACAAAACCATCAGCAGACAACTTCTCAATTTTCAGCAGCATGATCTAACAATTGTCTCTATTTTTTAAAACCATCAGCAAGCGTTCCACCAAACACCAAAACCAACAGCTGACAGCTTCTACAAAACATCAGCAGACAGCTTCTCAATTTCCAGCAGCAAGACACAACAGCAACCCCTAGCAGTTGTCCCCAAATGAACCAATTTGGTTAGGATAACCTTCCTAAGTGGGGTGGGGTACGGAAGGGATCCAGTTGTGGTTAAAGGACTTGGTATTGTAGAAGAAGATAAAAAAACTGGGTGGGTTTGGAAATCATAAGGAAGACGAAAGGAATATGTGTGTAGTTGACATTGAAGTTATACGTGGGTAGATGTCTTTTTAAACTATTTTTTCCCCGCCAAATCAAGGACATGGTGACCCAGACGGTTCCAAAAGCATTCATTACTTTACAACCTTTCCATCCACCAAAGTTCAAAGTAATTACTTGATTTAACATATTTCGTTGGAACATTGGAGTAATTCTATGCTATATGGGCATGTATGCAGATGTCTTTAAATTAAAATCAGTAAACACCATTTCAAAACAGAAAGTGATGATTGAAATAATGTAGTCATAAGTAATCCATGCATATTAATGATTATATTACAAGGATAGAGATTTATCACAAGTTAAACTGATAATGTCTAAAGTAATAGAAGGTACAACACCTAAACTCCCCTCAGTAGCATTAGAATCACCGACTCTTACACCATCAACCATTCCAGAAGAACAAAAGTTCAACACCCCACCCCATGCTACTCCTCCTAGTTCAACTGGAAATAAATTTGAAACCAGATAACAACATACAAAAAACAATAAGCCTAAGAGGGTTCCCCTAATAGTTGCCTGACCAGCAAGAAGCTGTGTAATAGATGCTTCTGTTTCATTGGTTACCCTTTCCAGTCTAGTCAATCTTGATCTCACAGCTGGCTGAAAATGCTCCATTGGAATGTTAGTATGAACAGCAGATGCTGATGGTTTGTTCATTGTGTCCCACAACACAAACATGTCACACCTATTACAGTGGAAAAACAAACAACCAAAATTATCCACTGTGTAGGAAATGAACAACATGCATCTTACATTGCACATGCAGTTTATGTATTTGGTGTTCAGTCCCCACCCCTATTTCCAGAGGTTACACTCTGTCACAAATAAATGTGTTGGTCAGTATAACAAATGTACCTTGTTCAAACGAAAAAACAGAGATACAACAGTTACATTATGAGAACTTGATGTCATTGCAATGATGGAAGGTAGAAGGAGAGTGGTTCAAGCATGAAAACTAGGAGGGGTGACGGTGGGATGAGGAGATAAGATTTCTTTTAAATAAATAAGACAAATTACTACACTATTGACAATGGAAGGTGTTTTAGGTATATTGGATAATAAATGTAGTTTTATCTTAAAGGTCTTTGCGGGGCCGGCTCACAAGGTGTGCAAGTAGAGCTACGACACGGGACCTACTTATCGGGGGCCTCATTTTTAAAGGTATTGTTTTTTAGCTATAGTTAATTAATTAATAACTTATATAAAACTTATAAGTAACAATTGTAAAAGAAAATTTTGATGTTTATTAGTGAACTATATTACTGTATATAACATATAAAACAATAACCTAATTAATAGTAAAAAGTTTGACAAAAATATTACTATACGTACATAAAACTTAAATATTATAATTTAATACAATATTTTTTATAAGTTGAACTATGATATTAATAAATAGATCTTAAAAACTACTATTTGACAAATATTTTTGTCTTAAAAACATGTATACAAATGAATAAAAAAATTATTTTTTAAAAATGTATTAATAATTAAATATTTATTATTTTAAATATAATAATTTAAATTATAATATCTTTAAAATAACCTTTAATAGATAATTTATTAATTAATTAACATTATTTATTATTTAAATTAATATATAATTTTTATATAATTTAATATTTCATGTATTGAATCTAATTGATCCAGACTGCCTGGTTTGTCAAACACTTAAGTCATAAAACAAGATACATTTGGAAAAAATAAAACTATAGTTATTTTTTCCCTTATTCACATTAAATAATGATTCACCGCTGGTGTCGAATTGTCGATGACCTCTCAAGCTCTAATGAGAAACACGAGTTGTCATCTTAAAAAAGGAAAGTAATATCTTGCCCACAAGTGACTTACCCGACTTTTTCAAAAAACAATTTCTATATATTGTTACATTTATTTTGTTTACATATTTTCACATTTCAATATTAAATAAAATTAAGTTTAAAAAATAGTATTATTATATAATTTCTACTACCATTAATATCTATTGTTTTTGGATTCAAATCTTATTAAAAATATAAATTATTCTAATTTTTATCATTTTTTATTTTTAACTCTATTATTTAATATAAAAAAAGTAAAAATAAGAATATATGTCAAATATAATTTAAGAATTATTAATTTATATTTGTAAAATTATATTAGGGAAAATTATGTTGCCTATCCATGAGGTATTGGGGAATTACAATGCCCATCCATGAGCTTTAGAAAATTACAGTGCCCACCCATGAATATGAAGAAATTACAATACCCACCCATGAGCTTTAGAAAATTACAATGTACACCCATGTACTTATCAAAAAGAGGTGAAATCGAATATGTAAAGTAATGATTACCTTAACAAACAACTTAGACAATGGTAAAAAATTAAAGAAACCCTAAATTAATTTTATATGACCACTTAGAAGTCAAATAAATGAAACATGCCTAAAAATAACAAAATAAAGAAATAAAATCAAATAAAATGATATATGTGATTCCTCGTAATCTTTGCATTTTTTCGTCATTTCATCACTCTAACATTACACAGTGTAAATTAGGTTTTTTTATTACTTTATATAGTTGAATTGATTAATTAATTCTAAAATTTATTTAGATCTTTGATTTTCACCTCATTTTTATAAGTACATGGGTGAGCACTATAATTTATAAAACTTATGGGTGACCATTGTAATTACTTAGGCGTCGTTCGCCAAACGCCGTGTTTTCAACCTTTATAATAAAGGTGCGTGTGGTTGGAAGGTTAACCAACCCTGGTATGCATGTGGTTAATATACCCCTCATAACTTGACACTTGTATGTACTTTTTGATTAATGTGCTTAAAGCTATGATAAGGTGAGAAACGAACGGGCTCTTAGGCTCCGTTCGATAGCCACGAGTGGAGATTAATCTCTTCTATAGATATTTGAGAAGCTATCCACTTTTTATTGGTTGTTTTAGGCCTGTGTTCTGTCTTAATGGAGATTAATCTCGTTAGCTTTAAGTAATGGACAAGTGTTAACATATTATTGCTATTATCTGACCATCTACACTTGGCTAACTTTGATATGTAACCACACACAGATTTAAGAAAACCGCGTTTCCTGCGTTTGAGATGAACGTTTCTTACCCAAATGTCAGTAAAGTACACTTTATTACCTGTTTTGATCATGATTCACTAACTGCAGTAAGATTAATCCACTTTTGTGACGCAATTTTCCTGCGTTTGAATGCGGCAGTCGAACGTACTCTTAATACCTATGGATAGACACTGTAATTTTTTAAAGCTCATATGTGTATCGTAATTCCCGGCATTTGTATATGAATCAAAACATATGTCAATAAGGGACAAAGGAGAATCGACACACTGATCATCCTTACGGACCGTGATTAGGCAACGATTTGACATGACGCATTCCGCTTGTGGGTTGGTTCAGGAATTCCAGTTACGTGGCAGAGTGACATCCACCGGCTAGCCAGCAGCTTTAACTTCACGATCTACGGTCCACCATGTCCCAAGCAAACCTTACCGGACAGACGGACGGACGGACGCGATAGAATTAGCTGAGAGGAGCTATAAATCAGAGTGTGCACTCCACACGTTCAAATCGTCTATACCACCACAATCCCCGACAACCCCTTTGTGTTGTGCCTCGCCTCGTCTTGTAGCACGGAATAGAAGAGAGTCTGATCTTTTGGTACTCGTACGTACGATCATCATTATGGCGTCTATGGTGAGCGTGGCTGGAAACATCTTCACACCCAGACGTGCCGCGTGGACTGGTGAGCATTCTTCCGTTTCGTCGTTGAAGAGGAAGGATGATAAGAGTGGGAGTACTCGTATCCGTATGACGGTAGTGAGAGCAGCGGCCGAGGGCATTAACCCTCAGATAAGGAAAGCCGAAGAGAAAGTGGTCGATTCTGTCGTCGTCACCGAGCTATCGAAACCGGTTACCGCTTATTGCAGGTCCTGGTCTTTTGTCCTCCTCGTCCTAACTAGCTAGATTGTATTGTAGAAGGATTCTGCTGTTTTTTCGTGCTATTTGTTTTGACGGCTGTGCAATGACTGCCCATCACGATTGTACGGCTGTTGGTTGCCCGTTTTGTGTTTGCTTAATTGGCTAATGGGATTTGTCTGGTGGATTTGAAAGGGGACACTTGTGAAGGCTCTGTTTTGTGGTCTCTATATAATAGGATCCGCTGTCGTGTCGAGTAAGGGTCACACTTAATTGAATGTGCAAGTTGAGTAGTTACGATGTATGGTTCTTGTAATACTGTTGGTAGCTAGTTCCCGTATAATTGTGATTGATGGTGAATGAAAGGTCGTGATCAACATGATGTACAACTGAGCAGTTGGGAAGTAGAGTTAATGGTCGTCATTACCCTTGAACTTAAACTCTTGATGATCTAATCTGCTTCTCCTGTTCAAAAGATGAGAGTTTTTTTGTACGTTTGTTTTTTTCCTCAGCCATGCATGCAGTGTATCTAGTATATGGGTTTGCTTTGCTTGTGTATGTGAGTGAGATCGATTGCTGTGGTTTACAATTTTAATTGATTATCTAATTGAGAATGGAATGACCTACAGGTGCTGGAGGTCAGGGACATTCCCATTGTGTGACGGGAGTCATATGAAGCACAACAAAGCAACAGGGGACAACGTTGGGCCTCTGCTCCTGAAGAAGTAGTAGTAGTAGGATAAGTTTTAGAACAAAGGACATCGATGACGACACAGAATTGATGGGAATTTGGTTCTGCTACCCTGTACGTGTTTAACACTACTGATAGTGTTATCTAATACTACTATCATAAGCTTTTTAGTCCTTCTGTTTGTTATGTGAGAAATGTGAATTGGTTATCAATTGAGGGGCAGAAATTAGAGCCTTATTATTTCATTCTAATAATTTTGCTAAAAGTTTTCACGCTCAAACCTAAATTAGTGTTTGTATTTCTTTCTGTAGAAAGTAGAAAGGTTGTGTGTTTCATCTACTACTAGTACCACTGCGCTGACGCATTGTTAGGTTACTGTGATCTTCCTGTTATCCATCATTGGTCCGTTCGGCTGCAACGTTTCGGTGGATTTTTAAGGATTCGTTGGCATAAAGCCACGATTTATGTAGCGAGACCCGTGGGAAAATGTCCAATTAATGCTAAATACCTGCGTCAAGTCCGTTAAGTTCATTTGCAAAATTGATACGGAACAAATTACTCATATACCTAGAGTACAGAGAGATGCAGCGACACTTCGACATTTGATTTCAGTAATTATTATAAAAGTAAAATAAGGGTGTAATGGTAATTTGAGTATACATAACTAACCATTAAATCGTGATCACCGAACACATAATTCACAGCTGCACATTAATCTCCACAAATCGCTGCGACAATAATGGACATCAATTTAGAAGCCACCACCGATCAGGACCTATTTTGTTTCTTGGTGAAGGGTTATCTTCATTATTAATTACGACAGATAGGTCGATGGTACTGAAGGGAGGCATCCACAATGGTGTGTAATCCACCCATAGTGGTAAAAAGAAAATGATGAGGTGGAGGAGAGAAGATGTGAGAGGGGTTCTTAACTAAGGGCATCCCAATGGTTTTGAGTTTCTTAGCCATTCCTAGGTGCCATGTCATCTAAAAATTATATTTTATATACTTAAGACCTCTATTCACTACAATAACAAAGTTTCTTAATCTTCTCTCTCTTAATGAACAACCAATAAACTCACTATTTAGATTGTGAGATAAAATCAAAGAGAGAATATACACACAAATGACTCTAATGTGTCATAAAAAGTGGGGTTCTTATTTAAGAACCTTGGAGAGAGAAATTGGTGGAATCCACACCATTGTAAAACATTTCACATATGTAACCGTGTCAAGAACCGCTATTGTGGATGCCCAAGACACCTCTTTTTAGAGAACCTAGGAAATAAGAGAAAATTATGAGAGAGTATAATAAAATAATATTTGTTAATGGGTGGAATCCACTTTACTAATTGTGGATTCCCTGAGAAGCTTCACATTCTTAATTGTGAAAGAAAGTGCTTTCAAGTCATGTCCTCGCTAGTGATGACTTCTACTTGATCCAAGGAAGACAATTTGTGTCCTTTCTAAGTAGGATCTGAACGAAGATGTACATATTTGAATTCTCTAGGGCCAAAGTCCTCTTTTTCTTCTTTTTTCCTAGCTTCACATACCTATAGTACTTGATCAAAGATGTATGGATTCCTACGGCACATGACCTCATTAATGGGATTTAAACCACCTAAATTTGCAGATGGTGACTTATCGGTATTAATGCTTTTGTCTTTGTAAGTTACCCTTTTTCCCCGGTATTTTGGTGGTAATTTATACTCCGTCTGTCCCATTTGCAGTGTCTCTTATGCTTTTGCACACATATTAAGAAACTAACAAAAAGTAGAAGAGAGGGTGTAACTTCACACACATAGAGGACACTATTTTTGGGACAAGAAAAAAGAGTAAGAGGACACTGGAGGTGGGACGGAGGGAGTATTAAATTCTAGAGTAAATTATTGTAAGCCCCTATGAGGTTAGTGATATTATAAGTTCGCATGTTCAACTAATCATATATCTGGCAACCCCTTGAGATATGGGGGTTTCTGACAATGGCTCCCAAAAGTATAAATTTATTTGTTCAGGCATTCATTCCCTTCGACCTAGCAGCCTCTTCACGTCATATTGTCACATCGGACAATACTTAATACAAAATTGCACTCACAATCTCTTTTTTTTTATCTGTCTCTATTTTTAAATCACATTTTCCTCCTTCACATCACCAAAACAAAGAACCATAACTCCAACTAAGCAACAAAATGTACATAAGAGTCAATCCCTCGTGGTTTTTGTCAAATAATAGGCTTTTAGGGAGAGGAAGATTGTGGTTGGGATTATACTTAGTACTGTCTAATGTGACAATATGACACAGTGAGTGAAAATATAACATGTTAAGGGATAGTTATCAGGTAGGGAAGGAATTAGTGTCTAAGAAGACATATTTATGGTTTCGGGGTCCACTATTAGGAATCTCTATACCTCGGGGGTTGCCAAATATATTGATAACTTCAAGATACTAACTTGTAATATCGCTAAACCTCGAGGGGGTTTAGAGTAATTTACTTTAAATTCTAACATTTGTACTTAGCTACAGTTTGATACGCCATAATGGAAATTTGTTTGTTTGTTTCCACTATTAGAACCTGGGTGACAGGTGAGGTTATACTCTTACATTTAAGAGCCTCTATGAGTCTGATAAGTGCTTTATAGTAGTGATTTAAAACTCTTTTTTCCCTATTTATTGAGGAACTTAATCTTATAAACCACATAACATCTTCATATTTTATTATTTTAGCATTTATACTATTTGTTGTGATTTACCTAGTTTTAGTGCTATTATTGCAGCTAACCGATGTACAATTGAGATTCAACAACACATGGTGGTTGCCTTGCGACAACCTATGTTCCAACGATATTGGTCAAAGGTCGGTTACTAGTGCCAATGGTCCAAGTCAAGAAGTTGCCTGGAAAACTTCCGGGAAACCACAAAGCTTCATGAAGATTTCCGAAAGATATACTTTTTCGTAAAAATAGGCAACCGATGCGTAACCAACCTCAGTTGGCAGTCTGTTTGCCCTGGCTTCTTGCCACGGTGACCGAGAATCGTAACTGCCAATTTTCAACCTGGCGTTTGGCACAACCTCATTGGCTATATAGAGGTGGTATTGATCATCTTAGAGGTGAGGATGACAATTCTTGATAGGTGCCCATATCACTCGACCCATCAAAACGGGTGACGGGTGCGGGTTCGGGTCAAATTCGGGTGAACGTTTTCCACCGGTTCACCAATTATGCATTTTAATATATGTACAAGAATATATCATTCTTTGGGAATTTTGCACCCTAACTGATGAACAAGGAACATGCAAGCTTCGTGCCTCTCTTTATTCATTATGCTCATGATAACTATGCAACCCTAACTGGTGAACACGTTAATTTTGTAACCCTAACTGGTGAGCAAGGAATATTCATGCTCTGCGTCTCTGTTCATTCTTTTCACTCACAGTAATTTTGCAACCCTAACTAGCAAACAAGGATCATACATGCTTTGCACCTATGTTCATTCTCTACACTCATGGTATTTTACAACTCTACCTAGCAAACAAGGGTCATACATGCTCCGCGTCTCTGTTCATTCTCTTCACTCTCAGTAATTTTGCAACCTTAATAGGAGAACAAGGAACATACATGCTCTGCGCCTTTGTTCATTCTCTTCAGTTCAAAAAAATTTTGCAACCCTAAATGGAAAACAAGGAACACATATACATGCTCTGCAACTCCGTTCGTTCTCTTCCGATTTTGCAACCCTAAATGGCGAACAAGGAACATATATACATTTGGCATCCCTAATTGACGAACAAGGAACATACATGCTTTGTGCCTTTGTTCATTGTCTTCTTGCTGGAACAAAAAAAGGGGTTGAAACAGGTTTATCCACATCACCCACGGTGACGGATGAAACGGGTGCGGGTGATGAAATCACGGGTAGCGATCGGCGGGGCGCGGTTGAAAACGTGTGATGGGTGTGGGTGTGCATCACCCACCCGATTCAAACCCGACTTGTTGCCATTCTTACTTGGGGCGTAAACCACTAACCGAGTACCAATGGACCTCGATTGCGAGTCGGTTAGCACCCGCAAATCTCACCCCCTTACACTATAAATAAGAGCTAGTTTCACTCCTTTCTCTTCAATGAAAGCTTCCCCTTCACCTCTGTCTATGCTCTCTTATCTAGGATCTTTACAATAGATGTGTAAATAATTTGGAATAGGTTTTATATATTTCAATCCAACAGTCCTTATTTGGTCAGTTCCAGAAGCGCCGAACATCTATTTCATCGGCTTTTATTTTGTTGGTTGTAAATTGGCGAAATAGACCCCCAACAATCGATAAATAAGTGTTTTTTCTACTTGTGTGACCAAGAAGTGTTCTAGGAGTATGTCTTCACATGTTTAATTTCCACTTTCTATTTGTCTTTCTTCATGACAAATGAATTGGTAATGTTTAGGATATACGGAGGTGACATCATGAGCATGTTCCCCTAACACTCTGATATGATTTTGAGTTAAAAAACATTAGATTGATATAATAATCACACTTTATTTTGTGCTCCCTTTCTAAACCCCCCCACCCACCACCGAAAAGAGCATGAACCAGTGAGTCATATGTTTAATTGATCATAAATTCAGTTTTTAGTCTTTTCCGGCCCCATCCCCATTCCCCATTAGCCAGAGTTAGGTGTGGATATTCTGAAAACTAATCCAAGCTTTTACACAAAACCATGATCAAAGCAAACTAAGCCTGACTTTTTAAACAATATTTTAAAGAAGCATGGGTTTTATCACCACTCACCATTGGTAGCTAAACAAACAAGGCAAACAACACTATTTGGTACGGTAGGAGTATAAAATGACCGTAAGCCGGTATGTACCATCATCTCATTACAGGGCGCCAGATCTTTTGTCAGTCTAAAGCATTCTTTTGTTTATACAATCCTAAAGCATTCCTAATCCTATCATTGAACTATTGATTATATCAAAACACAGTACTATTTTGTTATGCAAGATTATAAATTACATACATTTAAGTAAAGGTGATCAGGACATATCAATAAGATCATGTCTAGTCCGTTTCATATCTATCTCTCGGGAACAACTTTGCATCTAAGATAATTCACAGGGTAAATTTGTACCTTGCGCCAACTTTATTTACAAATGTACATGCTAAAATATTATGTGTTATACAACTAACTACAGCAGTGTAATTGTATTATTTAAGGATATATTATGGATACTTTTTGTTGAGGAATTGGACGCTTCCCTATGCCGTTTTGTCAATTGAAGTTATAAATAGAGAGGAAAATATGTAAAAAATAAAAATAAAAATTGGTGAGACAATTTCTATATGCGACATGTAAAACAACTAATTAAACTCACCTATATAATTTCATAAAAGAATGAGGCTATATGTAACTCTCCGGTTGTTTACCATCGCCAAGTCTAAGTTGAAGAGACTAGCCGATTGAGGATTTATTGTTTACCAGTAGGATTACAATTCTTTGAGCTTGAATAAAATTTAACTTTGAAAAATACAATTGATTAATTAACAACAATGACAATGAACAACTATGTTATTGACCATCCATAAGATACATCGATCTAAAGTTTAAAAATTCACCGGACCCCAAGATGGCTTGGCCTGAAACGGGTGGTCATCTTGTGGTTTCTGACTCTGTATTTGTGTTAATTTAAGCATGTGTGAGCTGCTAGGAAGACCTAAGTTACCAAAGTACTTGCGGCATTTAATCTTTGCAGTGTCTTCTTTATCTTTGGGAAGATGTCATCCATAGACGAGTTAAATGCTTCTTGTTGTTTCTCATGGTGCCTAATCACAATGATTCTTTTTACCCTATGTTAACCAGATTGATAATTAGAAAATGTCAACCAATATGTTATAGTTACCCACAAATGGTAATAATTCATAAGGTTTACCTTCAAGCACCATAAGTATTGCCTCAATCTATCTAACCCTAATGTTGAATTGAAACTTTCAAAAAAGTATTAGAAGTGCTCTCCTCATTGCAAACCTAATTAGTAAACCATCAAATAGTCAGTTTCTTCGACAACTTATGAGTTATGATCATTGACCATTATGTCATAGGACTGTCTCATCTTTGTGTTTCACCCCTCAACCAGATGTCATACTCATCATTCCTCATCCACATCAAACAAATAAGACCACCAATCGAAGCAAATTAATGGCTAAATATGCGAAGTAATGACCAAACTGAAAGTAACAAAATAGAGAATGGAAATCTATAATAAATGACCAAAAACAGCATCACTGTACTCTTACTGATATTGCACCACTACATATACAATTGTAGGCTAGTTGAGTTTACTATTGTACCATAGGCACGAGCATCTCAAATTCAACATCTCTTAGTCTCACCAACAGACCCAATAAAATCGTGAAACCATTCATTCGCACCCACACACCCGAAGCACTTGATTTAGTGAAATTTCATTCATACCCACACAGAGAGCCCAAATCGTACCCACACACACAAAGTGAATGATTCAGTGAAGCAAAATTTTGAAAAAAATGATAGCTTATCTAGAGAAGTTTACCGCTTATAATTTGAGGAGAATGACAGGACAATGCTGACCGATGAAGTTGCTGGACTCCACCGTTCTCTGTAGGGTCGACAAGATGGTACATTAAAATTTGCACAACGATGAACACACGAAGCGCTGAAGTTGGAGATTTATTCTCTGTGCGCTAAAGTTAGAGAACAAAGCGTTAGATTTAAGGGTTCTCTCACGATTTGAAGACTAATGCTACTAAAATTAAGTAGTAAGTACACGCGTGGAACAAATTCACATGCTAAATGATAATACCTTTGTTTGATCTCCCACACTTTAGTAGTTATGATCAGAATGTTTATCTAGTGCAACTCGCACAAAGATGAACGTGTGAGTTAGGTTTTTTATTTAAGGATTTGTAATTTAGGAGTGAAATAAAGGACAAACATAAAGGAAATGGATGCAGACAGAAGTGGGGGTAAAACGGGAATAAATTGCAAAAAATAACAAACATTTAGTCAAGAAATAGACGAAATGAATCTTGTGTTAAAAAACAAAATCTCAATGGTATCTCATAATAATTATGAAAAGGTAGAGGTATTTGATCAAATTAACCAAATCTTGGAGATAGCTGGTGAAAATACCTAAACTATTTCATGGATCACCTTGTAGTAGCATTGGATGATTGAGAAATGTCTGCGGTATTTCCACTTAAGATAGCTACAACATAGGAAATCATCTTCTTCAACATAAGGTTATCAGTGCACTTAGAATGAAAAGAGATTTAAATAAAGTAAACTATAAGGCCTCCTACACTAAAATATTTTGGGGACCGTCACCCTCCCTAACCATTTTTTACCAAAAGAAAAGTAATTTTAGATGTCAAATTCTGATACTTTCAATATTATATTATAGTGTGTACTGAGATTCGTAGCAGGATCTACAAGGAAGATTAGCACTTGTGAATTTGATTGCATAAGTAGTTGGTAATTTCTTGGCTACATCCTGATATAGCTTTAGATGATTTCATATATGTACTTTTGCTCTATAAAAGTTGTGTTGTTAGTATATAAAAACTCTATGATGTATATATAATAGTGTACATTCAATTTTGATATTACTGAAATTGTACTAGATGTACATATTGATTTTTCTTAAACCATACATTAAGCTTACAAAATATGTACTTTTATTGTATAAAAACTACACCACTACATATGTAGCCAAAAGTTTTTTGCTTGTTAGAACAAGGCTCTTGTGATTTTGATAATAGTAAACTTTCCTTATTGGGTTTAATGGTTGTTTAAGTGTTTAAGGAATAAAGATTATCATAATCACTTGTTTGCAAGTGGATTCTTTTTTTCTTTTGATAGGTTCCCAATTGTCGGGCACATGTCCACGACCGCTAAGGGCGAAGCTTAGAAGAAGACTCATGCTCAATGCCGGAACTGATTATGTGGCTGATGACATGGATCACTTGGAGATTGCAATCATTTCTGGAAACTTCCATGAAAGCAACTGAAGATCAGAAGCCAAAGATACCAACTTGCGAGAGTTAAAATCTCAACCTACGCCAATAAGAAGCCTTCATACATTGTCTACAAGTCTAGATCAGAAGGTGATCATTATTAGAGACAATACTTGAAGAATAGCTGAAGCTACTATTGAAGTTACTTGAGATGCCAAGTTGCCCCTGCAGCTGCCTCTTGATTATCTAGTGGATGTCTTCGATGTGTCACTTAAGTGTATAGACGAGCAAGAGCTCAACCAATGGCGAGCAACAATTTCCAAGTGGCTGGTGAAGTTAGTTGAAGTCTACAAATCAGCTACAAGCAACTTGATCTTTATATATGTATATGATGTCTCATTTGTAACAGAGGATGGTTGAAACATTTATTTACAAGACAGAGACTAGAGAACATATCATTGTAAGAGCTGAGCTTGTGTAAGTTTTAATCTCATTTGAGTGAGCGAGTCTTGTAAGAGTGAGTAGTAGTTTGAGTGAGTGGAGTGTAAACTCATACTATTGAGAGCACAGGGTAACCAGGATAGTCGGGGAGTAGTCATAGGACTACTGGAAGATTGTTCACTGAAGTTGTTTAGCCAGGGTAGAAGGGCTTAGGGGTAAGTCCTAAATTATCCCAAAGTTCATAGGTTGGGTGAAGGGAGATTTGGTGAATTCCAAGGTGTAACTCTCAATCGAATATAGTTTCTAGTTTAAAATCTTTGCACTCTTCTACCATTCTTTAGTTACTCAATTGTGGTTCATTAGTCCTTGCCCACGAGACACGTTCGTGACATATCGGGGACGTGTTATAGCATATAGCCAGTAATTATAACAAAAATGTGATGGGACCACTATATCACAGTTAAGCCACTATGATCTATGTATATTCTCAAAAGTACCCTTAAATGGGTGTGTACACTTAAGGATATAGGGTGAGATGGAGAGTTTTAACCCTACTTGTTAGGAGTCTTTTGGTGGATCGAGTCATGGCCTCACTAGTTTGAGTGTTCATTGGTTAAAGCCTTTGGGGTGACCCGTTGAAAGTGTTATTTTCCTTATCAATGTGTGGATTATTTGTCTAAAAGGTGGATTGTAAAGTGTGGCTGGTATTGTTGACTTTTGCTGCTGTTTGATATTATCTTGATAAATGTTTACAAATAAAATGAATTTTACAAGGTCAAGCAATAATTTACTCAGTTTTTCTGATTTCTGCAGTTCCTTTCTATGTTGTTTGTAATTCCTGACTGCAGGTTGACGGAATAGCTACGGGACCCGGGAAACGGCAAGACTTAGACTTAATTCGCTAGTAGTTGGCTTGTTTTGGATATTTATGGTTCTTCCAGGAGTTTTGCTCCGAAAGCTTTTGTACTGAATCTTTACGTTCCCTTTCGGGAGTTTTACTCCAGAAGATGTTTAATCTTGTTGTAGTGTTTTGAGATCTTTACTTTATTGTAATGAAGAGTTTTGGATCAATGAAGGTGTTTTTTGGTTAAAGAGTAAGCCTTAACACTCACTTGTGCGGGTGTGACGGTAATATCTGATTAGATTTAATTTTCCATTGCAAGTTTACTAGCATTAATCAGGTTATGAATTGATAGGAAATTGGGGTGTTACATGAGCCACGAACATGAGGTATTTGAAGCGTGCCAAGTTTTCCACGAGATCCCTTGAGCTATTGTACACAGGGATGCCCTTGACAGAGTTAACATGGAGAGGGGTTTAGTTTACCTCTTTAGAGAAGGGATCACACTTCCACTTTCCCTCTGTTCACATTCGTCACTGCGTGCTAACGAGAGAAGTGCTCAGCCAGGTCAGCTATATGTTGTTGTAGAGCCGAAATTTCTCCATGAAAATCGTTTGTTGATCATGAGAGGTGTTCTTAGAGGGTGTTTGTTGTTCTTTGGATGGTTATTCCATTTGGATATTCTTCTTGGTGGAGGGTAGAAAGACTTTGTAGTGATGGTGAGAACTTTCCCACAAACAGCACCAAATGTTAGAGTGTAATATGTGATGTATGTTTAGATTAACTCCATTAGGTATTTGTGGATCATGGTTTCAAGAGGGTGATTATGAAAGAATAGGTTGACACTGTGATTTACATGGTTCGGTTTTGAATGATCTAGTCCACGAGGGTTTGATAGAGTTTCTTAGTATGAACGAGAGAACATAAGAGGAGAGAGACTATTAATGTGTGTGTCAGAAATAAATGAGGCATTGATTTCAATTTATAGAGAAAACAGATGAGCCGGCTCGCTGCTCATCTGCTGGGTGGGTGGGTGATGTGAGCTACCTCCATGTGGAGTAGGGCTAACGTCACTCGGAATGGCCTTGTCAGGAATGAAGTTTCCTTCCATTGGCTGGTTGCCCGTTAACCAAGAACAAAACACATTAAGCTTGGGGTATTTAATGATGAGTCAAGGAGATGTGCAAGTGGTGAAGACAGATTGTCCGACGAGACTGATGAGATGGAGTGTTAGCGCCGCACGTGCTAGGTCATGAGTGCTCTACATAGCAAAACCTCAGCCAGTAGGTTTCTACTAGGGAAACCCGGTTGATTTTAGTCGGTTAGTCTCGGGTTCAACCTTCACTTTGGAACCGGGGTTTCCATCAGGGAAGCCCAACTTCTTGGGCTCAGGGCTTGATGGCCAGTTATCTTAGTTCAGGGCTGTTGGTCCATCATTTGGGGTACATGTTTTGAAGTACGAAGTGTCATTAGTTTTTTTATGACATGATTAGTGTGAGCATGCCAACTTATTCCATGTGAATAAAAAAAATGTGACCCGTCAAAAAAGTATATAAAAAATAATGTCCATAGTCAGGTGTAGAACCAGATTTAAATTTTGGGGGCTGATGTTCTTTGAAAGTTATAGAATTTTTAATTTATAAGCAACTAGATAGTAATGAGTATATTCAAATTTTAGCATATGAAGGCAACAAAATTTTGTATTGAATATGAGAATATATACATCAAGTTTTATACGTTGTGTGTAGCCAATACCAATAGGCATTACTACACTACAACATTATTGATCTTTGAGGGCAATCTACATATCATCAAAGAGGGCAGCTGTATATTGCCCTTATAGATGAAATCAAACAAGGCACATGGTTGTTGCTCTGCTTGTCTACATCAAAGAGGGCGAAATAAAATGTTGCCCTTGTTGAAAATATCAAAGAGGGTGACTAGGAGTCTCGTTGTTATTAAGAAAATCAAACAGGGCGACCTAAACAGCTCGTTGTCATTGATAAAATCAAAGAGGGCGACCAAAATGTCTTGTTGTCATTGATTTTACTCAAAGAGGGAGACCCCGATAGTTGCCCTGGTTGTCAATTTTTCATGCACCGTCGCACACCTGTAATCTCCACAGGCTCCCTTGACCTAAATGTGTCGTTGTCATTGATTCAATCAAAGAGGGCGACCTATAAGTTTTGTTGTTATTGATTGACTCAAAGAGGGCAAGTTAAATAGTTGTCCTGGTTGTGAAATTCCTACAATGGCGACACACTAGTCGTTGATAAATTCAAAGTGGGCGACCTGAATCTTTCGTTGTGGTTGTAATATGGAACTACATTAATAATATTCCTCTAAACTAGTCAAAGAGAACTCCAACTATTTCAGAATGGACGCTTGCATCCTCAGTTTCCCACTTCACATTTTCTTCTTCGCTAACTCAAGTTCTTTCTTCTCTAGCGAGTCGAATAGACGCTACTCCAGGCCAACTTAGTTTTGTTCTCTAACTCAAGTTCCTTCTTCTCTGGTGAATAGAGTAGACGCTACTCGATCAGGTATATATGTAACCTTTGTCTCTGATTTAACCCTAATCTCTTCGATTTCCATGGCTAGGGTTCTTCAATAGTCAAGCCTTAGAGTTTTATCAAATTTTGATATTTTTACTTCGTTTGGGTTAGAGATCTTTCGCTTGCATGTAACCTATGTCTCTGATCTTTCACTTGCATGGAGGAAGGGTTGTTGGTCCAATTATAGGGGGCAATTACCAGCAAGCGTAGAGGTACCTACTTATCCCGACACTAAACTATAGTGGTGTAGAAAATTCATTGTTTGTTATGACATGAAAGAACAAAATGCAAATTGCAATGTTATAGAGGAGGTAATGTTTTGGATAAGTTACAAAGTTGTGTTAATGCATTGCACGTGTGAGCTGTAGAAAACCACATCGGAAAAGGAAGAACCTTGTGAGTACTTAATAATTAAGAGGGCTACTCCACCTATTGCCAATTGGTTTTAGGATGGAACCCCACTTGGTTATTGGGCCTCATTGGGCTTCCTAGATATGTGGGCTTTTACGTACATCTATCGATCTCATACTTACAAGTGGTATCAGAGCCGAAGGTTCGGCCTGGGCTATCGTGGAAACTCTGGGTGAGCCACAGTGGTGGAAGTCAAGATGTTGACGTGCAGAGTGGCGGTAGTTGAGATCGATAGGGGGAGAGGAGCTCACACGTGAGGGGGAGAATGTTAATGCATTGCACGTGTGAGCTGTAGAAAACCACATCGGAAAAGGAAGAACCTTGTGAGTACTTAATAATTAAGAGGGCTACTCCACCTATTGCCAATTGGTTTTAGGATGGAACCCCACTTGGTTGTTGGGCCTCATTGGGCTTCCTAGATATGTGGGCTTTTACGTACATCTATCGATCTCATACTTACAAGTTGAAGTGCAGAATGTAAGTCAGAGATGGTGCAGGCTGCGGATGGATGTTGTTCTGTGGTTGGTTATTGTACTCAGAAGTTTAGTTGCACTTGTTGTATGAGATTTTTCATTCGTAGTGGGCATTTACGGTTAGTTTTAGTTTTAGTTTCTCAATGAGTTGATGAAGCTAACTTAGAGACTGGTTGTTATGGCATAAAGAAATGTACTGTCTCACTGTACATCAGTGAATCAACTTGGTATAGCAACACAAAGAACAAAAAGATGACCACCAATCAATCATGTCTCTACATTATAACATATATTCACATTTCCATGTTGCTTCGTATATTCTAACTCAAACTTTGTCTGCAAAATAAACGTAAAGAGAGAAGAACCAATTGTATACAGGCGAGAGGAGAGGAGACAAGAGCAGCATGGTTGTATCAAATTGAGTATCTCCCTCTAATAGAAGTCTATTCTCTATTTTAATATGTAAAGAAATTATGTTATATTCTTCTGACAACTACCTGATGATGTGTAAATATCTTTTATGTCACAACAAGCTCATGGGCTTCAATTTTTGTTGCCATTACAATTTGCTGAGTATCCAACGTAAGTTCACCTTGTGCAGATCAGACATATATATCTACCTCTTCTATTTTAGTTTTTTTTTCCATTTAAAGTGAGTTTACATAGCCAAGGATGCATGCCTAAGAGGTTCTCTCTTAATAAACCAGTGTTATGGTTTTCAACTGTTGAAACATTTGTTTGATAAATACGGAGTTTCTGATCCTACTTCTGTCTTTGCTATTTTGGTTAATTTGGCGGGCCTATGGCGAATATCTATAGGTGGTTCGTGGCTGGGTGTTTTACAGTGTTTGTGGGTTTATCAATGGTTGAGATTTGTTCCTCATACCCTCTTCTGGTGGTTTTTATTACTGGAGTGCTAAGCTTGTTGGACTGAAACTCACACCATTTGCATCTTGGATAACTGAATGGTTAGTTGCTTGCTGATCATTATCAGTTTTTCGTTTGAATAACAGTATTCAATGAATTAATCTTCGTTTCCCATTGGGTTAATTGGATGAGAAATTGGGCGATTTTTGTTTCTTTTTTTGTTATTGGGATACCAGCAGCACCATAAGTTGTGGAATTCATTGCTACATTTTGTCAGTCAACTAGTATGCATTCAACTAGTCTGCATAAATATGTGGGCAGTATTAAATTTAATTTAAAAAACCATTGATTTGCCTAAAATATACTACTCCGCTATTCTTTCCCTCTTTAATGTAATTAATACAATGCTAGGAATATACAATTTGTATATTTCTTCTTTGACTTTCTTGCAGGTTCAGCATTGTCGGCCTGGTAATTAACTCCTAGATCAACTCTACAATTCTTTCATGGAATTTCAGATTACCTGTTTTATTCATCTGAATCAGTAGTACCAACCCATGCCATGAGGAAGCACTTCGATTTGATCGATCCGCTCTTTCTTATTACAAAACAATTGCAAATAGCAGTATATTTTTGTTCTTTGCTTCAGTCTACAACTTATAAGGGCACATAGCTTTATTTTACCACTTTTGTCTAATAATTAAAGAACATAATCTTATTAGACTCCAGCCTATGACGTGGTTATGTTCAAATTTTCTGCACTATTACTACCGTGTATACTACTATAATTAGCTTTTAACATGAATTCTACTTGGTTCTAAGTCCTAAGTTGCTGCTGTCAAGAAATTGAGAAAACATGCATCTTGGTGCTCAATCTACACTGTTAGTGGTGGGCTTGTTTCAGTAGTTTTACAACCAGGGATAAATACCGCATCTACTTCAGTTGTTATTCTGATTTTTAAGTCCTGATAAAACTACAAGTGAATATGATTTTTCTTGGCTTGAATAAGACCATTCCTTAGTTCATGCCACTAGGGATGGCAATGGGTTTGTGGGTACCCATTTCACCCGGTCACCCGACCCGCTAAACCGGGTGAAAAACCCGCATAAAACGGGTGACGGGTGGAACGGGTACGGGTGCGGGTCGAGTGATGGGTGAACATTTTTCACCCATCACCCGACCCGCTCACCCGCATAGATTATATATTATGTTAAATTGTTACTTATTTTCATTCTCCTTCACTCACAATTTTTGTAACCCTAACTAGTGAGGGTGACTGCGCCATTCTTTATTCTCACCACTCTCGGTAATTTAGCAGCCCTATCATACTTGCTCGGCGCATTTTTTAATTCTCTTCACTTAAGGTAACTGCAACCCTAACTGGCCAACATGGAACAAAGATGCTTTATGCTTCTAATTTCTTTCTTCACTCTCGGTAATTTTGAAACCCTAAATGTAAAACAAATAACTTACATGCTCTGTGAAAATTTTCATTCTCTTCACTGAAGGTAATTTCGCAATCCTAACAGGCGAACATTGAGCATACATGCGATGTGCCTCTATTTTCTCTCTTCACTCATGGTAATTTTGCAACCATAATTGGCAAACATGGAACGTACATGATCTGTGCAATATTTCATTCTTTTCTCTGAAGTAAATTTCGCAACCCTAACCGGAGAACATAGAACATACATGCTATGCATCTCTATTTTCTCTCCACTCACAGTAATTTGCAAACCGAAATGGCGAACAAGAAAAAAAAAACAAACGGGTAAATGGGTTCACCCGCTTCACCCGCGGGTGACGAGTGAAACGGGTGATGGGTGATACATAACGGGTGACGGGTCGGGTACGGGTGGAGCGGGTGAAGTCGGGTGACGGGTGCGGGTGATGGTCCACCCGACCCATTGCCATCCCTACATGCCACAGCAGCTTGCTCTTATAAAACAATGCTACTCTTTTTTTCTACCTTTATTTACTGCCGACTGCTGCCATGGTCTGGGGGGCTAAATGAAGTTTATCATTTTCCATCATTAAAAAGTGCAGGGAAGTTTTGGAGTATACAAATTGTGGTATGATGTTTGTTTTCTTCCCCAGAGCAGTAACATATCCATGGAAGCAGTTTAACCATAGCAGAAATCAATTACTACATATCAAAAGAGAAATCATTTCTGACTGGGCTTGGTCACCCGTTATCATATTATTGATACAAATTTATGGCTTTACTTGATAATACAATTATCATATTATTGATAAAATTTTTATTTTCATCTGTGTCGTGTTATTGATTCAATTTCAGTTTCATCTGTGTCGTGTTATTGATACAAATTTTATTTTCATCTGCTGTAATTGGTAACACCAAGGAGTAGAGTGCGGCGATAAATTGATTGTATATTGTGTTGATTTAGGTTTGTACAATGTCGTCTATTTATACAAGTGTACTGGACATTTACATAAAGGGTAAATAAGGCCTCATGGGCTTACAGACTTGTCACTGATAGTTGGGCCCGATACTTGGGCTTTATTATCCCCCCGCGGTCGAGGCTGGGCAAGGCAAAGGTGAGACCCTAGAAACTCAAATCGGGCCAGAGGTAATGGTTTTGTAAATATGTCCGCTATTTGGCATTGACTGGAGATGAATTGGATACACAGAGTTTTATTTGCCAGTTTCTCTCTTAGAAAATGAAAATCGAGTTGCACATGTTTGATACGGGAGTGAAGTATAGGGTTCGCCGCCAAGTACACTGCCCCGATGTTGTCGCACCAGACAGTTGGAGGAGAGGAGAGAGAGATCCACAACTCAGTGAGAAGATGTTGGATCTAGAGGAGATCGCAAGTCACAGTGGCCAAAGCGCGGTATTCGGCCTCTGTTGTGGAGCGGGCAACTGTGTTCTGCTTCTTCGAGAGCCATGAGACGAGATTATTTCCCAGAAAGACAGAGTATCCCGTGGTGGAACGGCGATCTGAAGTCGAGCCCGCCCAATCCGAGTCCGGAAAGGCTGAGAGAGTCAAAGGGGAGTGAGCCGAGATGTGAAAGTGAAGATCTTTCGTCGCCTGAAGGTACCGAAGGAGGCGCTTCAAGGCTCGCCAGTGAAGGACGGAGGGACTGTGCATGTGTTGACAAAGACGGTTCACAAGGTAAGTAATATCGGGTCTGGTTAAATTTAGATATTGCAAGCTTCCCAAAATACTTCTGTACATTGTTGGATCTGAAAAAATTTCGGTGTCTGTGGAAGAAAGATCCGGGTTTGGAGTGATAGGGTTTGAGACCGGTTTGGATGCATGCATGTTTGTTTTCTTTAAAATGTCAATAATGTACTGGGTTTGAGATAAGTAGAGTCCTTTGGCTGTGCAGTGAACTTGAACACCGAGAAAGAAATTTAGGGAACCCAGATCCTTTACTGGAAATAGAGACGATAGAACAGAGTAGAATCGCTGTAGAAGGGAGGGGGAACTGGCCGTCACTATTAAATCATCAACATATATGAGCACATATATAGTATGTCCATACCAGCTGTAGATATAGAGGGATGTGTCAGCAACTGAGTCGTGAAACCCCATAGAAACTAGAGCACCAGACAGCTTAGAGAACCAGGCTCTGGGAGCCTGTTTCAAACCATAGATAGCCTTTCTCAGTTTACAAACATAGTCAGGGTGTTGAGGATCTTTAAATCTTGGGGGTTGATGCATATAGACTTCTTCAGATAGATCCCGTGTAGGAAAGCATTTTGAATGTCAAATTGCTTGATAGGCCAGTGATTAGAGCAAGCAAGAGAAAGGATAATTCTCACAGTAGCTGGTTTCACAACCGGACTAAAAGTATCAAAATAGTCTACCCCATGAATCTGGTGATATCCTTTTGCAACCAACCGCGCCTTGCGTCTCTCAATAGTGCCATTGGAATGGAATTTAGTGCGAAGTACCCATTTAACCCCTAGAATAGGAGTGTTTAGAGGTCTTGGGACAAGGGTCCAGGTCTGATTAGTGATGAGAGCATTGTATTCTGCGTGAATGGCAGCTTTCCAGTCAGGGAATTGAAGGGCTTTGGTGAATGTTGGAGAATCTGGAACTAGGGAAGTAGTGTGAGCTTGAGGCCAGGGAACTGTCCCATCTGTGCGGACAAGGGGTTGATGAATGTTGTCCCTGGCTCTAGTGATCATGGGGTGTTGTGGATTGGGTGGGGTAGGTGAAGAGGATGGAGAAGAAGATGTGGAGCTTGTGGGGGAAAGATTGAGAGGAATAGGTGATATATCAGTGTGGGATGATGTTCTGGAGATTGGGTTAGGTGTAGAGGATGAGGGTTCTGATGTGGAGGGAGGTGAGGAAACTGGGGTTAAAGTAGTAGTGGGTATGATGGGTAAAGTGGCTGTAGCAGAGGTATCATCCGATGAGAGAATAGGAGGGGACTGATTTAGAAAGGGGAAAGTTTCCTCATCAAATTTGACATCTCTAGAGACATAAAGTCTGTCGGTGGAGAGATCCAAACATAGGTAACCAGATTGATTTAGACTGTAACCTAGAAAAACACAAGGGCTTGTCCTGAAGGACATTTTGTGTTGGTTGTATGGCCTGAGGTTGGGCCAGCAAAGGCAGCCAAAGACTCTGGGAGTTGAGAGATCTGGAGGTTTATGGAAGAGGGTTTCATAGGGAGTGGCATGTTGTAGGGCTGACATAGGTGTTCTGTTCATTAGATAAACAGAGGTTAGAAAAGCTTTGTCCCAATATTTTAGAGGAGCTGAGGCATGGGAAAGGAGAGCAAGGCCCTTGTCAACAATGGTCCTATGACGACTTTCAATGCTCCCATTTTGACTGTGGGCATAGGGACATGTGAGGCGGTGAATGATGCCTTGAGCTCTTAGGATGGGTCTGAGAGGTTGAAACTCCCCACCTCCATCAGTTTGAATGGCACATATGATTTTGTTGAACTGAGTCTTGACAAAACGTATAAAATCAAGAACAATGCTAGTAACACATGACTTGGCTGATATAGGAAAGATCCAGAGGAATCGTGAGTGATCATCCACAATAGATAAAAAATACTTCGCACCAGTCATAGACAAAACTGGGGCTGGTCCCCAAATATCCATAAAAACAAGGTCAAAAGGAGCAGTAGAAGTAGTAGCACTATGAGGGCAAGGAAGAGAGTGCATCTTACCCCTGTGGCAAGCATTACATTCCTTACTCAAACCACTAACATTAGTGCAAGGTAGCTGAAACTTATTTAAAATTAACTTAGTAGTTTTCATCGAAGGGTGCCCAAAACGAGAGTGCCAAACTTGAGCTGCTGCTCTGACTGTACTGTGAGCTTGTGGCTGTGAAGTGGGAGAAGAGGGCACACAGTAGAGACCATCCTTAATTCCTCCTTGTAGAAGAACCCTCCCCGTTCTTTGATCCTTGATTAGGAAATGAGAAAAATGAAATTCGAAGTAAACATTATTGTCACCACAAAGTTTCCTTACTGATAGCAGATTTTTAGTGAGCTGAGGCACATGAAGAAGGTTAGATAGAATAAAGGAGCCATAGGGAGTAGAAAGCCTGCCTGAACCATAGTTGAGAATAGGCAGATTTGTCCCATTTCCTATTGCCACAGAATCTGACCCTGTGTAAGATTGAGCATCCAAAGACAAATTGTTGAAATCATTTGTAAAATGATTAGTGGCCGCACTGTCAGGATACCAGGGTGCCTCAGCAGGGTGCACATTGGTGTAATTTTCACTAAAGGAGGGTGGGGGAGGGGCTTGATAGGAGTAGTTGCTTCTGTTCCAACAAGTAAGAGCTGTGTGTCCAAACTTTTCACAAATTTGGCATTGTGGTCTAGGATCTGCCCTTCCCGACAACTGATTGAAATTTGATGAGCTGATGTTGTTGTACTTCTGATTTTGTCCATAGTTTTGATAGGATCTGCCTCTCCCTCGAGAGTTGTTGTTGTTTGACCTGCCCCTGTTATTGTTTGACTTGCCATGGGAATAGGAATAGGTATTTTGTTTGGGTTGAGTTTGGGTAAGGTCAGTAGCATTGAGACTGATTTGAGTCTGATTTTGGATAGATTGTGTTTGTTGTGCAAGGTGTGCTTCAAGTTGTAGCATGTAGCTGTAAAGGACAGAAGTGCTGATAGAATCAGATCTGGTTAGGGTGTTGGTGACTAGGGTGTCAAATTCAGGACCTAGACCACGAATGAGATAGGAATTAAGGTCCTGATCAGATAGGGTACAGCCAGCAGAGGCTAAAGAGGCAGCAAGCCTTTGAGCCTTGTTGTAGTATTCAGTAACTGAATCGGCCCCCTTCTTTAAGTCCATAAGAAGGCTCTTGGTCTGCATAATTTTTGCAGCGTTTTGGGTTTCATACATAGAGGAGATAGTAGTCCACACCTGGGCTAAGGTTTCACATCTTAAAACCTGACAGACTACAGATTCTGTAAGAGATGCAGTAAGCACAACATAACTAGTTGATCTAGTTGTCGCCATTTTAGAAGTTCCTCATTCACTGTTCCATTAACCATTTCTTGTGCAGGGCGTGGAAGAGAGCCATCGATGACCCCAAAGAGACCATGACCACGCAAATAGGGCTCAATTTGTTTCTTCCACACTAAGAAGTTATCATAAGAGAGCTTAATGAAGTTACCTGCTGAGGAGATGAGAGATGGGAAAGAAAAAGTGGCCGATCCAGAAATTCCTCCACCAATGCTTGGGACTGAGTGACCAAGGGTGGCTGAGGATGTACTGATGCTCGAACTCGAGCTAGAGGAAGGTGGAGGAGTCTCCATAATCAAGATCAACAGAGAAAGAAGAAGGAGCAACAGAAGGCGTAGAAGATGATCACCGGTGATGCTCTGATACCATAATTGGTAACAACAAGGAGTAGAGTGCGGCGATAAATTGATTGTATATTGTGTTGATTTAGGTTTGTACAGTGTCGTCTATTTATACAAGTGTACTGAACATTTACATAAAGGGTAAATAAGGCCTCATGGGCTTACAAACTTGTCACTGATAGTTGGGCCCGATACTTGGGCTTTATTATGCTGGGTTCCAGGAGAAAGGATCTTGGATCCCAGTTTACAAGATGGACTAAAGGAGTATTTGGAAGCAAAGATAATTGCAAACATCCTTATGGATTTCCTTTTACTTCACTTGCACAAGAAGGAGCATATTCAGTATGTAAACTGGCTACAGAAACTTGAGAAGATGGGGTGAACAGAGAAGTGAGTTTCAAATGCACAAGCACATCCCGTGGGGATTTCAATCTGTAGGTACATTTGCATATGCTTTTAACTTGTTAAGTTACTGAACATTTATTTAAGTGATATAATTGAAATTTTAGCTTCGACAAAACTACTAAGATGATGATGCTTCTCCCTCTCTATGCTTACTCTGCCAAAAGCTTCTGTGGCGGGTCATTGATAGTCAAAATGTCTCAAGGCTCAGATATGTTTGTCAGAGAAGTTTATTTCTAAGTTGTAGGAATTTTAGTGTTCCTTCAACTTCTTTCTTAGTCAGCTTGATTATCCTGATTATTCACTCCTCTAATCGACATATAACTATTCATCATTGCATTTGATTCTTATCAATACGGCAAAAATAGTGGACTCTTCTGTTAGTACCAATTAGATGGTGCAACGCACCATAGATCTATCTATCGATCGATTTCTCTCTGATCATCAGATTTTTGTTGTTGTTGTTGTATAGTAGAAGTAGTACATTACAATACATACAAAGAAAGAAGAAGAAATAACTGTGTACTACTACCTCCTGACGTTGACGCTGCGATGAGAGGTTATAGTAACTCTAATATGGTATTCTCATTGTTAGTGATTAATCACGAAGTGAATTTTTGCTACTTTTTTTTTGCCCTGCTACTCTAGTTTTTTATCCTCGGTTAATAATCAATGTTCAGATGTTTGTCGAAGAGGTTATGGATTTGGTAGAATTGAACACCTTGAGAGGAGCGCTAATGGGTCTGCCTAGCGTGAGTGGGCATTCCACTATGGACACTGGAAGAACCGTCGTTTGTACCATTCATCAGCGCAACATTGACATCTTTGAAGCTTTTGATGAGGTAAAAAGAAGGAATGAAACTCACATTATTTTTAGTATTGAGAATGTGTCAATGCATTTGTGTAGTTAGTATCTGCTATCGGTTTTTAACAAGCTTTTCATATTGGTTGGTGCAGTTGTTCCTGTTGAAGTGTGGAGAACGGGAAATATATGTTGGACCTCTCGGAACTCGTTCTTGCCATCTTGTTGACTACTTTGAGGTAGGTGCAAGTTTTCATTAAGTAATTGAAGTGTGTGTTTGTGGAATTGGTCTATTTTAGAAACGGGCTAATAGTTCACTTTTGTTTTGGTATCTGCAGAGTATTCCAGGAGTTGCCAAGATCAAGGATGGGTATAACCCGGCTACATGAATGTTAGAAGTCACAACACCCTCCCAGGAAGAAATATTAGGCATAGATTTCACAAAATACTAAAAGAAATCAGATCTGTTCAGGTTAGCTAAAGTTGCATGGTAACGACGATTTTGGTGTGTGCATAATGAAAATAACACATCTTTGTGGGTGTCTTTATAAAACTATGGGATTTTTACATTTTGGGTTGATGTTATGCATGAAAAATAAAGCTCTTGTTGATGAGCTTGGCTCACCACGTCCTGGGTCGCTAGATCTCCATTTCCCAAGCCAGTACGCTCAGCCATTCCCTGTTCAGCTAATGGCATGCTTTTGGAAGCAATACTGGTCCTACTGGAGAAATCCCCCTTACACAGTGTGCGATTCCACTTCACAACCTTCATTGCCATCATGTTTGGGATAATATTTTGGGATCTTGGTGGAAAAATGTGAGTTCAACGGGCTGCAAAAATGCCAAAAGAAATTTGTTAGGTACTAATAAATCCTTAATTAAATTTGCATTATGTGATCACTGACACATCTTTTATCTCACAGTAAAACCGCCCAAGGTCTGTCCAACGCCATGGGTTCTATGTACGCTGTTGTTCTGTTCTTGGGAGTTCAAAACGCCTCTTCTGTCCAGCCGGTGGTTGCTATTGAGAGAACCTGAAATACCCCGAACTTAAATATAGGGATTAAAATTAATCTAATACGTATTTAAGGGCCTAATGGTACCTAATTAATACTAGTAAGGAAAAATAAATCCAAAAGAATAAATGAACTCATAAAAAGCGGAAAACGCTAAATAAGCGTTAAATAACCATAGGAGGTATGAGACCTCGGTTAGAGTATTATATGGATTCTAAAGGTTTAATAAGACCTAAATAATATTCGGGAACAACTCCCGAAGAAAACGGATCCAAATAATGTATTAAAACGCTAATAGAGCTTTAACGCACGTTTTTCGAGAAGACCCGAAAACGTGATTTTAAGTGGTCAAACGAACCCGTAAAAATCATAAGTCATTAAATAAATATTATTAAGCATTTATGAAATCTTAATAACCAATAAAAATAAAGAAACGAGAAAATTCTGGAAAACGGGCCCGGTTAGTGAACAATACCTAAACCGGGTAAAATAGTGAACGTTTTCTATAAAGGATGAAAAACGCTCCAACTAGTATAACTGTAGGGGGGACTGAGTTTTAATAGTCAAATAACTCCCTCACACACATATGTAACTAGTTAACAAATAAGTAAATCATAAAGCAAAAAGTAAAAGTACAAAAAGCAAAATAACTCTCTCACCTCTCATTCCCACCTTTCCCTCTTCTCTCTCCCATTTCTCCCTCTCTCACCGTCTCCCTCCTCCCTCTCTCTGCTGGGTGCGATTTTTGGAGCTTCTCCAACAACAACAATGGCTTCTCCCCTTTCTCCACATGCTCCATCCTCATGTAAGCTCCAAATGTAAAAATAATTACATATTTGTAATCCTCTCACTCTCCTCTACATTTCCCTCTTTTCAAAATTCAAAAAGGATGAGTTTCATCTCCATGGGTTTTCCCCATTTGAAGAGAAAAGCACACCATTATGGAGCTTGGAGTCTCCTCTTTCCAACAAGGTAAAAATCCCCATGAAAACCTTAAGTTTTCCTCATCTCCTTTGGTAGCCGATTTTGGGCTCTTTGTAATGCCTTGTTTTCTCTCTCTTTTGAGCATAATATCAAACTTGCAATGGTGGTGGATTCACCTTCTTGAACCAAGGGCAAAAACCCCTTCTAAAACTCTCCAAAGGTAAACCCTAGAAATTTCATTTCCAACACTTCAATTAATTGGCATTAATTTAAGAGTTAGTCTATTAATTGTAGTGTTTTGTGTTCACTGGGTGATGGGAATGGAGTTGGGCAACTCCATTCCCCACATGACCGATTTGGGCAAGAAAGGAAGAAGAGGAGAAGTGGAAAAGGAATGAAGGAATTGTAAGCTCAAGGTAAGGGCTCTCTACTAATGTTAAATTTTAGTGCATTAGAGTAATGGGAATGGGTAAACCAATCTAAGGAACCCAACTAATGTATTAGTAATGTAATTGTGGAAGTTTGAGTAATTGTGCAATAGTATGTGAATTGTAGGCCTTGGAGCCAAATGGTTGTGTATGAGTATTAGTATTGATGTTTGATGGAGTATTGGTGTATTGGGATGGCTTTATATATTTGCTCAATTGCTGGTAGAACCCTTGTGGTTTGGCTAGATTAGGAATGAATTTGGTGAGAATTGGTATGTGTGGCCAAGTAAGAAAAGTAGAGGAACTATGGCGAAATTTTGGTAGGAATATGTATATGTATGGATGACTTGGTGAATGGGAAAACCAAGGTGTGTATTGGAGTTAGTAGGAGTATTGGATATGAGCATTGAGCTTTTAAAATCTGTAGCATAAGTGTAACAAAAATTGTTACAAGTGTTGAAAGAGAAGTGAGGGAATTGTGTAAGTTGTTTGATGGATTTAGCAATGGATTTGGTGGATGAATTAAGGTGATTTAGAATGTTTAAATAGTACTAAAACATGTTAGGAGGTATGTAGAATATTGAGGAAGCAATGGGTGAAATTTGGGAAGAAAAACAAGGTCTGTAGCAGCTTCCTGCTACCGTCCGACCTAGAGCCTGGGTCGGACCGTGGGTCGGACAGGCCTTGAGTAACGACGGTAAACCTTTCTGGAATGGTCCGACCCAGAGCCGTGGATCGGACGTGGGTCGTACAGGCAAAAAAAAAACGAAGTTACTGACTTCGTCCGACCCAGAGTCTGGGTCGGACAGTGGGTCGGACGGAGTCTGGACCACAGGACCGAAACTTACTGGAACGGTCCGACCCATAGGTTGGGTCGGACGGCCCCAACTTATATAAAAAAAAAATAAATATATAATAATAATAATAATAATAATAATAATAATAATAGTAACACAGTAATCATATGTATGTATATATATATGTAGATATGTACATATATATGGGACTTTAGTAATACACCATTAATGCAACACTAAAGGTAAAGAAATAAGTACGTGGATGGGAAACAAGTAAGAGGATTAGTTAAGGAAGATGAAAGTATAAGAACACTAAGTAAACCAAAGCAATGGGATAACAGGAGTAGTAGCTATGAATATATTGTAATGCTTAGAATTGATTGAACCATTTGACATGTAGTCATTGGTTCGAGACTAAGACTCGAGGGACAAATAAGGAACTATGGAGCAAGGGAACACCCGATGAAGTAAACCAACGGTGAAAGGTATGATTTCTTCATGCCCTGTATCCTAATCTGGTTACCACGATTTGTGTGCTTATTTGACCACCTAATAAGATAAGTGCATGAATCGGATTATATTGCACTTACTTGTGCTTGTTTACATTGTTCTCGATATTTGTCTTGAACAATAGTTTGTATAATTCATGAAATATATGAATGATGATGAAGTGTACTGTATTTTGTAGTGTACTTGTATATTGTAATGTATTTTGTATGGATGTGTATGTGAGCCTTGTATTGTATTATTGTGGCTTGAATGAATGACTTCTACTAGTTCCTAACTACCTAACTCCTAACTTAAGTGAGTAAACCGGAATGAGTAGAAGTCCGATATAGCTTCGGCCACGCGTGAGGATGCGGAGTCACAAGAGGTTGGCTGCAATTCCTGACTTTTAAATTGGTCCGCGACCCAAATCCCTTAAGTGGGTAGCATCCCGGATTGGTGAGTCAAGTAAATCCCGGAGGTGGGACGGTGTAGTCCCCAGGGCCGGAGGTCCCGACGACTTAACTTGAGTAAGAGTAAGAGTAAGTAAGTATGGATCCGTAAGTATGTATGCGTATGTATGAAGTAACGAGTAAAAGAGTAATCTCCACCCGATTAACCCGGGTGGACCAATGAAGCTAACAAGAAATGTATATTGTGTATGTAATGTGTATGTGTAACTCGGGAAAAGGTAAGTATGTATTGAATGGTTTATGTTGTACTTCTTGTATGTAACGAAGTGTATGTATGTGTGTATGTCTTGCGTAATGTATTGCAATATTATGTATAAGAGCATGTATGCATGTATGTTTGAATGAAATCAACCGCATGTATACGACCAAGTGGTCGGCGTACCCTCACTAGTACGCGGGGTATGCGGTTATCATGCGCAGCGAAAGCTGACCCCCTAGGGGGAATGTTTTTAGTGTGCAGGTACCGAAGCGGATGTGGTCAAGGTAAGAGACCGGAGGCACACCCTTGTATTTAGAAGCAAGTAGCTTGTGAGGAACGGGTAGTAAGTAGTCTCTTAGTGAGTACGTATGAACTTGGAAGAGGTAGTATACTTGTATAAGGATCTTAGTAAACTCGGTATGTAGATTATATTGTATTGTACTTGGAGTATTGTATTGAATGAAGATTGTAGTAGTGTTTGGTAAATGGAGAATGTATCGTAGATTTGTAGTACTCGGGATTCCGGTCCATCAGACCGATGCTGTATGTAGAAGTAGTAGCCTTGTTAGTCACGTGGGTGACTGACGGCATTGTATCACCCACTGTATGTAAGTATGTATCCGCTGCGTGTATCTGATGTGTAAGGAGATTGGACGGTAAGCATTGTATTAATGGTAGGGGTGTTACAGAACCGATTCTACAGAGAAGTGGCAGCTGGGATGTACTCTGCTATGCCATATGATCTCGCTCAGGTCTTGATTTATAGAAAGTGATTGAGAGTATCCAGCTTAAATCATTACATAGGTATCTGTTGATCACAAGTTTTCTAAACTGTTGATTGTCAAATGAGATAAAATTTTGTTGTTTCTTATCTATCCATCTCCATCCGACAGTCCTGATCTCCTTCCAAGAGGTCTTCATAGGCAACAACAGGAAAGTATAGTTTGTCGCTATTTATTAGAGAGTGATATATGAAAGAGAGAATAGTGTTATGAGAGAGATCATAAATATGTGGTGGAAGTAGAGCCTGCTCGTTTGAATACCTTTGCTTGATTGAGTTGAGAATTGGTGAAAAATCTTTCTAATCTTGTAACTAGTATTTGATACCAGAATGGTACCTAGCTCTTTAGGTGCTTTGATGAAATAGTTTGATTTTATTTTTTTTTGTAAAAAATACATCTATGAGGGCAACAAAAGTTGCCCTGATATATAATCAAAGGAGGCGACTGGAGAGTTTTGCCATGATTGATAGAAATCAAAGGGGGCGACTAACCGAGTCGTCACCATAGAATGCAGTCAAATTCTACTGAGAATAATGACCAAAGAGGGCGAGGTAAAGGGTCGCCCTCTCTGACATAAATCAAAGAGGGCGACTTTTCAAGCTTGCCATTGTTGACCATAAACAACGGGGGCGACCTCGATAAGTCGCCCCAGTTGATCATCGATCAAAGAAAGCGATAATGTTGCTCTTCTACTTCTGGTCAAAGAGGTCGACTTTAGTTGCCCCCATAGATTTTATCAAACAGGGCAACCCAAATAGGTCGTCACTATAGTCTAACAGGCATATTTTCAGAAGCAACCCTGGGGGCAATTATTTACTCGTCCTGATAGTTTAATGTGACACATTATTGATCTTTTAGGGCGATAAAAGTTGCCCTCATTTATCTAATTTGTTGTAGTATACATAGTGATGAATCTATTCAAATTTTATATATCAAGTTTTATAAAAATATACTAAATGAAATTATATTTTACTAGTGAAGAAAATATGCAGAACCTAGATGATTAGTAAAAATACGCATTAATTGAATGTAAACAATTTTTTAAGTAAAGAAAACTGGGCCCACTGATCCTTCATTTAAAATTGAGCTGCACGAATCTCAACTATGTTATTGACCATAAAAGAAACCAATCTAAAAAGTCTAAAAATTCTTCTTGAGCTATCCTGATCCAATATGGCGTGGCCATAAACGGGGTTCTCTAGCTGTGCTAGATGCTTTTTGAATCTGTGCTTGATTGGCGGGATCAGATGAAAAGTCCAAGCAATAGTTTTGTTCACATCTTCCTAGGTTGTATGTTCATATAATGAGGTCAGAGAAATGACGCTTAGAGTTAGATTCCTCACCCCAATGCCCGACGGTGCAATTAAAATATTAGTACTTCTGAACATATAGCTTGCGGTCTACACTTTGATTCGCTCTTCTGAACTTATCCCACTTGGAAGAGTTATCAAGAATGCAGTAGATCTACCTTCTATGTATGTTAATAAGATCTCAGCCAGTTATTGACATCAATTATCAATACACCCTTGCAATGAAACGTTAATAATCTTTGGAGTTTGTCAGCAAAATCTCTGGGATGCCCTGCTTCTAATTAAATGATACACTTGTGCTAAAATCTGAGTCAGTTTATTTCTAAAATTAAAATATATGACGACGGAGCTGACAGTGGCTTAGTTCAATTAAATTACCGTTCAAATCTACTGTAGTTTGCTAGATCGTAAATATTTGTTAAAATATTGGTTCATATTTGACACTTAATTCGAAGCGAAGACAGCATTTGATAATTCAGTCTTACTTCGATACAAACGATCGATGCATCGGCCACGCCCTTGGAAAGAATTGAACGGCACTAGTCTAGAGCAGGTTAATTGGATTGTTTATGTAGTACATGTGTAAAATTAAATTTGTATTAGTTTTATATTATTGTATTTTAAATAATATAGTTTAAAATGTATCATGGTTTAACAATTTAAAACAAGATCTATTTATTAATATGTTTCGACAAGTTTAAAAATTTAAATTAACTACATGTACATATTTGTATATAACAATGATACATATGATTCACCATGTAAAATTTAAAATATACCACATAACAATAATAATACACCACTGAATAATAATGATCAATTATCTGTTTCAAAATTTAATGTTAGGAAAAAATATGATTCACCACGTATGTAAAGTTTAAAATACATCATCAATAATAATACACTAAAAACAGTAATGATCTATTATCAATTTTGAAGTTTATTATCTGATTCACCATTTGTTAGTTGATGAATCATAATACAAATTTCAATAAATCATATCAACATTTTAGTGTATCATCGTAAACTACTAATACAAAAAAAATTAAACTTATCTAAATATATTCATGAATGGTCTTGTTTAAAGAATTTGAATTTAGATAAACAATAGTAATTTTTTTTCATTTTAGATTTATACTTTAAAAGTCACAACCATTTAAAATTCATGTAGCAAAACTACAATCCAATTAATAGCTGACTTGCCAATCCATTGTCCCGTTCCATTCTTTCAGCAGGCAGACCAATCGATCTTTATTTCCTCTTAGCTACATGCATATGTAACTATCTTTGATCTCACATTTGTAGTGGTACAGTCTATATATAGTAAAAATACAGATTTTGTAAACTTACTAAAAATACAATTTTTATAGAACAAAAATATACTGATATAGCATATATAACTACAAGCCAAGAAATTACCTATTACCCAACGAAGTTCATTGACCATACCACATTTCAACAAAACCACTCGACTTTCTTGAGAAAGGTCCACTTTGGTTCACCATGTCTAGTACTAGTAATTCTAACATTACACTTTCCTTTAGATAAAATTGCAAGAACATTAACATTCCTAAACTCCAATATAATGCCACCAACTTTGAATGACACACATATAGTCCTCATTCCTAAGTCACCAAGAGCCACATCAATCAAGGATTTCAGACCCATCTCTTTATGCAACACAGTGTACCATGTCATTTATAAGTTTTTAACCAATCGGATATCTGATGTTCTGCCTCTCGTAATATCTGATAGTCAGACTGCTTTTATGCATAGTCAATTAATCTCCGACCAGATTCTCCTCGTTCATGAAATACTACATATGCTGCGTCGGTCCAATGCAAAGTTCAAATGACATTTTGCTTTCAAAGTAGATATGTCAAAGGCTTTCAATCGCATTGTGGAGCTTTGTTCTGGATGTTCTTTCGAGCATGGGTTTTCATGCATCTTGGATATCTTTGGTACAGCAATGCCTCACTACAGTCCGCACTTCTGTTCTCATAAATGGATATCCGGGACGCTCCTTCACTCCACAACCTGGCCTTAGGCAAAGAGATCCATTGTCGCCTATTCTTTTTATCATCTGTATGGAAACTTTATCGTCTTCTCTCAAGTTAGCTGCAGATGTTGGCATTTATCGTGGCTTCCATCTTCCAGGTTTGGAGTCCCCGCTAACCAATTTGTTGTTTGCCGATGATTGGGTTATTTTTGGGGAGGCAACGACTAGCAATGTTGAGGCGTTAGGGAATATTCTACATGCTTTCAAGGCTGCTTCAGGCCAGTGTATAAATACTTCAAAGTCTACAGTCATGCTGTCACGGGGTCTATTACCTACTCTAAAAGCTCAAGTTAGCTCTATTCTTGGTACGCATTAGGTCACTGATCTCGGGCTATATCTTGGCTTCCCAAGCAACATAGGTGTACACCCCTCATAACAATACGTAATAGTCGCTCACGTGAACAGGAATTAAAGACGTCTCACAGCGGAAGAAATTACAGTAATAGAACTCACATGGGTGTTACTTGCCACCCCTCGCCCATACGAGTGATGTAGCAGTACAACATCTTAACAAAACTAAACATAAAAACAATCCGCAGTGACAACGAGATACCACCTACATTTCTATCTAAGTATCAATAGCACAACTACTGTGAGCATCTAATCATAATCCAAATCTTACAACCCCTTTCCAGTGGAATCATTTAGTACATAACGAGGTATGAACGGTAAATCCAAAATCAACAATGTCCTAACTACCCAATCCCGCACTTCGGCTTCAACGTGTTCAGCAACCTGCGCAATAAGTGTAGTATCAGCGATAGACGCTGAGTATGCCGGATCTGGACCCTATTGGTCACTTGTCATTTTTAACCGTCTTGATATTAGATTGATTTCATGCTTTGTCATTTTACAGATATGATAAATACTGTAACAACATGCATGATTATATAATCATTCATCCAATCCAAACAGTCATATATGGATATGCACATTACTGTCATACATCATACAATACAATGGTATTGAGAACTCAATCATCGTATGTTAACATCATCACATAGTACATCACTCGGCCCTCCGGGCCTTCACATATCATTTGTTTAGGTTAGCACAGTCGGGCGTCAGTTAGGACAACCCGAAACATACTCACTTGGACAGTAGTCCCACGTACACACAATGGTGCTCACTGCCCTGATCATCCGAAGACTCTGGGACTTATTCACTTTGCCTTTGTAAAGGCGTCCATTTAGGTGGCCAAGGGCCTGGTGCCAACGGTAGCACACTCCGCCTGACGATCTATCTAGGCTCGATCAGGATTTAACTAGGGAAAACCCGATACGGGATAACCCAAGAGATCTCTACGCGCGACCAGCAGCCAGTGACTGTCTGGATTAAGGTACATCATTACATTCATTCACACTCCACTGTTAGCTTTGTTAGTTAGATAGTCAGTTACAGTTTTTGTTATGGAGTACATCACTTAATTTGTTGGCTGCCCTATGGGTCTTACGCATGCCTAGAATTATTCTAGGTAACATTCACGTTTGAGTCAAAGCTCTAGAGACCGACAATGTCGTGTCCCGCTCCTAAGTATTTTACTTAGGTTATAAATACATACTTGTAACACTTAGCGCATTAGGTCAGACAACAGTGATCACAATACACATTTCGCATATGTAGTTTTATATAAGTCGATCTATAGTCGACGTAATATTAGTCCCGTAGGACGTTCGTGCATAAATAAATAATGCAATGAACATAACTACACATCATACACATACATCACATACATACATCACATACATACATTCACACAAGTTATTTATCAAACAAATCCGAGCCCGAGGAACTCCTCAGGACAACTCGGATCAAATCCCTTTACATACCGTACACCGTCGTCTAGATTCGTGCAGTGCAGGCCACTAGAGCTTTCGAGCGCGTACGTCAGAAATGCGATCTAGTAATACAAGGAACACCTAGCGTCAATCCACATGACAGCACAACTCGGTATTTCCGAATAACGTTTGAAATCCTAGTACCATGTCCCCAGACTTAACATTTGTTACTAGTTGGAGTATCGTTATTTATATTTTATAAACCCCTTACTCGTTGTGTGGGTTAATTCTCGGTTTACATTAGAGCATGAAACCTTACATTATACACTTATGATACTTCACTAGGGTTTATTTACCAACCCCAGTCTTATGCTAACCTTAGCATTATATGTCGTTGTAACTATAGTGTATAACTTTATTTCTTGGTACTTGTTTATCTATGTATGTATGCATTTAGCATAACAGTTTGAATAGCCATATCCTTAGCCACATAATATTATTTGTGTTATACTAGTTCCATAATGTTATACAATACGCTAGTTTATATGTCATTAACTTTACAACATATAGTTTTGGTACTATATGTATGTACCGAATATAGTGTAAACACCTTATACATTTGTGCTCCTTGTTTATATGGTTCTCATGGATCACAATGTATCCACATACTAACAACGTGTTGTAGATATTTAAGTTTATAACATCAACACTTGTATTAGAATATAACCCAAAGTTTTATAATCCTCGTTATGATTACCGCTAGTGTATATCTTGACTCCATTTCTCATCAAGTCTCATACTCTCAACATTCCTATTTTACCTCCTATTTTATATCATACTGCATTCATCATACATTATAAACTTTGCACTATATTGTATCTTAATCCCCATTTAACTACTCACCCTTCAACTGTACTTCTGTATACAGAAACATTTATTACCTGAACCGAAACTACATTCAGTGATAAGCCTCTCCATTCTTTCCCTTGCAGTTTGGTTATCAGTTTTTAATCCCATCCCAATTTCCTACAGATCACTTAGGTGAAATGGATGGTTTTGTGTTAAATAATAACCAATACAAAACTCTTATGACATTATTGCTTCAGCTGTACAGAAGCATGGTTACAGAAGCAAGACAAAACTAAAACAGAAATGGTGTTTCTGTTTGGTTCTTTCTGATGGTGGATTATTCCAGCCTCTAATCCTTCCCTAATGTGCTCGTATCTTTCTTGAGTGTATTAGTTAAGTTCTAGGATCTATTACCATTCAATACAGCCCTTATAAGCCCTCTGAAATGCTGTTACACAGAGAGCACAAGTTCCAGGAAGGAAAACTGAAACCAGAAACTATATATTTTTTTTTCTGTCATCTACTCTTCTAGTCCTTTCTGTTTGCTCATCAAACTGACTTCCTATTTCTCCCTCGCGTTCACACTCTTAGCTAAGTCACTTACCACATTCTAAGTTTATTCCCAATTTATTAACACATCAATACAGCACCTGTACACAATCACACCGAAAACAATCTGCTATGGAAAAATCTGAAACCTCAACTGGTGCACCTCTTTTCTACTCTTTCAGTTAGAGTATTGACTGAACCTAACTCTCCCAATGGCATGTCCACCTAGTGGATCATTTTATTAACGTTTTAGATCTCACATACAGTCACTTTAACTTCTTAAACTCCCCCTGAAAACTCTTTATACAGGAGGCTCAAACCTGTTCAGACTGACCTGATCTGGTACGATTCTATTTCCTTCTTGTCTGTTTGCTTTGCCCTTCTAACTGGTCCTCATTTCTGTCTAAGTGTTTACCTTCTTACCAAGCATTTCATTAGTAGTTTTAAGTTTGAGGCGCTCAAGTAAATACTCACGTAACTCCTCTGTAAAGATCTGAAACTAACCAGAAACCGGTAATCCTGGAACCATGGAAACTGATATGCACATCTATATATATTTCTCTGCTGTTTTAATCTGTCAATGATTCCCCTAGGTTGTCTAGCCGTCTAAGTACAGGTCTTAACTTTGTTTTAACTTTAAAACAACCCCAAACCACTTTGCAAGTGTTACAGTATCATCCTCATAATGAACTAGGAACTGATAAATCTGAAGCAAGACTGAAACCTGAAACTGATATTTTTTTTTCCTCTTCTGTTTTTCTTTCCACTTATTGATCTGGGTTTTACTTTCCCCCTCACTACTTAGCCACTGTATTAAGTGTCTTATTAAGGTTTCAGTCTCAAGGCAAATCCCAAAACAGTATTGTTAATGTCGTAGAATTCAAGACACTAAACTGGAAAGAAGCTGAAATGTGAAACTGGTGAATTTTCTTGTTGTTCAGTTTCTGCTATCTAGCCCATCTCCTAACTTCCCAACTTGTTTAGTGATCTGTTTATGCATCTCAAGATAGTGTTAAGCTGTTACACAACCATTACCCCTCTATTATTCTCTGTTACAGAGTTATAACGAAACACAAATCTTTCTGAAACTGAACTAGAATCAGAGACTGGTATTCTCTCTTGGTTTGTTCTTTGTCAGTTTTCTCAACTCACTTACAACTCCTCCTAGTTGTTGCACCCATTCAGTTACCGTCTTACCAAGACTTTAAGCTTAAGAACAAACCAAAACAACTTTGTGATTGCTGCTGAACGTGTAACAGATCTGAGGTTTGACAATTTTTTTTTTCTGTTTTCAGGTTATCGAATTAGTTTCTGAGATTGTTCACCACTGTGGTACCTTAGCTGCCTCCCTTTTCTGCTCTGTGGCATCTTAGTTAGATATTCAGGTAAGGCTTTAACTCAAAGCAATTTAGTACACACTGATAACTACACTGAAATTTTTGTATGCAAAACTGATAAAGTACAAAACAGCATTGTGACTTTTTCTCAGGTTCTGTTTGGTCACCAATTTGGTTCCCAATCTCCCCTCACGTATTCTAGCTCCTAGTCAAATGTGGTGGTATAATCTTACTCTCAACAATGTGGTTATTCCTACTGAAGCATACTCATCCAGAAACAAGAAGCTCAGAACCTAAGGACTAAAACTGAAACAGATCTAGAACCTGAAAACCGAGGCTGATTCATTACCTTCTACTGGTTTCCTTTTTTTTTGTTCTTGATTCTGTTTCTGTTTACCCCACATAGCTCAAGCATTTCATCGGGGTTATGACTTCAAATTAACCCAAAAACATCCCAGTGATGTTACAGAATCATTCTTTCACAGAAATTAGGAACTGAAACAAAACTGAAATTGTGAACTTGTTGTACTCCCTTCTGTCTATTTTCTTTACTCAGGAGTTTGATTTCCAATCTTTCCTATCCACCCGTCTGCTTACTTAGCCATATATTTTGGTACTGTGTTAGTTTTGAGACAACCCAAAGTAATCAAGGACTACCCTACTGAAACATATCTATACAGATTTCAAAGGACATAGCACTGGACTCAACCCTTGCATTTTCTTCAGTTCTTTATTTCTGTTTCAATAGATTGTCTGTTTTCCTCACACTCTCAGGTCAGCTACTACTTAGTTAAGTGTCTAACGTAGCCCTAACTCCCAACAAACCCAACACAGCATTGTTAACTCCATGAAAACTCCCTATAAAACCGGCAATACAGAGAAAAACTGAAACACAACTTCAGTGCACTCCTCCACCCTTAGTGCATCAGGTGGTTTTCTTTTGTTTTGTCTCTTCTTTTTTTTCCTTCTTATTAAACATTCTTAAGGTATTATAAACTGGTTAGGTGCATTAGCAATGTATTTGGTACATCATTAAATCACTAAGACTTTTATAGCTCCCCTGGAGTTTAGTTATACAGGAACGAAATCAGTTTTGAAAACTGTACAGAACACTCATGCAGTTGTATACCTTGGTTTTCTTTTTCCTTTGTTTCGGTGTTGGTTTCCTCTGATCTACTCTTGACAAGCCGTGAAACTCTCAGGGCCTAGAACTGGAGAGTACCCACAGTTAGACTTGTCAAAACAGAAGAAAAAAGGACAGGTAAAGAGTGGAAGTACTGACTTGTTTTGGAAAGAAAAGAGACTGTTACCCTCGAATCGTGGTGTAGCAGGGGCTGTCACTCGTGGGGTTTTAGTGCCCTTTTCTGGAGGGGTACTATAAAAGATTTATACAGATGAAAATACCAGAGGTTAGTGGCTCGGGAACTCAGGCGACAACAACCAGAGGAAGTGCTTACTCAGTTGTTTCATCACTCACCTGAGCCGATATTCGTACCAGTGAAGCACTGGTTCTCATCAGCCCTTTTTTTTTGAGACACCATCTCAATGGAGTGCAGCAGGCTTTACTATCCTGAAGAGGTAGAGTTTACATTGATCAGGAAGGAAAAGGAACGAGAGAGCAAGGAGGTAATCTTGGCATTGGCTTACCATCGTGTAAGAGAACAGCCACTGGTTTAAACTTGGTTCTGCATGTCGTGGCCTGCAATGGTGAAGACAGAAGGACTGAGATGGAGATTTACTCATGTGGTAGAGGCAGAAGGTCTGATTCAGGAGCTTTAACAACCGCTAGTAGTTATCAGTTCTGGAGGGAATTGTGAAGCTAGGCTGCTCAAGTTCTGAGACGTGGGGGTTTGAAGCAGGGAGTTTTATTCAGGGTATCACAGAGCATGGGGAGAAAGAATGAAGACCGATGACTGGTATTGGAGGGCTGTCTCGGTTACAAGGCAGTATGGGTGTATCGATTAGTTTAGTGTCTTCAGTTCCCCAAGAGAATGTTTTGTAGTTTACAAGGAAACTCAGTAGAAAGTTGAGTCCGTTGCCATTACTAGTCTTCGGACAGTGATGTTAGGTGAGTGGACTTCCATGTGCTCTGATTCTGTATATTTTGTTTATCGATCTCACTGTATAGAGAAGGGGTGAGGAGTAACCGACACAGAGATGTGTTTGGCTCCTTTTCTTTTCGGTTACCCTACTGAATTCGATACTAACTTTAATTCGTGTGTATAATATACTGAATTTGAGCTCAGCTCAAACGGTTAAGGTTTTGGGATAAGTACGAGAGGTCTCGGGTTCGAGTCCCGGCTAGAGCATATTGCTCTTTTATTTTTTTTCCAGCCTTATTATGCCTATTTATTGCATATAAGTGACTTGTATTAACATGTCACGTTATTAGTTGTATGTACATATATATGTACGACTATTTCGCTATGTCCCGTTTTTAATTACATCATTATACGGGTACAACCATTTATAGTAGTGTTCTAATTATATATACGACGTTATAATTTGTAACGTTGTGTATATGTACGTATATATCCGTTTTATACTTCAATGTTGTAAGTTATATATTTAAATAACGTTTAATTATTTAGGGGTATTTCAGTCTACCCCCCTTAAAGAGACTTCGTCCCGAAGTCGTCTTCCTTGAATGCTTTGTGGCAACTACCCATATAGCCATGGTGCACATCTATTTGATGTGGCGATACCTAAGCGGTACAGTATAACTGAATTCATAAGGAGTGTACACATATATATATATATATACAATAGTCAACCATTCATACATGTTCACAACATACACATGTGCGCAATGCGCCAACAATCCATACATCCGAGTATCTCGTAGGATACTTACATACATGTTCACAACATACACATATGCGCAATGCGCAAACAACCTACCACAAGACAAAACGCGTATGCCCCGCGTACAAATACACATACCGACACACATGATAATCAATTAGTACACGTATGTCCCGAAGTCGCTTTACTTAAATAGGTGTATTAATAACTACCCTTACAATCCCATAATGTATATCTATGTGATATATCATTTACGCATATCGTGTTGTGCTAATACCGCACATAACCCTCAATTGTGGCGTTAATTCAAACACATATGGATATAGGTGATCCATCAGCACCATCATTTCCTATCAGTTCTACCAATCCTGACGACCTCCCGAGGTGTCATACCATATCACCCTTCCACGTTTCGTATCTAATTATTCGCTTTGTATCTAAGCGATACCCTAAGTAATCAATCTACAAGGTACAACAATATATTTCATCACCGTATCATGAAGAAGGTACTACCCTGGGTGTAAGCACACCATTAAGTATTTCATAAAATTCATACATACGAGTGCACAACTCACACAAACAAATCAACCACGTACGCCCCGCGTACCCACAAACTATTGTATGTCCCGCATACGAAATACACCAACAACAACTGTGAACAACAAAATTCAGTGAGAACATGTGCACAGGCAAGAGGCTCTACCCCCCTTAAAAAGGGTTACGCCCCCGTACCCCACAAGTATTCGACAGCCGCTCCACAAGGAGCGCTGGAGACTTGACTCTCATAGAGTTCTCTAACTCTCATGTGGTGTTTTCACCTTTGGAGTAGATTATTCTCATATCAGAGAGATAGGTATGACTATAGCCCTTCGGCTCTTAAATATGTATAAAGGGTGAGGCACGTATTTGTGCTCTCTCCCAAGTTCGTTCTAATGGGCCCACTCGCTCTGTATGAGGTGCAGACCCATGAACATAGGCTCAATTTCCCTCTTTTCATTACTGTGTGTCCTCTTATTTGGATCACTAGCATACATTCGGTTTCTTCTCCCACTGATATTCAGCTTGAGGTATAATATGACATTGGCTCTTGTTAGTACTTGGTGCTCTTTGCACTTGCCTGGTAATACGAAGACGTACCAGCCTACATGTCCACGTAGATGATTGTCATGTAATACACTGTTGTAGTTTTTTTGATACACACTCTTGTTGATATTCATTGCATCTTTCTGTATTTTTACTAGATTAATAACTGCACAAGTGCAATACCAAAACACTCAGTGCTACAGAGTGCAGAGGCGTAAACTCTCAGCAGCTAACATCTAAAGAGCCAAACAGATAAGATGGGCGAATCATCATGTGAGTGGTACATTCCAAGTCCATTATCCATTTTTAATGTATCTGCTATCATTTAGCTTGTCTCTCATCATTGCTTATGCACGCGTTTATGTTTTTGTTAAAGCATCTGCTAGTATACTAGCTTTGTTCTGCCCATCGCTTGGTAGACCCCTCTGGATTGCAAGAACTTGCATGATCCTTATGAGGGTTCTACGTATTATTCGTCCATACTGTGGGTTTCCTGTTTCTGTCATCAGCGTCTCTATCTTCAAAGGGTCTTCTTGTCTTCACTCTGTGTCGTCGGTTCTTGGTCTCTGTAGCCCGTTGGTTAACTGCGGCTCTTCTCGTCCATCTTCGAGGTGATCTGTATCACTGTCCGTAGCACGAAGTTGACTACTTCTCGTGTTCCTAACACTACTTGTCTACATGCATGGGGTACCGTACTGATACATTACTACTTACTTGACTAACCTATAAATAAGTCTGTCAGGCCCACATGCTCCTATCGGAGTGCGGTCGTCCCATGACTCGTTTAGTAAACTGGTAGCGTTCGTCACACGATTATTGTGAAGTATTCTATTGTCAATCTCCCTTTAGATGGATGTCCTTGTTGTAGTTCGATGTTGGTTGGTCCGCAATGTCGGTTATCTTGTCGTAGATTTTAATGTTCTAGTTGGTAAGGTGGTTGGAACATTATTTTTGTTCCCTGGACTCATGTCCTTAGTAACATATTAGTGGTGGCACTTGGTTGCCAACCAGTTGAACGTTAACGTTGATTCGTCTGTATGGTTGCAATCGTTTATGTAATACTGGTGCTGAGGTAGCAATGTCAGTTCTCCTATCTCGATCTCCATGAGTATATACATAATTCCTTCCTCCAGTTTTAATCATTATCATATCTCATCTATGATTCCAGATACGGCGTAGGGTAATTCCTCATACTTTGGTATTTATACGCGTTCCCTCTCCCGTTTAATTGGGTGTATTTTCGATTGCATGATTGCTTGAGCAATTTTGCTTCTCACTTTCCACAAGGGGTATGCCACTTCTCATAAGGTTTGGTTTGTCCATTGGACTAAACATCCATCACTATTTGTGATTAGCATCACATGCTGGTATATACTCCTGGTATTCAGCTCGTGAGTAATGTCTTTGTTGTTACTTATTGTTTAGTGCTAGTTATTGTAACTGCAGTTTTTTTTTTGTATTTCAAGTGCGCGGTTCGGCGCCTGTTAGTAAATCATGATTGTTATTCCCATTGCTTACGGTATGTACCGTAGCTCCTTTGCTTCATTATATTAACTTAGACATTGTTATGTTAGTAATATACCTAGAAGGCAACTGGAGTCGGTGTTCCCGATCTCCTGAGCTTGTGCCCCTTATTTGTACATTAGGTACTTGTTTATTTACTCTATTTAGCGTTTGGTTTGTGTGTTCTGTGATATCAATTTAGGTGGGTGTCATTGGCTCAATTTACACATTTCTGGCAGTTGTCACAGTAGTAAACGACATGTCTTTAACATATATTGATACTTATCGTTTTCTTTACATGGCGGGACGCTCATGGCGGTAGCCCTTCTTCTACTTAGAACTTGTTTCATAATCGGTATGATATTGATAATACATATTAATTTAATCTTGATGTTGATTAGTTGTAATTGTACATAATAGTATATGGCACTCCTTGGTAAAGGTGGTGCTCAGAGGTGGTAATTATTCACGCGTTCAGCGTTTATTCGCGTTCATTGTTGCGAAGGTATTGGTAATAGCCGTATTACGGTAGAGTTGTTCTTTTCACTCTTGGTCCATCTGTGGACTGATACATTTTCTAATTCTCTTGTTTTCATCACGTGTTGGCGTATGATATAGTTAGTAAACTATAAGTTACATTTATTATAAATGTAACTATATGATATGTATAACATTTTATTATGTATTGGCAATATTGTAATAATGGGAAAATATCAGGAGTTGATGGAAATAAGAATTTTGATGTATGTGCCTTTCGGCAATAATATAGTTTTTATTGAAGTATGGGTTACCGTATTTAATGAGAAAATTGAATTTATAGGCTAAGGTTGATATAATATAAGCCTTAGGAATTATCAATATATATATCCTGAAATGTTACAGAATACTAAGATAAAATTCTTAATATATATTGCATAATATAATGCATCAATCAAATAATCATCGTACATCGAGATGATGATGAAAATTTGTCATAAAATATAAGAGGATAAATCATGAGATATAAATGTAAGTGAATAAATATAAATACTGCGCATACGATATAGTTGGAAACTGTATGGCAGCGATCGTTATACGATCGTATTCCCATCGTAGTTTTTTTTGTATTTTTAATATATATAACGTAGCAGTTAAACGCAAGTTTCCTTTGCTAGTTGTTTGCAACTAGGATACTGCAGTCTTGTTTATCCTTACTATGATTAATTTGGCAACTTGTGAAGAGTTTCAGGAGTCATACGACCCTGGTGTGATCAGCACCAGTGTTGCACTAACCTTTCACCCCAATTTGTGGTTGGTTTTCCCTTGATCCCCGGGAATCAGGTTTCACCGTCCACTTCCAATTCAGCCATTGAATGCTTGATGATTAAATTATGTTATCTTGGCTCTCAGCCTGTGTCATTGCATTTGTTCTCGTTTAGTAGTTATAATTTGTTGTGGGCTGGTGTGCCCCTTTTATTGCGTTACTCGGATTCGTCGGTCCCTTCAGAAGTTGTAGGCCTCATATCTTAGAGGTTTATTGTAACAATTGTAGTTATGTAGTTTATACTAGAGGTGTGCAATTGTGGGTGATTGTTGGTAACTATGGTGTCGTACCATAGGTCTACGTAGTTTACAGTATTCGTTTGTACGATAATAGCAGTGGTAACTGCAGTAGTAATTATTTGCAGCACTTGCAGTGGCAAGTGCGCGGGGTAGACGAAATTATTAGTACATTGTTCAAATCAGCGCTTGCGGTTGCAAGCGCACCATGCAAGTAGGGTTGTCGGTTTCCGACTTATTTGTCTCACTGTTGCATTGGTTGTTTAAGTACTGTTAGAAAGATTGTTCATGAATAAGAAGATATTTGGATTTGGGAAATTTTCCTGACCACATTGTCATTAGAATAATCAAGTCCTCCATCACATTAGATTTATAATAGCGTAAACGTTTGGACTTTGTCTCCCTACAGGTACCGCCGCTACAGGGTTCTAGTGTCACTGTATTGTGCGCACATAAGTTTAGGATTGAAGTTGAGCATAACAGGACGGTTTCACAAAGTTCCTCCACGTTCTCAAGATAACTTCTTTTAAGTCTGGTGGTCAAAGGTGCGGGCGACGGTCTCGCGGAGTTCATGGTGCTCTCGCTCCGCTTGCCCTGCTGTTCTTGGGCGATCCTTTCCATGACGTTGTAGTAGTAGTGACGCTCGCCTCTGGCAGTGTCTATTGATACGGCGCTCGGTCGTCAATGGAGGTATGACATTGAGGTTGTATTAATGTTACAGGAGCAGGAATTATTCATTCACTGCGAGAGTGTTTGGACAGTCTGTTGGGCTTGGTAGCCCTTTTCCCTATATTCGGGGATTATATTTCTTAGTTGTACTATACTCATTGGGTTGTGGCGGGAGGGGTACTGTCGGCGGTAGTTCGTACTGGACTTCCACATGAAAGTGGACTGTCGCCAATGTACTCATGACGTTTGTGTCTCCTCCTGGCCGAGCTCTCAGCTGGACCTTAACAGGGATAATATTCCCGGGCCTTTATGCCCTTGGTCAGCTTCCTGGCTCACACCACCACTAGATGTCGGTATTACCGTTCGTCTTCTCAACAACGCACCATAATACAATCAACTCATTTATGTGCCCCATGGGCTAACACTTGCAGGCCAAAGGCTCTGCCAACACATAATTTCATTAAGACACAGACGTTTCGTACCTCACAAACGTTTCCCAAGTTTCCCAAATCCTAAGCTCACTGTCTTAACCTAGTATCTCGTTATCAGAGCGGTACTCCGCTCTGATACCACTTTTGTAACACCCCTCATAACAAATACGTAATAGTCGCTCACGTGAACAGGAATTAAAGACGTCTCACAGCGGAAGAAATTACAGTAATAGAACTCACATGGGTGTTACTTGCCACCCCTCGCCCATACGAGTGATGTAGCAGTACAACATCTTAACAAAACTAAACATAAAAATACAATCCGCAGTGACAACGAGATACCACCTACATTTCTATCTAAGTATCAATAGCACAACTACTGTGAGCATCTAATCATAATCCAAATCTTACAACCCCTTTCCAGTGGAATCATTTAGTACATAACGAGGTATGAACGGTAAATCCAAAATCAACAATGTCCTAACTACCCAATCCCGCACTTCGGCTTCAACGTGTTCAGCAACCTGCGCAATAAGTGTAGTATCAGCGATAGACGCTGAGTATGCCGGATCTGGACCCTATTGGTCACTTGTCATTTTTAACCGTCTTGATATTAGATTGATTTCATGCTTTGTCATTTTACAGATATGATAAATACTGTAACAACATGCATGATTATATAATCATTCATCCAATCCAAACAGTCATATATGGATATGCACATTACTGTCATACATCATACAATACAATGGTATTGAGAACTCAATCATCGTATGTTAACATCATCACATAGTACATCACTCGGCCCTCCGGGCCTTCACATATCATTTGTTTAGGTTAGCACAGTCGGGCGTCAGTTAGGACAACCCGAAACATACTCACTTGGACAGTAGTCCCACGTACACACAATGGTGCTCACTGCCCTGATCATCCGAAGACTCTGGGACTTATTCACTTTGCCTTTGTAAAGGCGTCCATTTAGGTGGCCAAGGGCCTGGTGCCAACGGTAGCACACTCCGCCTGACGATCTATCTAGGCTCGATCAGGATTTAACTAGGGAAAACCCGATACGGGATAACCCAAGAGATCTCTACGCGCGACCAGCAGCCAGTGACTGTCTGGATTAAGGTACATCATTACATTCATTCACACTCCTGTTAGCTTTGTTAGTTAGATAGTCAGTTACATTTTTGTTATGGAGTACATCACTTAATTTGTTGCTGCCCTATGGGTCTTACGCATGCCTAGAATTCTAGGTAACATTCACGTTTGAGTCAAAGCTCTAGAGACCGACAATGTCGTGTCCCGCTCCTAAGTATTTTACTTAGGTTATAAATACATACTTGTAACACTTAGCGCATTAGGTCAGACAACAGTGATCACAATACACATTTCGCATATGTAGTTTTATATAAGTCGATCTATAGTCGACGTAATATTAGTCCCGTAGGACGTTCGTGCATAAATAAATAATGCAATGAACATAACTACACATCATACACATACATCACATACATACATCACATACATACATCACATACATACATTCACACAAGTTATTTATCAAACAAATCCGAGCCCGAGGAACTCCTCAGGACAACTCGGATCAAATCCCTTTACATACCGTACACCGTCGTCTAGATTCGTGCAGTGCAGGCCACTAGAGCTTTCGAGCGCGTACGTCAGAAATGCGATCTAGTAATACAAGGAACACCTAGCGTCAATCCACATGACAGCACAACTCGGTATTTCCGAATAACGTTTGAAATCCTAGTACCATGTCCCCAGACTTAACATTTGTTACTAGTTGGAGTATCGTTATTTATATTTTATAAACCCCTTACTCGTTGTGTGGGTTAATTCTCGGTTTACATTAGAGCATGAAACCTTACATTATACACTTATGATACTTCACTAGGGTTTATTACCAACCCCAGTCTTATGCTAACCTTAGCATTATATGTCGTTGTAACTATAGTGTATAACTTTATTTCTTGGTACTTGTTTATCTATGTATGTATGCATTTAGCATAACAGTTTGAATAGCCATATCCTTAGCCACATAATATTATTTGTGTTATACTAGTTCCATAATGTTATACAATACGCTAGTTTATATGTCATTAACTTTACAACATATAGTTTTGGTACTATATGTATGTACCGAATATAGTGTAAACACCTTATACATTTGTGCTCCTTGTTTATATGGTTCTCATGGATCACAATGTATCCACATACTAACAACGTGTTGTAGATATTTAAGTTTATAACATCAACACTTGTATTAGAATATAACCCAAAGTTTTATAATCCTCGTTATGATTACCGCTAGTGTATATCTTGACTCCATTTCTCATCAAGTCTCATACTCTCAACATTCCTATTTTACCTCCTATTTTATATCATACTGCATTCATCATACATTATAAACTTTGCACTATATTGTATCTTAATCCCCATTTAACTACTCACCCTTCAACTGTACTTCTGTATACAGAAACATTTATTACCTGAACCGAAACTACATTCAGTGATAAGCCTCTCCATTCTTTCCCTTGCAGTTTGGTTATCAGTTTTTAATCCCATCCCAATTTCCTACAGATCACTTAGGTGAAATGGATGGTTTTGTGTTAAATAATAACCAATACAAAACTCTTATGACATTATTGCTTCAGCTGTACAGAAGCATGGTTACAGAAGCAAGACAAAACTAAAACAGAAATGGTGTTTCTGTTTGGTTCTTTCTGATGGTGGATTATTCCAGCCTCTAATCCTTCCCTAATGTGCTCGTATCTTTCTTGAGTGTATTAGTTAAGTTCTAGGATCTATTACCATTCAATACAGCCCTTATAAGCCCTCTGAAATGCTGTTACACAGAGAGCACAAGTTCCAGGAAGGAAAACTGAAACCAGAAACTATATATTTTTTTTTCTGTCATCTACTCTTCTAGTCCTTTCTGTTTGCTCATCAAACTGACTTCCTATTTCTCCCTCGCGTTCACACTCTTAGCTAAGTCACTTACCACATTCTAAGTTTATTCCAATTTATAACACATCAATACAGCACCTGTACACAATCACACCGAAAACAATCTGCTATGGAAAAATCTGAAACCTCAACTGGTGCACCTCTTTTCTACTCTTTCAGTTAGAGTATTGACTGAACCTAACTCTCCCAATGGCATGTCCACCTAGTGGATCATTTTATTAACGTTTTAGATCTCACATACAGTCACTTTAACTTCTTAAACTCCCCCTGAAAACTTTATACAGGAGGCTCAAACCTGTTCAGACTGACCTGATCTGGTACGATTCTATTTCCTTCTTGTCTGTTTGCTTTGCCCTTCTAACTGGTCCTCATTTCTGTCTAAGTGTTTACCTTCTTACCAAGCATTTCATTAGTAGTTTTAAGTTTGAGGCGCTCAAGTAAATACTCACGTAACTCCTCTGTAAAGATCTGAAACTAACCAGAAACCGGTAATCCTGGAACCATGGAAACTGATATGCACATCTATATATATTTCTCTGCTGTTTTAATCTGTCAATGATTCCCCTAGGTTGTCTAGCCGTCTAAGTACAGGTCTTAACTTTGTTTTAACTTTAAAACAACCCCAAACCACTTTGCAAGTGTTACAGTATCATCCTCATAATGAACTAGGAACTGATAAATCTGAAGCAAGACTGAAACCTGAAACTGATATTTTTTTTTCCTCTTCTGTTTTTCTTTCCACTTATTGATCTGGGTTTTACTTTCCCCCTCACTACTTAGCCACTGTATTAAGTGTCTTATTAAGGTTTCAGTCTCAAGGCAAATCCCAAACAGTATTGTTATGTCGTAGAATTCAAGACACTAACTGGAAAGGGGAAGCTGAATGTGAAACTGGTGAATTTTCTTGTTGTTCAGTTTCTGCTATCTAGCCCATCTCCTAACTTCCCAACTTGTTTAGTGATCTGTTTATGCATCTCAAGATAGTGTTGAGCTGTTTACACAACCATTACCCCTCTATTATTCTTTGTTACAGAGTTATAACGAAACACAAATCTTTCTGAAACTGAACTAGAATCAGAGACTGGTATTCTCTCTTGGTTTGTTCTTTGTCAGTTTTCTCAACTCACTTACAACTCCTCCTAGTTGTTGCACCCATTCAGTTACCGTCTTACCAAGACTTTAAGCTTAAGAACAAACCAAAACAACTTTGTGATTGCTGCTGAACGTGTAACAGATCTGAGGTTTGACAATTTTTTTTTCTGTTTTCAGGTTATCGAATTAGTTTCTGAGATTGTTCACCACTGTGGTACCTTAGCTGCCTCCCTTTTCTGCTCTGTGGCATCTTAGTTAGATATTCAGGTAAGGCTTTAACTCAAAGCAATTTAGTACACACTGATAACTACACTGAAATTTTTGTATGCAAAACTGATAAAGTACAAAACAGCATTGTGACTTTTTCTCAGGTTCTGTTTGGTCACCAATTTGGTTCCCAATCTCCCCTCACGTATTCTAGCTCCTAGTCAAATGTGGTGGTATAATCTTACTCTCAACAATGTGGTTATTCCTACTGAGCATACTCATCCAGAAACAAGAAGCTCAGAACCTAAGGACTAAAACTGAAACAGATCTAGACCTGAAAACCGAGGCTGATTCATTACCTTCTACTGGTTTCCTTTTTTTTTGTTCTTGATTCTGTTTCTGTTTACCCCACATAGCTCAAGCATTTCATCGGGTTATGACTTCAAATAACCCAAAAACATCCCAGTGATGTTACAGAATCATTCTTTCACAGAAATTAGGAACTGAAACAAACTGAAATTGTGAACTTGTTGTACTCCCTTCTGTCTATTTTCTTTACTCAGGAGTTTGATTTCCAATCTTTCCTATCCACCCGTCTGCTTACTTAGCCATATATTTGGTACTGTGTTAGTTTTGAGACAACCCAAAGTAATCAAGGACTACCCTACTGAAACATATCTATACAGATTTCAAAGGACATAGCACTGGACTCAACCCTTGCATTTTCTTCAGTTCTTTATTTCTGTTTCAATAGATTGTCTGTTTTCCTCACACTCTCAGGTCAGCTACTACTTAGTTAAGTGTCTAACGTAGCCCTAACTCCCAACAAACCCAACACAGCATTGTTAACTCCATGAAAACTCCCTATAAACCGGCAATACAGAGAAAAACTGAAACACAACTTCAGTGCACTCCTCCACCCTTAGTGCATCAGGTGGTTTTCTTTTGTTTTGTCTCTTCTTTTTTTTCCTTCTTATTAAACATTCTTAAGGTATTATAAACTGGTTAGGTGCATTAGCAATGTATTTGGTACATCATTAAATCACTAAGACTTTTATAGCTCCCCTGGAGTTTAGTTATACAGGAACGAAATCAGTTTTGAAAACTGTACAGAACACTCATGCAGTTGTATACCTTGGTTTTCTTTTTCCTTTGTTTCGGTGTTGGTTTCCTCTGATCTACTCTTGACAAGCCGTGAAACTCTCAGGGCCTAGAACTGGAGAGTACCCACAGTTAGACTTGTCAAAACAGAAGAAAAAGGACAGGTAAAGAGTGGAAGTACTGACTTGTTTTGGAAAGAAAAGAGACTGTTACCCTCGAATCGTGGTGTAGCAGGGGCTGTCACTCGTGGGGTTTTAGTGCCCTTTTCTGGAGGGGTACTATAAAAGATTTATACAGATGAAAATACCAGAGGTTAGTGGCTCGGGAACTCAGGCGACAACACCAGAGGAAGTGCTTACTCAGTTGTTTCATCACTCACCTGAGCCGATATTCGTACCAGTGAAGCACTGGTTCTCATCAGCCCTTTTTTTTTTTTGACACCATCTCAATGGAGTGCAGCAGGCTTTACTATCCTGAAGAGGTAGAGTTTACATTGATCAGGAAGGAAAAGGAACGAGAGAGCAAGGAGGTAATCTTGGCATTGGCTTACCATCGTGTAAGAGAACAGCCACTGGTTTAAACTTGGTTCTGCATGTCGTGGCCTGCAATGGTGAAGACAGAAGGACTGAGATGGAGATTTACTCATGTGGTAGAGGCAGAAGGTCTGATTCAGGAGCTTTAACAACCGCTAGTAGTTATCAGTTCTGGAGGGAATTGTGAAGCTAGGCTGCTCAAGTTCTGAGACGTGGGGGTTTGAAGCAGGGAGTTTTATTCAGGGTATCACAGAGCATGGGGAGAAAGAATGAAGACCGATGACTGGTATTGGAGGGCTGTCTCGGTTACAAGGCAGTATGGGTGTATCGATTAGTTTAGTGTCTTCAGTTCCCCAAGAGAATGTTTTGTAGTTTACAAGGAAACTCAGTAGAAAGTTGAGTCCGTTGCCATTACTAGTCTTCGGCAGTGATGTTAGGTGAGTGGACTTCCATGTGCTCTGATTCTGTATATTTTGTTTATCGATCTCACTGTATAGAGAAGGGGTGAGGAGTAACCGACACAGAGATGTGTTTGGCTCCTTTTCTTTTCGGTTACCCTACTGAATTCGATACTAACTTTAATTCGTGTGTATATATACTGAATTTGAGCTCAGCTCAAACGGTTAAGGTTTTGGGATAAGTACGAGAGGTCTCGGGTTCGAGTCCCGGCTAGAGCATATAGCTCTTTTAATTTTTTTTCCAGCCTTAATATGCCTATTTATTGCATATAAGTGACTTGTATTAACATGTCACGTTATTAGTTGTATGTACATATATATGACGTACTATTTCGCTATGTCCCGTTTTAATTACATCATTATACGGGTACAACCATTTATAGTAGTGTTCTAATTATATACGACGTTATAATTTGTAACGTTGTGTATATGTACGTATATATCCGTTTTATACTTCAATGTTGTAAGTTATATATTTAAATAACGTTTAATTATTTAGGGGTATTTCAAATGTGGTTTAATGTCTTAGGAGAATGAGCTTATATTGCTTATTGAATGATCTAAGGAGCCAATGGTGAATGACTTAGTAAAATGCTCTCAAGGGCTTAGTAAAAGGCACATGTATTGTTGAGTGTATTTGCAGGTCAAGGCAAATATAGTGGGAAATTCAGTGTTTATGATTTGAGCATCTTAAGGGCCTAAGAGCCATGTTATTTAAGGGCCTAAGTGCCATGCAATTTAAATTATGCACTATATTGTGATGTAGTGCTATATGAGTGAAGTTTTGTGTATAAGAATGTGTTTGATGGATTTTTTAGTGTTCTTGGTTGTGTAATGGTGAAAACAATGTGTTTTTGTTTAGTAATGTTCTAGGAGAACCTATGTCAAAATTTAGGTAACAAACAAGAAGTTCTAAGGGTTTAAAATGAGTTTGATAAGTTAAGAAATGTTTAGAATGGTTAAGTGCTTTCCTAGTGAAAGAAACATGCATTAAGGTGTTTAATGATGTAAAAAAGGCTTAGGTAATGTTCTAGAGGATTTAGAATGCAAATGAATACTTTGGGACATTTCAAGATTCTTGATGAGATTGTATTTAGGACTTGTGTATTGTTGGTGAAAAAGGGATGAAGTGGATTGTTACATGAGAAGCTATAAACTTGTGAAGATGTTTAAGAAATTGTTTAGAAAGAAAAGATGTTTGGGAGATGATGTAGTAGTGGTGAGGAAACATTATTGGCATAGAGATGGTCATAGGTATGAACACACTTAGAGAACCAAAGAGGAAATAACATAAGTGTTAGGAATTTCGGTATGAATGAGTAAGTGTTAAGGATAGATAATGAATTTTTATGAATGTTGTATGAGGATTTGAGGGTACCAAATGATGTTAGGAAACATTAGGAGGTTTTAGGAGAAGTTTGGTGAAGATTTGACAAAGTTTGGGCACGTTTTGGAGGCGTCCGACCCAGGGGTCCGACCCAAGTTTGGGTCGGACAGCCTCTGTTAGACGTCAGTAAATGGTTCTGGACGGTCCGACCCAGAGGACTTGGGTCGGACATGGGTCGGACGGTCGTGTTTTGAAGGACGGTAATTGTTCTGGAATGGTCCGACCAGTCGAGTGAGTCGGACATGGGTCGGACATGGTTGTTTTGTAAGGCGGTAGATGCTCTGTAATGGTCTGACCCAGTCGAGTGAGTCGGACATGGGTCGGACATGTATGTTCAAGGTCGATAAATCTCTGGAATGGTCCGACCCAGATGGTTGGGTCAGACATGGGTCGGACAAGTTAAGTTTTTCAAACCCGAAAATCACTGGAAGGGTCCGACCCAGTTGTGGGTCGGACGGTGGGTCGGACAGACCAAAATTTTATAAAAAATAAAAATAAGAGTGTGGCTAATGTAGTTAACCTAGGGGGTATAATGAAGGTAATGAAGGATTAGTTGGGCATTAAAACATGTCATACATCATGTTAAACATTTAGTAAGTTTGAAGTTAAGTAAATAATTAACCGACATTCTTAAACATGTATAGGAGTGACCTACGGAGGAAATCAATCGAAGCAAGGACCAAGGTATGGTTTTCTTGCAGTCTGTTGCCTACCGGTTTACACCGGCTTGTGTGTTGTTTGTTTTTCTGTGTGTTTATGACGTTATAAGACTTAATCATGTAATGAGTTTACCATTGTTCATATTATTGTGATGTTATGATGTGACTCATTTCCCTTGTGTGTCTAACTTGACTTACCACTTGTTGTGAATGTTTGTTAAGTTCCACCGTGAACTTCTAACAAGTGCTAACTGGGAAGTGAGGAATCCGGTTGTCCGGTCATGCATGTAAGTTAAGAGTAGATATCTGAATCAGATTCGACTCTTATGTTGTTAAGATTGTTCTCCTTAATTTGGCGTTCGATCTCCCGCTAGCTTCCTCCAAAGCTTTCTGACTTATGATCGGTTTAGTGGGAACATGTGTTTGTGTGGTGTGTTCGGGTCACTATATCCGACCATCTGTGACTTAAGTTACTCGTTCGAATAACAGAACGGTAATGAGTGTGTGTAACGAGCTTAACATGAGGGTGAACCATTCTCTAGGCTCTTATGTTTATTAACCTTCTTGGTTGTTATTGTGGAAAGAGTATCCACTGTGTATGTGATGTTGTGCTATGCAATAATAATGCTATGCCACATGTTATGTTATGTTTAAAAATGAATGCCATGTTATCATGACAATTAGTTGCGCGTATCCCGGTAGCCGATGGGCTGCGCGTTAACCATACCAGCCAAGGGTTGCTGACCCCCTCGGGGCTCCATATTTTTACTGCAGGATGAGGATCGAGGAGCAGAGTGGCTGTAGGTCCTAGACTGCAGATGTACCTTTGGTTATTTTGGATGTTGAGCCCGGGATGCGCCTGTGCTCCCGTGGCATTATATTTTGATCCGTTGATACTACTGTGCGGTATATTGGCAGTTTACTGTGAAGGAATGTAATTAAATACTCGGTATTGTATATGATGTATTTATGGTTTAGTTCTATGCTCGGGATCTGATCTCATCACGGTACACTTGTATTTATTCTACCTTGTTAACCACGTGGGTGGTTGACGGCGTTGTAGCACCGAAGCGTTTAGTTAATGTTTAGTTGTTTATTTCCGCTGCGATTTCAATTAGTTGTGAAGTCCGTTGTAGGGGTGTTACAAAAAGTGGTATCAGAGCGAAGTATCGCTCTGATGACTAGAATACTGAGCTTAGGAAAATACCGAGTTAGGAAACCTAACTACAGTTACCTAAGTGAGCAGTTATGGAAAGGTTAACCACTAACCAAGTGTGGAGATACCTTGTTGTCGGAAACGTTTCAACCCGTTGGAACCGATAAGTGTGTAAGTATAATGCTAATAATGGTTCGTGTGAATTCAGATGTCAGGTAGACCGAGAGGTAGAGGCCGCGGAAGCGGTACTGGAGATACGGATGACAGGGCAAAAATACTACGACTCAAGTTATGGCCGAAGCTGTAGCGGCCGCCGTAGCCCAAATGGTCCCACAACTTGTAGCTGCAATTCAGCAGGGGCAACAGCCCGAAGTTCAACCACCACCGCCACCGCCACGAGAGACCAACTGGGTCAAGGCATTGGCAGATCTTAGACCCCCGTCGTTTCATGGGGAGACCGACCCACGTAAGCTGGAGGCGTACATCTCCGAGTTGGAGACCGCCTACGAGACCTTGGATGTGCCTGCTGGGGCCAAGGTCCGTCTTGCCGCTTACTACCTGAAGGGTTCGGCACAGAGTTGGTGGAAGCTTGTGAGAGAGGACCGGATGGCGGATCCTCAGTTCGGATGGAGGGAGTACACGGCTCTACTGCGAGCCAAATACTACCCTGTGCATGTTCAAGAGGCCAAGCGCCTGGAGCTGGATAGTCTGAGGCAGGGGGACAAGGTGTCGGTTGATGAGTACTACACTGCATTCACCGGCCTTATCCACCTTTACCGGGACCTGGGATACTCTCGACCGGGTACTGGTAAACCGTTTCTACAACGGTCTCAGCCACCGTCTTCGCTATGGGATGGGGCCAGCTGAGTATACTACCTTGCAGTTAATTTAAATGGAGTGTGATGTGAATAAGTGTAATCCATAAGTGAGTATTATGTGTAGTATGTTTTTGCGGGGCATGACTGACATCCTAAATTAGGAGTGCTATCATGCCGCTGCAAGGTTTGAGATTACCGTCCGTCTGAGGGACGAGGAGAATGCGCACAAGCGCAAGGCCACGAGCGAGGGCCAGAGTCCGCAGGGGTACGGGGAGGAAAGAGAAGAAGAAAACCTTATCCCCAGCCCCAGAAGATTCAGCACCAGGTGACAAGGGCCAAGCCCAGACCACCACAGCTGAGGAGCCATTAAAGCTCATATATGCTTATGCGGCGAAACCCCTACGCTCTTACCCCCTAAGGGTAATTACTTAATCATGTGTGACAAGTTGAAGGGTATGATGTTAAGTTGTGAATAAGTATTGATTGTGTATTGTGATAGCAGCTAGCACGGGTTCTGGACCGGAGCGCCACTACTAACTGTAGTAAGTGGTGTAACGGAGACCACCCCGCAAGGACTGCAAAGGAAACGACATACAGTGTCGTTACTGTGAGAAGTGGGGTCACCGTGACTACGAGTGTTACCGGAACCCCAACAACAGAGTCAACAAGCCCAGGGGCAGTGGAAGGGTAGGCCACAACGACTATTGATGGCCCGAAGACGCTAACCAGCCACCCACAGATCAGAGGCACACTGATTCCGAAGGGAAGGGGTCGGGGTCCGGCAAGGCTGCCCTGAATGTGGTGGACCGGTCTGAGGCGCCAGGGCCCTCTTCTAGACCAGGTACCGCCTAAACTGTTGAATGAAATAAGTGATTGCATACCGCATTTCATGCATGTGTTTACTAGTGAGTCCAAGTTTATTATCATGTGAGTAAAGAGTTAAAAGTATAGTGTGAACGTCACCTAATTAGATAACTCTAAACTTCAAGGAACCTTCAATATATGTTATCCAATCCCACCCACACCAAACCCTGAAGAAACCACCATCACATCACCGACTTTCCAATGGAGCAATGTCAGGTTATCCAGCCAGGTATGATACTCTTAAATGATACCTGACACCGGAAGCACAAGTCCATATCATCAGACGATGCAATGAACTTGGAGCAACACCTGGAGGTTTCTACCACACCCGAATACCGAGCGGATCAAGAATGAAATTGAAGATGATGTGCATGGGTAGGACTGGAACCCTTACACCAAGACATATCAATAAGTGCGAGCTGAAGATGAAGCAACTGTACCGAGTGATAACCAGGAGGATTCCTTCGCCACGTCGTTAACCACCCGTGGGAATTGCTCGGTGTCAAGTTGAACAGATACAATTCCAAGTGTAAAGCAGATTTGTGTATTGTGAACTTCTACCAGAAAGGTGGACATTAGTTTACACCAAGATAAAGACGAGTCACCCGAGTCTCTAAGTAAGGGAAGTCCCTGTGGTGGTCTTGAATCCATTGGTTGATACCGCCATATTTATTATATGGAGAGCATCGAATGAGTGCTGAGTCTCGCAAACAGAGTTAGTGTTTGAAATCAGTGACGATGTGTTTAATCATGCAAGGTTGGGTTTCGAGGATGCTATATCATGGCGGATCAAGTGAAGATCAAACTGAATACCGCACCGTCGGCAGTGACAACGCCATCACCGCACACACGAAACCCGGACGTTTGAATTTAACCTTCAGACAGTTTTAAAGCCTTGTATATTGTGTAATGTGTTAAGCCATGTATGTTAAGGATGTTATGTATGTGTTAGTTATGTTAACAGTGTAAACCAACGTATAATGTAAGAAGAGTGTTTTAATGAATAAAGTGAAGTTGTTGAAGTATATCAACCGTGTTGTTACCCAATACTTATTAGTTTGCCAATGAATTAGGATGTGCTCTCGGAATGAGAGGTATACTGAGTGTCTGCAATGAGGCAGAAGCCGGCAAGAGCGGCACAATCCTCACCGTACCTTTCCAGTCAATGGCGTGGACGCTTCGATCTTGTTCGACTCCGGAGCCTCTCATACATTTATTTCGCTATCCTTTGCGAAGAGGCTGGGGTTAGACGGTGATGAGATGCCAGACTTCCTAGTCATTCTCCCGTCGAAAGAGCGGATCAAGTGTACCTGCTACCACCGAGATGTTGCTGTGCGAATCAGAGGTGAAGGGTTTCCGATCGACTTGATAGAGTTCCACGGACTCGGTTTTGATGTGATGTCGGGATGAACTGGTTGGAGCGGTACAAGGGCAGAATCCTGTGTGCCGATCATTGTCTGCTTCTTGCTTCTTCGGAGTCCATCTGGGGTTACTATATCTTACCGCCGCCGAGGCCCAGGGAGCCTTCGACTCAGATCATCACCGCCATGGCTATGTGTCGTGAACTACGACGAGGGAGTGATGTATACCTCTGCTATGTCCAGGACATAGAGAGAGACCCAGAGTTTAGTTCTGATGTGCCTGTAGTGTCAGAGTTTCCTGATGTATTTTCCTAAGGAACTGCCGGGCATGCCGCCAGCATGGGAAGTAGAGTTTGAAATTGATTTGGTTCTGGGCACCGGACCGATTGCGAAGGCGCCCTATCGTATGGCTCCAGCAGAGATGACAGAGCTCAAGGAGCAGCTGAGAGACCTACTCGACAAGGATTTATCCGCCCTAGCGTTTCACCATGGGGAGCGCCGGTCCTCTTCGTGAAGAAGAAGGACGGTAGTCTCCGCCTGTGTATTGACTATCGAGAACTGATGCAGTTACGGTGAAGAACCGTTAACCCTTTTACCACGCATCGACGATTTATTTGATCAGTTGAGGGGAATCACAGTATTCTCCAAGATAGATTTTAACGATCCCGGAATACCATCATATTGCCATCCGTGACAGTGACTTGAAAGTAGCATGCAGAAGATTGAAAAGATAGCATTCAGAACTAGGTATGGACATTATGAGTTTACGGTTATGCCGTTTGGTTTATCCAATGCACCAGCAAAGTTCATGGATTTAATGAACCGCTTGTTCCAAGATCAGTTGGACAAGTCAGTGGTAGTCTTCATCGACGATATTCTTGTGTACTCAAAGTCGAGAGGTGAGCATGAAAGCCACCTGAGGAATGTGTTACAAACATTGAGGAAGAATGAATTGTATGCTAAATTTTCAAAGTGTGAGTTCTGGCTGAACCAAGTATCCTTTCTTGGTCATGTGATTTCTGAGGCCATCGCTGTTGATCCGGCAAAGACTGATGCAGTGCGCACCTGGCCTAGGCCGAAGACAGTTACCGATATCAGGAGCTTCCTCGGTCTGGCAGGTTATTATAGGAGGTTTGTGAAGGACTTCTCCAGTGTCTCGAAGCCGATGACTTCCTTAATGAAGAAGGATGCACCATTCGAGTGGACAGTCGACTGTGAGAGTTCTTTCCAGAGTCTCAAGGATGCTCTGACATCTGCACCAGTCCTGACTATACCAGACGGTCCAGATGGTTTTGAGGTCTATTGCGACGCATCAGGTAGAGGTATGGGTTGTGTGTTGATGCAACACGGGAAGGTTGTAGCTTACGCCTCCCGACAGCTGAAGAAGCATGAGGAGAACTACCCTACCCACGACTTAGAATTGGGTGCCATTGTCTTCGCACTGAAGATATGGCGACATTATTTGTATGGGGTAAGTGTGACAATTTATTCGGACCACACAAAGTTTAAAGTACTTGTTCACTCAGAAGGAGTTGAACATGAGACAAAGAAGGTGGGTTGAGTTTCTAAACGACTACGACATTAATCTACAGTACAAAGAGGGTAAGGCAAATGTGGTAGCTGACGCATTGAGTCGCCGAGCACACTCTCTCCATTCGCTAGTCTCTCATACTGGCTTGGTTGAAGAGGTGCGGAGTGCTCAGATGACGGATCAGTATATGATGGAGATCAGGCAGAAGCTTATTGATGGCACATTCGAGGGTCAGAAGTATGACTTCAGACTCCACGATGATGACCTGATTAGGCTTAATGGCCGATTGTGTATACCGAGGAGTAGCGTTGAGTTGAAGGAGCGCGTATTGAGTGAATCCCATTGTTCTACTACTTCGATTCACCCCGGAGCTTCAAAGATGTATAAGGGTATGAAAAGATATTTTTGGTGGACTGGAATGAAAAAGGATGTGAATGACTATGTGTTGAGGTGTCTCACTTGCCAGAAGGTCAAGTTTGAGCACCGACGGCCTGGTGGTATGGTACAGCCAATGCCAGTGCCTGAGTGGAAGTTCCATGATATTTCTATGGACTTCGTAGTAGGGCTTCCGCCTACAAGGGGAGGTCTGAATATGATTTGGGTTGTTGTTGACCGACTGACCAAGGTGGCTCGATTCATACCGATGAAGGACACCTGGAAAGTGGCAAACTAGCAGAACTCTTCGACAGAGAGATTGTAAGACATCATGGGGTACCAAAAACAATTGTGTCTGATAGGGATACCAGATTCCTCTCTAGGTATTGGAAATCCACACGGGAAGCGCTTGGTACCGAGCTGAAGCTAAGTACAGCGTTCCACCCACAGACAGATGGTCAGAGTGAGCGCACCATCCAGACACTTGAGGATATGTTACGTGCATGTGCACTTGACTTTCAGACCAGCTGGATAAGTTACATCTGATCGAGTTTAGTTACAACAACAGTTACCATGCATCGATCAAGATGTCTCCCTTCCAGGCTTTGTATGGTAGACCATGCCGTACGCCATTATGCTGGGATGAGTCGAGTGAGACGGTCATTATAGGACCAGAGTATCATGAACAAGTTCAGGCAGAAGTTCGCCAGATCCGGGCTAATATGAAGACAACTCAGGATAGACAGAAGTCGTACGCAGATGTGTGCAGATGTGACCTGGAGTTCGCCGTGGGCGATCAGGTATTTCTCAGAGTATCCCCCATGAAGGGAGTATTTCGTTTTGGTCAGAAAGGCAAGTTGAGCCCAAAATATGTGGGGCCTTATGTTGTGATGGAGCGGATCGGCCCGGTAGCTTACAGACTTGACCTACCCGCCGAGCTGGGCAAGGTACATGATGTATTTCATGTGTCCCAGTTGAAGAAATATATGTCTCATCCGTCTCATGTGCTTCAGCCTGAAAGGCTAACCTTAGAGCCGACCATACGATCAGTGGAGACTCCGGTACGGATTCTGGATACTAAGACTCGAGACACTCGCCATAAGTCTGTGAGACTGGTGAAAGTTCTTTGGTCTAACCAGGACGTTGAGGAGGCCACTAGGGAGCTGGAAGATAAGATGAAGGCGAAGTACCCGTCATTGTTTACTTCTTAGTGTTTATGTGTATAAGGTACGGGGCATACCCCTTTTAAGGGGGGGTAGAGCCGTTTCGGTTATGTGTGTATGACGTGTATTTAAATACATCGTCTATGTTATGTTTGTCATGTTACATACCATTGTGTCTGAATGATGTTGATGATGTTGTATATGTTGTATGGACCTTGTGTCCGATGTTATGGTCTATGGACCTTGTGTCCAATGTTATGTAAGTGTGTTGTTAATGTTGTATGGAAATATTGTTTATATGTATTCCCGTGTTCTAACATTTAGGATATGTGGAAGTGTGAACTTTGAGGACAAAGTTCTTTTAAGGGGGGTAGATTGAAATACCCCAAACCTTAGTATGTTGTTTAAACACCTAAATGTGGTATATTAAGACTAAAAAGAGTCTTAGAAACATTAGTAAACAATATAAACAATAGAAAACACAAAATGTGCTTTAAGGTCAATAAAGGCCAAAATGTGCTCTAAGCTTGGGATAAGCTTGGGTAATACCTAATGAACTTACCAAGACCTTATTTATATACTAATGAACATATTAAACCAATTACCAAAGAAAACCAAGCTTGAAAACAAGTTAAAACACAAAATGTGCTTTAAGGAGTCTTAAAGCACATTTTTGAAAAATTGTCTTGTAAATGAGTTTTGAATGGCTAAATGTCCATCATTACTCTTTAATTAACATGTGTACTATATAGTATCACATTTGGAAGTCTATATCAATGGGAAATCAAAAATTTCACTTCTATGTGCCTTGTTTTTATGAATAGTGACTTTAATAAGCTAGTTTGTAACATATGTTGTTATAAGTAATTAAATTGATCAAAAAAGACTAAAACACCCCTAAGTAACTATTGGGGGCCGGTTTTGTAAGTGTGGTGACTCACCACTCTTGTTAACATGTTAAGTAAATAAAGAAGACTACTTAAGTTACTATTTACTTTAAGGTATAAATATCTTCTAAAAGCAAAACTCATCTTCATTTCTCCCTTCCTTCTTCATTTCACACGGTTGCAAGCTCTATTCTACCTCTTCTTCATCCTCCATTTACGGTTTGCAATAGTACACACCAAGACTCCATCTTTGACCACTTGTATTTCCTAGCTTACTTAACCAAATCAAAACAAACACCACCATTCTCTTCCTCTCATCAAGCTCTTCATTCCTACCTTCTCAAAACTTCAAGACCACCATTTCGGTGCCATGGAGTTCCACCATTGAAGGAGCTTGAGCTTATATTTCTACATATTATTGATCTCCTTTGCTTCTAGGTAAGGAATCTCAAAGAAAAATGATGTTTCCTCCATGTTTTTTCTTGACCGAAAATCACTCTTAATGGAGTCCTTATGTTGCTTTGTTCTAGCTTCATTCCAACCTTTCATGGACTAGGTGGAGTCCTCTCTTGATATATATTCAAACTCTCTTCAAGTTCTAAGGTAAAACAACTATCTTAATATTTTTAAGACAATGTACAATCTAGGGTTTACAATGAGATGAAGCTTAAAGCTTGAATACTCATTATGTTGTTTGTATAATGTTTAGAAGTTGACAAACAATCAAAAGCCTTACTGGTTTCATAAGGAAACAAGAAAGAAGTTGTGAGGAAAAGAGGTAAATATCCTAACCTAATGTGGTTTAATGTTGAAGAGGGAAAAAGTACAAGGATAAGGAAAGATAAAACATCCAGTCTCATGTGACTGGAAGGAATAGCTTAGAATAAGGAGTATCGCCGGATCAGAATGTGACCCGGCCGGATGGGTAGTCAAATATCTTGCTTATGTAAATGCCAGCCTGGCAATTAAAAGAAAGACAGGCTGGCAACTCTCGATCTAGCAGCAAAAACACTATAAATAGGGGTTTAATCCCACAATAAAGGAGGATGAACATTCGAGGCTACATACTGTTGCATTGTCCCTGTCCTCACGACCCTCTCTCACTCTCTCTTAGGCTCGGTCACACAGTAACAAGGTAATTCGACGAGGTACAGGAAGAATTGGAACCTGACTAGGGATTAGGGTAGAAGGCTAGGGAATTTAGGAATTCTCCATTTCATTTTGGCGCCGTCTGTGGGAACCGAATGGCTCAAGATCTTTCTTAGCAACCATGAGTCCACCGGAGGTAGTTTGATGATGAACGAAACAATGAAATCCTGAAACTTTGAGGTTGTGCCTTTTGCAGGTGTAAGCGAGGAGCATGCGCGTGGAAGAATGGCCCCAAGAACAAGAAAGACACCCCGACCTGATGGCGAGATCAACAATGTGAGAGTGACTGAAGATAACAGAGCGGAGGCTGGAGACACGATCTCCAAGCAAGCGTTGGAAGAAATGCTAAAGAGCTTAGTCAGGACCATTGATGAAAGGATAGTGGAAGGGAATGAAGTCTTGCAGCAGGAACTGATGCAGCGAGATGTGGAATACCAGAAGAAATGGGAGGACATGACCGAGGCGCTTGAATCGCTCAAGAACCGCGGCTCCGAAGCGAGCAACAGCCGGAAAAAAGAGCAGCTAGAGAAAACTCTGATTGTCAGCGAAGAGATCGAGGAGGATGATTCGATTGACATGACACTTTATCCCTTCTCCGAGAGAATTAGGAAGGCGAAACTTCCTCCCCACTTCGTTGCGCCAACGGTGGAGAAGTACGATGGAACGGGCGACCCTGCTCTTCACGTTAAAAAATTTATGTTCGCAATGAATACGCAGGGGATAAGTTCTCTCGCTCTTTGCAATCTGTTTCCGGGAACATTATCCAAGAGGGCACTCGGCTGGATCTCAACAAGACCCCCGCAGTCGATCTCAAGCTTTAAGCAATTGACTGAGGAGTTCCAGCAATATTTTGCTGCAAGCAAAAAGATCAAGAAAGAAACAATAGAACTAATGGATCTCAAACAGCGAAAGGGGGAGACGGTGAAGGAATTCAGTGAAAGGTTCCATAAGCAGGTAGCCAAAATTGACGACATTGATGAGAAGATTCTAATCAAGGCTTTCGGGAACGGGCTAGCACAACCAAGACTTGCCGGGAAGATCGCAACGAAAGCCCCAAAAACCCATGGAGAGCTGGCTGAAATGATTCATGAGTTTCTAAAGTCAGAAGTGGCGGAAAATAAGGCCAGAGATTTGGCAAACAGCTTCAAGGCGGTTAACGATAAAAAAGGGGGCAGAATGGGAATGGCCATCTGGCAGCGTATCAGGGAGTTCATCCGGGGGAGGCTCAAGATACAAGCCTTACTACAAGACTCCATCCCAGGGACCTCAGTTTCAGAACGCCAGGGTCGCTGTTCAGATTGATCCGAGCAGGTATGCGGCGGCGGTCAAAGAAGGATATCTACCCCCACCAAAGAAGCCTTATCCAGGGGAGATTCCGGTAGCCTTCTGCGAATATCATGGCTGCAAAAGTCACAGAACCGCAAATTGTGCCACTCTGGCCAAAGAGTTAAGAGTCATCGAGGAAGAAAAGAAGAGCAAGGGAAAGCAGGCGACAGGCCAGCAGAAGCAGTACGACAGGCAAAATCAATCTCGAAATCACACCAGGAAGAAGAGATCCACCCTGAGCTAAACCACGGCAAATTAGTCGGTATGATCTCAGGTTTGTAAGAAGATGGAGAAGTTTTGTTTCCCTAGTATTAGGTAAGACCAGTCATGTCGGTAATAAGACAAGAGCTGTGTAATCGGTCTGTGTAATCGGTCTTTTTCCTCTTCCTGTCAGAACAGGCAAATATTGTAAAAATTTTCCGGTGATTCCCTTTCGGAAAAAATAGAAATCTAATAAACTTTTTCTCTTAAGTAAATTCTCAGGTCTCTTTTCGGAGGTAGGACCGTTGACCCCAAACGAAAGAAAAGACATATTCATGCGGTACATCAGGAACTACCGGAAAGAAAAATCGCCAAACGAGAGAATCTTCCCTAGATTTTCTTTACAGATGAAGACGAAGAAGGGGTGTTATATCCTCACAATGATCCACTGGTCATTCGGGCTCAAGTGAATGACAGGATGATGGAAGGGATCTTGATAGATAGCGGGGCTAGAGCGAATGTCATATCTGCCGAGGCAGTTAAAAATTGGAAATTCCAGAAAGTAAGATTAAACCATATCCGGCGGTCCTCGAAGGCTTTGTTGGGGGCGTTTCTACCAAGTCTTCAGGGAGCATAGACTTCACCATGACATTAGGGTTGGGAGATGAACGAAGAACTGAAAAGCTCACAGCCTTCATTGTACCAGGACTTTCCGGATACAATATATCTCGGTCGACCAGGGATTAATGCTTTCAAAGCAATATGCAGCACTCACCACCTAAAGATGAAGTATCTAACCAAGGCTGGAAAGGTGGTAACCATAAAGGGGAGTCAAAAGATGGCTCGAGTATGTGAAGTCCACATCATGGAGGGAATGCCGGAAGAAGGGATGGTCAAAACAGTGGGGTCGGACAAGGAATTCAAAGGAAAGCTCCCTTTCCCGCCAGAGCCGGATCAAAGAACAGGAGACTGTGGAACCTCTAAAGAGTCACCAAGAGAGGTATACTTAAAAACTGACCCTTCTAAATTTTTTAAAATAGGAAATGCATTCGGCAGTGGGGAACAAACTCACCTGATGAGATTCCTGGAAAAAAGAAGGACAACTTTTCCTGGAGTACGGACGAAATGCCAGGAGTAGACCCAAGCGTTATCCAGCATGACCTACTAGTGGATCCGAAGCACCCAGCCATCCGGCAAAGAAGAAGAATAATAGGAGAAGAAAGGGACCTTGCGGCACGCGCTAAGGTGAAAAACTGCTTAAAGCCGGATTCATCAGAGAGGTGTCTTATCCCAAGTGGTTAGCCAACGTTGTAATGGTTAGAAAATCTAATGGTAAATGGAGAATGTGTGTGGACTTCACAGATCTAAACAAAGCATGCCCTAAAGACTTTTATCCATTACCATCAATAGATAGGTTGGTTGCTTCAACGGCTCAAAGTTCTGTCTTAAGTTTCTTGGATGCGTTCTTTGGATATAATCAAATAAGGATGAATGAAGATGATTCGGAAAAAACATCTTTCATTACCTCGGCCGGAACCTTTTGTTACAAGGTGATGCCTTTTGGATTAAAAATGCAGGTGCAACCTTCCAAAGAATGATAGACAAAGTGTTCAAACAACAGTTGACTCGGAATGTAGAGGCATATGTTGATGATATTGTTGTAAGGAGTAATTCCTGGGTACAGCATATGGAAGATCTAAGAGAAACTTTGATACCTTAGACAGATTCCAAATCAAGCTGAATCCGGAAAAGTGTGTATTTGGAGTTACAAAAGGAAAGTTCTTGGGCTTTATCGTTGGGCAAAGGGGAATTGAGGTGGATCCCGAAAAAACCCAAGCAATCCTCGATCTATCGCCACCAAGGAACATTAAAGATGTGCAAGCATTGAACGGAAGACTCACGGCTTTAGCAAGATTCTGTTCAAAACTCCAAGAAAAGTCAATTCCATTCTTCAGTATTTTACGAAAAAACAAGAAATTCCAGTGGAGTCAAGAGTGTGTGGACGCCTTTGAAAGGATCAAAGAGATGCTCAAAGAATTGCCAAAACTGGGTGTTCCGGCGCCCGGTCAAGACTTGTATCTCTATCTGTCCGCTACGGATTGGGCGGTAGCGGCTGTGCTAATAATGGAGAGGAGAGAAAAGAGATACCAGTATATTACACCAAAGGAAAATCCTAACTCCAGCAGAAAGCCGGTACACCAACATCGAAAAAATATTGTTCGCATTAGTCGTTGCATCTCGTAAGCTTCGACCTTATTTTCAGTCACACCGGGTATTCGTTAAAACGAATTGGCCACTAAAACAGATAGCAAGCAACCCAAATGCATCCGGGCGAATGGTCAGTTGGACTGTCGAGCTCACCCAGTACGAAATCCACTTTCTTCCCCGAACAGCCATAAAAGCGCAGGCTTTGGCGGACTTTATAACCGAAACAACCTTTGCCCAAAAACAAAGAGAGTTCACCCCCATACGTTGTCTTAGTTGATGGAGCTCGATGTAAGACTGGAGCGGGAGCCGGAATAGTGGTCCAAACGCCGGATGGAAGAACTCTTAACTTTGCGTTCCGGCTAGACTTTGAGGTAACAAATAATGAAGCAGAATATGAAGCTCTCATACAGGGTTTGGAGGTCTCCACTGCCTTAGGGGCAACAGGTTTTTTCTTATAATAAGACAGTAGTTCTCGTTTGTGTCCTTAGAAATTTTACATACCTCTAAAAGGGGAAAATGGGGCTTACCTCTTTGTTTGTTATGCAGAATTGGAAATATACTCAGACTCAATGCTAGTGGCACGACAGAACGATAACATTTACGAAGTCAAGGAGGAGAAGCTTGGGAAATACTTGGCCAAAGTCCAAAAGACAAAGGCGAACTTTCAGAGATGTGAATTAAGACATCTTCCCCGAGCAGAAAACATAGAGGCCGATACGCTGGCTAAATTGGCCAGTATGGCCGAGAGAATGCCTAATAAGTCTGGATGGAAATAAAGGCGAGCTCAAGTCTGGAAGAAATCCGGGTGTGCACCATTGAATCAGGCACAATAGCCAAGTCTTGGATGACGCCTATTGTTGATTACGTACAAAACGGAAACTTGCCGCAAGATGAGAAGGAAGCGGCAAAAACAAGGCGAAGGGCTGCGTCTTTCTTTCTAGAGCAAGGGCAGCTCTACAAAAGATCATTCGCGAGACCAGCGCTTAAGTGTGTTACCATAGAGGAGGGAGCAAGGCTCATGAAAGAGCTACATGAGGGAACCTGCGGGAACCACCAAGGAGAGAGGGCGATAATTCACAAAATCCTAAGGCTAGGATACTATTGGCCAAGAATGAGGGAGCATTCGAAGGAATACATACGGAAGTGCATTAAATGTCAAGAGCACGGGCACAAAATACAAATCCTCCATCCACACTAAAAAGCATACTATCCCCAATCCCATTTGCCATGTGGGGTTTGATATCATTGGACCTTTCCCGGAAGCATCCCCTGGGAGATACAAATTCATTTATGTGGCCATTGATTACTTCACCAAATGGGTGGAAGCCATGCCAACGGTGTCTATTACCGCAAGAAAGTCATAGGATTTTATCTGGAAATATGTGGTTTGCAGATTCGGAATCCCAAAGATAATAGTAACTGACAATGGAGCTCAGTTCAACTGTAATAGCTTCCGGGTGTTCTGTGAAGAGTGGAAGATTGATCTGAGGTTTGCATCGGTCGCTCATCCACAAGCGAACGGCCAGGTAGAAAATGCAAATGGACAAATTGTCAAAGCTATAAAAAGGAGGTTGGACAGCAAAAAAGGGGGTTGGGCAGAATTGCTACCTCAGGTTCTCTGGTCCTACAGAACAACCGAAAAGGGTCCAACTGGAGAAACTCCATACAGATTAACATACGGTCTGGAAGCGATTGTTCCGGCTGAGATTATAGTCCCATCAATTAGATGGGAATCCTTTGATGAGGAAAACAACAATGAAGGGGTAAAAGACACCTTGACCTGCTTGAAGAGACCAGGGCCATGGCCCAGGTTAGGATGGAAAGGGATAAAGCGAAAGTGGAAAGATATTTTAACCAAGAACGAGGGAAAGGGGTTTTGCTCCGGGAGAGCTGGTTCTTCGAGAGGTAAAACAGCCAAAGAAATTAGAGTCTCAGTGGGAGGGACCGTTTATAATACAGCAGCGAACAGGGCGAGCCTCCTACCGCCTGAAAAACAGCGAAGGATGCGAGTTGCCTCACTCTTGGCATGCTGAATGCCTTAAAAAGTTTTATGTATAAAAGCATTTTTTACAAAGAGCAATAAAATGAGGTATTCTTTTGAGGCAAAGTTTTTTGAAATGTACCATCCGGCCAGCGTGCCTACAGGCTATCACGCCTTGAAATGTACCATCCGGCCAGCGTGCCTACAGGCTATCACGCCTTGAAATTACCATCCGGCCAGCGTGCCTACAGGCTATCACGCCTTGAAATGTACCATCAGGCCACGTGCCTACAGGCTATCACGCCTTGAAATGTACCATCCGGCCAGCGTGCCTACAGGCTATCACGCTTGAAATGTATCATCCGGCCAGTGTGCCTACAGGCTATCACGCCTTGAAATGTATCATCCGGCCAGCGTGCCTACAGGCTATCATGCCTTGAAATGTACCATCCGGCCAGCGTGCCTACAGGCTATCACGCCTTGAAATTATCATCCGGCCAGCGTGCCTATAATGTCTAGGAATTTACTTGAAAGCTTTGAACGAAGGTATAAAATCTTCCGTATAAATAAAGGGGAGGCTTATAAGCATTTGGAAATCCGGTCGCTCCGGATAAAGCCAAATGAGAAATATATAAAGCCAACTCATAGGAGAGTAACTTAAAACAGTTAAGGGATACAAAAGAAGTGGTAAAGGCAAAGCGCTAAGACATTACCAAAACAGTAATCCAGAGTACAACTATACAAGGTTCCTACACTAAAACTACTCTATCTATAAAACATCTATTTCTGAGCAGGCTTTTTTGCAGCAGACCTTTCGACCGGGTTGGACACACTCTCCTGAGAATTAGATCTCCCAGCGGCCTGGTGGGAACCAGCAACCCCTTGACGCACTCCACTATCGGGGGGAAGAAAGGAAGCTTGGCCAGGTCCAAAGACTGTCTCACCAGGGAGACGACCGAACTTCTCAAAGTCTTCAAAGAAATTGCTATTCCGAGCAACATTGTCAAACTCTAGCTCACTATACAAATCATCATCCAGCACTTCCCCCCTCTTCAGAAAGTACTTAGAGATGGTTTGGCGACAGACATTCGTGATCTTCCGGCTTTGGGAGCCGAAAGCCTTTTTCAAATGGGCAATAATAGTTCCTTGCTTCTTCAGCTCCTCTTGGGTCCGACGGGCGTAGGCTGTATGCTTAGCAACATCCTCCTCGAGCTGTAAAACCTGAGCTCGGTAGAGATCGCGGTCAGAACCCGCAGCAGAAAGCTCCTCATTCAGCTTGTCGATGCGATTGTCTGATTTCGAATTTAAACTCGACATTTTATTCATATTTCAAACTATATCAAAAAAAAAAAAAGATAGCAAGAGAAGGTAAAAATAGGAATCACAGGATAAGAGGCCATAAGACTCGAGAAGATAGCCTTTAAGGCCTGAGGATGACCGGAATTAAGACTCACTTTGGCCGAACCTTAGCACTCTGGGTTGAGGGAGGGCCATGGCCTCCTCTAAAGCCTTCACCTTTTCTTCCAGAGAAGCCTTCTCGGCTGCAAGAGCAGCTTTACCGGTAGAGAGAGCCGTGTTTTCTTCTTCCTTAAAACTGCTTCTCTTGGTCAAAGGCGGTCCGAGCCTGCACATCCAGGCATTCTTTTCCTCGGTCAGTTCAGTAAGCTCTTGAATAAGTTTGGCTTTATCTTCCACTAAAGCTTCGATCTGCCTGGCCAAAGCTTTTTTGTCCTCCTCAAGGACTCGACTTCTTTCTCAAGGGCGGTATTCAGGTCTGCAAAGTAAACCTTATCTAAGTAAGGGATTCCACATCCCTCTTGTGAGCAGCTTGTACCTGCCGCAACAAAACTTCCAAGTCAGACAAAGCATTTTTGGTATCAAAGCATCCTTTTCGCCGGAAGGTTTGCAGTATACCTGTTTCAGGATACTCTCTGTGTGGAGGTTCTGGTTTCTCAGAGCGAACATCTCTTCCCGCAAGTTCTTTAACTTCAATTCATATTAGTCTCGAAGACGAACACACTCATGGCGAGATGACCGCAGCTCCTTGTTTAGAGTGTCTGTCCTTTCTTTCACCTTGCGGTCAATCTCATAATTTACGTGATCCATGTAGGTATCATGACTGGAACGGGTTTGCTTCAACTCATCTTCAATATTGTTGGCTCGACTTTTTTCACGTTGCAGGTCAAACTGAAGATCCCGAGTCTGAACTTCGGCGCTTTGGGCCATTGACATAACCTAAAGAAACGAAACATAAAAAAGGCTTAAGGAATGTCAAGAGGATGTGAGAAGGTGGAGGAAGACGGCGCTTACTCGAAAGATGCTTTGCCACATCAGGTTGAAGACCTCTCCCATGGGAATGGAATGGCGCATAATAGCATCAGATCCTCCGCTCCCGGCCCTCAGTTTCTCCTTGGTGGTAGTAACAATGGACGGAGGGGCGAAGATCCCGTCCGGATGATCGGACAGCCTTATCGCTTCCTTCCAGGCGTCGGTGTATCGAGCAGCGTCAAAGGAGATCTTGCGCAGGGGTTGCCCAAGATAGTACAGCCATCCCTCCTTCTGGGAAGAACCGGTGAAACTCCCCTGAACAGGAGGGGGAGGAGAGGAGGAGGAGGAGCAAAATTTCCCCCCTTTGCTTGTCTTCCCTCTGCTTGCTTCGAAGTTCTGGGTTCTCGGGCACAGGACGGTATTCTTTCACTCCCTCGGGTTCTGATTCCACGACTCCAGGAACATCATGTGGAGTTGAGGTCCCAGGAGGTTCACGAACCATTTCAGTTTCAGAAACCTCCGTTAAAACAGCTTTCGGCTTTGATGCTGTCTTCTTCCGAAGTCTTTGAGTACCGGAAGCCGGAACAGCAGAAGTGGGGGGGACTGGGCCACAAGCAACCTCGTTGTCAGTAACGGTTATGGGAGCGTCTTGAGAACCTAAAAAAAAGGGGGAGAGGTCAGCGTAAAATGTACAAAAAAGGAGAGGCCAAAGTTTCCCTCAAATAAGGAAGAGCAATACGTAGGTTAGTATCTTCCAAGACAGCACACCGTGGGCCGGATCGGAAGAAAAATATCCTGCCAAGTCAGGAAACAATTCACAAATAGGGGTGGGGTGACCAGCCCCTGCCCTGCACGAAAGACAGATCCCTGGCCTGAATCGGGAGTAAGAGGGAGAGAGACGCGACGCCCAGACCCTGGACTCACGTGCCAAGTACCTGGCAAATCACCGCTCGACCGGATGGAGACTCAGTAATCCTCTTTTTCTTCTGGCCGGAATGGCCCTTGTCATTATCGCCTCTCTGTTTCCTCTTGGAAGAGAAGGCATCCCCGAGGAGCCTTGTGGCCGCATCAACAGCCGCATCGACAGACGCGTAGTAATGACTTGCTCGTCGCCCATTTTGAAGTTAACAAAATTCCAACTGTTGAAGGGCCCCACTTATCTCCTCTAGAAAAGAAATCTACTAGAACGACGCAAAAAGTAAGAAAACGGAAAAAGGTAAAAACTTAAGAAAAATTGATTAAGTAAAGCTTACTGTGATATTTCTTCAATGAGTTCAGGCGCGCCGGAGTGAAAAATTGGGAGACCGTAGGCTGCTTCCTGCTCACCATCTTCAGGATTTTCGAGATAGGCATTTCTTGCGCCGGGGAGGCGGGGCAGCTAAATTGGCCTTTCGGAATCGAGGAACAGTAGGGAACTCCCAAAAATCGGCCTGGAGGTGGAACAATGACAAACCATCGGGAGTTCCACCCGGAAGACGCCTTCTTGTAGTCAAAAGGGAAAAGCCGGCCTTCGCCTTGATGGTCAGGCTATCAGGATCGTCCCTTGTGCAGTAGAACTGGGCGAACTCGGTTGCTTCTTCCCGCCGAATGCTGTTCTCCTCACAAGGAGGACATAAGCGTGAAGGTAAGAAATCGCCTTCGGGTGTAGGTGAGCAAGTACAACAGCGCCGAATCAGAAAACCCAGAACAATGGGTGAGGGGGCACAGTCAGGCCACGGGAGAAGAAATCCGCATAAACGGTGTACCCAAGTCCAAAATTATCATGGGGATGTGAATCGGGAGAGGGAAGATAGATACAAGTACCCTGTGGGACTTCGACATCCTTTAAACAGGAGAGAAGGGAGGAAGTATCCAGGGAGGATGAAGAAGGTTCTCGATCAGCAGAAAAGGGCTCGGTAGACTTCAAATAGGTGGGCGAAACCCTTGGGGCGAAAAAGTGCCTTGAATCGCCTCTTTAGCAGGGACAAAATTCGCTGCGGCCTTGTTCTTCTTCGAGCTAGACGAGGCCATCGGAGTAAGAAAACAGGGAACAGAGACGAAGCAAAGAAGTGGAAGGATTCGAAAGCAAGACGCAAGAGAAGAAGCGACGAAGTCTGGGCAAGCAAGGGAGGAGATGTCTGAAAGAGATCGAGACTAGAGCTTTGAAGAAAGCGATTCCCGCCCATTTAATGAAAAATAAAAGGGAGACCTTACACCTTCCTGGAAATGAGGCGCTGGCACAAAACGACTCTGCAAATTCCACATCAAAAGGGGCAGGCACGAGCTAAGCACAGGCCCGGGCGTGACTCGGAAAAGAAAAAAAACTTGTGGACTAAAGAGAGGTGACGGCCGGAAGAGCAAGAGGCCGTAGCGACAAAAAAACAAACAAGGGGATACGCTAATAGAAGTTCTACTTTTACGTTTAAAGGACCAAAAGTAGAACTTGTGGGACTGATGAAGAGGGAAAAAGTACAAGGATAAGGAAAGATAAAACATCCGGTCTCATGTGACTGGAAGGAATAGCTTAGAATAAGGAGTATCGCCGGATCAGAATGTGACCCGGCCGGATGGGTAGTCAAATATCTTGCTTATGTAAATGCCAGCCTGGCAATTAAAAAGAAAGACAGGCTGGCAACTCTCGATCTAGCAGCAAAAACACTATAAATAGGGGTTTAATCCCACAATAAAGGAGGATGAACATTCGAGGCTACATACTGTTGCATTGTCCCTGTCCTCACGACCCTCTCTCACTCTCTCTTAGGCTCGGTCACACAGTAACTAGGTAATTCGACGAGGTACAGGAGAATTGGAATCTGACTAGGGATTAGGGTAGAAGGCTAGGGAATTTAGGAATTCTCCATTTCAAATGTCTTAGGAGAAATGAGCTTATATTGCTTATTGAAATGATCTAAGGAGCCAATGGTGAATGACTTAGTAAAATGCTCTCAAGGGCTTAGTAAAAGGCACATGTATGTTGAGTGTATTTGCAGGTCAAAGGCAAATATATGTGGAAATTCAGTGTTTATGATTTGAGCATCTTAAGGGCCTAAGAGTCATGTTATTTAAGGGCCTAAGTGCCATGCAATTTAAATTATGCACTATATTGTGATGTAGTGCTATATGAGTGAAGTTTTGTGTATAAGAATGTGTTTGATGGATTTTTAGTGTTCTTGGTTGTGTAATGTGGTGAAAACAATGTGTTTTGGTTTAGTAATGTTCTAGGAGAACCTATGTCAAAATTTAGGTAACAAACAAGAAGTTCTAAGGGTTTAAAATGAGTTTGATAAGTTAAGAAATGTTTAGAATGGTTAAGTGCTTTCCTAGTGAAAGAAACATGCATTAAGGTGTTTAATGATGTAAAAAGGGCTTAGGTAATGTTCTAGAGGATTTAGAATGCAAATGAATACTTTGGGACATTTCAAGATTCTTGATGAGATTGTATTTAGGACTTGTGTATTGTTGGTGAAAAAGGGATGAAGTGGATTGTTACATGAGAAGCTATAAACTTGTGAAGATGTTTAAGAAATTGTTTAGAAAGAAAAGATGTTTGGGAGATGATGTAGTAGTGGTGAGGAAAACTTATTGGCATAGAGATGGTCATAGGTATGAAACACCACTTAGAGAACCAAGGAGGAAATAACATAAGTGTTAGGAATTTCGGTATGAATGAGTAAGTGTTAAGGAGATAGATAATGAATTTTATGAATGTGTATGAGGATTTGAGGGTACCAAATGATGTTAGGAAACATTGGGAGGTTTTAGGAGAAGTTTGGTGAAGATTTGACAAAGTTTGGGCAAGTTTTGGAGGCGTCCGACCCAAGTTTGGGTCGGACAGCCTCTGTTAGACGTCAGTAAATGGTTCTGGAACGGTCCGACCCAGAGGACTTGGGTCGGACATGGGTCGGACGGTCGTGTTTTGAAGGACGGTAATTGTTCTGGAATGGTCCGACCCAGTCGAGTGAGTCGGACATGGGTCGGACATGGTTGTTTTGTAAGGCGGTAGATGCTCTGTAATGGTCCGACCCAGTCGAGTGAGTCGGACGTGGGTCGGACATGTATGTTCAAAGGTCGATAAAATCTCTGGAATGGTCCGACCCAGATGGTTGGGTCGGACATGGGTCGGACAAGTTAAGTTTTTCAAACCCGAAAATCACTGGAAGGGTCCGACCCAGTGGGTCGGACTGACCAAAATTTATATAAAAAATAAAGAGTGTGGCTAATGTAGTTAACCCTAGGGGGTATAATGAAGGTAATGAAGGATTAGTTGGGCATTAAAAACATGTCATACAATCATGTTAAACATTTAGTAAGTTTGAAGTTAAGTAAATAATTAACCGACATTCTTAAACATGTATAGGAGTGACCTACGGAGGAAATCAATTGAAGCAAGGACCAAGGTATGGTTTTCTTGCAGTCTGTTGCCTACCGGTTTACACCGGCTTGTGTGTTGTTTATTTTCTGTGTGTTTATGACGTTATAAGACTTAATCATGTAATGAGTTTACCATTGTTCATATTATTGTGATGTTATGATGTGACTCATTTCCCTTGTGTGTGTCTAACTTGACTTACCACTTGTTGTGAATTGTTTGTTAAGTTCCACCGTGAACTTCTAACAAGTGCTAACTGGGAAGTGAGGAATCCGGTTGTCCGGTCATGCATGTAAGTTAAGAGTAGATATCTGAATCATATTCGACTTATGTTGTTAAGATTGTTCTCCTTAATTTGGCGTTCGATCTCCCGCTAGCTTCCTCCAAAGCTTACCTATTCTGACTTATGATCGGTTTAGTGGGAACATGTGTTTGTGTGGTGTGTTCGGGTCACTATATCCGAACCATCTGTGACTTAAGTTACTCGTTCGAATAACAGAACGGTAATGAGTGTGTGTAACGAGCTTAACATGAGGGTGAACCATTCTCTAGGCTCTTATGTTATTTAACCTTCTTGGTTTGTTATTGTGGAAAGAGTATCCACTGTGTATGTGATGTTGTGCTATGCAATAATAATGCTATGCCACATGTTATGTTATGTTATGTTTAAAAATGAATGCCATGTTATCATGACAATTAGTTGCGCGTATCCCGGTAGCCGATGGGCTGCGCGTTAACCATACCAGCCAAGGGTTGCTGACCCCTCGGGGGCTCCATATTTTTACTGCAGGATGAGGATCGAGGAAGCAGAGTGGTTGTAGGTCCTAGACTGCAGATGTACCTTTGGTTATTTTGGATGTTGAGCCCGGATGCGCCTGTGCTCCCGTGGCATTATATTTTGATCCGTTGATACTACTGTGGCGGTATATTGGCAGTTTACTGTGAAGGAATGTAATTAAATACTCGGTATTGTATATGATGTATTTATGGTTAGTTCTATGCTCGGGAGTCTGATCATCAGACCGGTACACTTGTATTTATTCTGCCTTGTTAACCACGTGGGTGGGTTGACGGCGTTGTAGCACCGAAGCGTTTAGTTAATGTTTAGTTGTTTATTTCCGCTGCGATTTCAATTAGTTGTGAAGTCCGTTGTAGGGGTGTTACAACGGTACTTTGAGTAGCATACACAGTACCTGGCCCGTGCTTTGGTTATTTGCAATCTACCTCCGTGGTTATGCATGAAACCAATACACATCTTATTGTCTTTGTTAATATCGGGTCCAAAGCAAACCGGGCAACAAAATGATGTATTCCTACAACCTTTGATAGAGGATCTACAACTCTTGTGGAATGAAGGGGTTAAGGTTTACGACTCATTCAGCAAAGAGGACTTCAATTTGCGTGCTCTGTTGTACTGCACAATCAATGATTTCCCCGCCTATGGTAATCTTTCAGGCTATTCAATCAAGGGGGCGTTGGCGTGTTCGATTTGTGGTGAAAACACTTGTAGCATTAGCTTGAAACATAGTGGAAAAAACATGTACATGAGCCACCGAAAAATGATTCCAAAAGGACATAAGTATCGAAAGATGGCGAAAGAGTTCGATGGGAAAACTGATCACAGTGTGGCGCGCCAGCCTTTGACAGGTACAGAGATTTACAAAAAGTTGGATAATATTGTCAACAACTTTGGGCCGCCAACCAAAAGTGGTGAAAAAAATGTATGGAAAAAAAAATCAATTTTTGGGAACTCCAGCACTGGCAACATCTGGATGTTAGACATTGTATCGATCGGATGCATGTCGAGAAAAACGTGGGTGAAAGTATCACTAGCACCCTTTTGAACATAAAAGGAAAGACAAATGATCATTTGAAAGGAAGAAAAGATTTAATTGAGTTTGGCATACACACAGAGCTTGGCCCGCAAGAACGTGGAAAACTCACATTCTAACCTCCTGCCTGTCACACTCTGTCTAAAGAAGGGAAACATAGTCTATGCAGTACCCTACAACAACATCAAGGTGCCTTCAGGATACTTTTCAAACATAAGAAGCCTAGTGTCCATGACAGATTTCAAATTAGTAGGAATGAAATCTCACGATTATCATGTCCTACTTCAAGAATTTTTGCCAATTGCATTACGTGGGATCTTGCCGGATGCTGTCAGACACACAATCACAAACATCAGTGTCTTTCTCAAATCCATTCTGTCTAAGGTTCTTGATGTGAACACTCTGACTAAACTACAAAAGGATCTCATTGTGACAATGTGCCAGTTGGAGATGTATTTTCCTCCATCGTTCTTCGACATAATGATACATCTCCTCGTGCATCTTGCAAGAGAGATTCTGATGTGTGGTCCTTTGTACCTTCGCTACATGTATCCGTTCGAAAGGTACATGGGTGTCCTGAAGAAGAAAATGAAGAATCGTCGTCACCCAGAGGGTTGTATTATAGAGGGCACTATCACAGAGGAAGTTGTAGACTTCTGAACCAATTACCTAGAAGGTGTCGATACCATTGGACTTCCAAGTTCTAGACACGAGGGCAGATTGAAGGGTGTTGGCACGGTTGGACGGAAACTGAAAAGAATTGACATATACACTCTTAACAAAGCTCATTTAGTTGTGCTAAGTCATCTTGAAGATATCGAACCATACTTTGATGAACACTTGTGTGTTTTAAGATCATAATATCCAGACATAAGTGACGCTAGACTACAAAATGAGCAGAATAGGACATTTGTCAGATGGTTCAAAGACAGAGTGTTATCCGATCAGTCCACGAATGTGCCTGATTGATTGATAAAGTAATTGCATTTGGACCAAATCTGGATGTAATTTCTTATGAGGGGTACGATGTCAACGGATTCACCTTTTTCACAGAATGTCAGGATCACAAGTCAACGAATCAAACAGTGGTGTAGAGCTTGAAGCTTATCAAAACTTATATGACATCGGTGTTGTGGGTCATAGTCCAGTCTTAGTAAAACATCATATTTCGGTGTTATACAAGACATGGGTATTGGACTACAACAGCTATGAAATATGTGTTTTCCGCTGTAACTGGGTTAACAACAAATGGCTACCGTGAGGAGGAGCGTGGTATGAAACTGGTTGATCTGTCTAGAGCTAGTCCACGGTTGTGCCATTCATTGTTGGGATGAAGGTTTAGCAGATATTTTATGTAACTGATCCCTGTAATCCTAGATGGTCTGTGGTGCTTAAAGGGAGAAGAGGAATAGTTGGTGGGATGGCGTGGTTGATGAGGATGAGTATGACGTAGAAGATGAACCTCCAACTGTTCCTATTTCATTGGAAGAGACTGAGGTCACAAGTCATCGTGAGTATATACGATCAGACCATAACGAGGGAATGTGGATTGAGAGATAATGGTGTATGTAAGTTATTACTATTAAAATTTATATGAAATTAACAATCTTTTACTTCTTGCTTGTATATGACCATTATGAAATGCTTAATTTAATTCAAATTTTCTTTCAATCCTTGCAGGCATGGCTAATGAAGAGGAGTAGTTATTTTGCCACGAGTTCGAAGAAGAACAGCCACTGGTGGAACGGGTTCTTCTACCAGTGCCTCTACTGCTGCTGGCCCTTCTACATCTGTCGCAGCTGCTGCTGGCCCTTCTACAGCTCTCACTACTGTTGCTGGCCCTTCCATGAGTGCACCTTCTATGAGTGGTACTCAGAGACCAAGAGGTAGAGGTCCGACCTAGGGCTGAAGCTGTAGAAACCGGATGAGATCAGTCTTTTCTGGGACAAGTATGAGAGGTATTGTGGGGGCAGCAGATCAGAGTTCGCTAGTATGCTAGGGACTCTGTCCAGATCACATTGCTGCATCAACCACAAATGGCCACAAGTCCCGAAATAAGTTAAGGAGACCATCTGCAAGAAGGTGCAAGAACGATACAAGATCCCAGACGAAATGAAGAAGAAGACCGTTCTTTCTGCGGTGGGCGGCAAAGCTAAATCATTTCGCCACTACTTATAACTGGATCACCAGGGTGCCCCCACGCGAGCCTCCGCCGTATGTCGTGTACAACGGCATGATCACTGAAGATGAGTGGAAGGAGTTCGTTGAGCAGCACTCCACCTCCGAGTTCAGGGTATGTGTTGTGTGTACTCTTTTCTGAATTAATGCTCATAATGATTTATCCCTAATTTTCTAATTAATTTTCTGTTGTACTGTCTTAACAGCAAAGACAAGAACAAGCACGACAAAAACCGTGAAGCTAATCTCCACCCCTACACCATGGGACGAAAGGGATATATGGGCAACCTCGAGGGATGGAAAGAAGCTGGTTTGCTGACGCAGAGGAACGAGGAAGGCAGTGAATGCCCGATCGAGGATGTCTCTGAGGCGAGGAGGGTGCAGATGTTCATACTGGGACGCCAGACAATGACCAGCGAAGGTCAGAGGATATTTCGTCATGCTGAGATGGAACAACTGGTTAACCAAATTGTAGTGTTTGAAATTAAGTAGCTGTTAAATAATTTACTTATATATTCAAGTGTTTGTTGATCTTAAATTTAGTGCTAACTTCTTTGACAATTGGACAGTATGAAGCAGCACCGAGAGGAGAAGTAGACATACACGCTCCTCCTTCTCAAGACGACGCTCTCCATCTGCTAGGAAGGGTCAGATGAGTGCTGCTGAAGTCGAGGCGATGGTAGATCGTAAGTTCGCTGCTGAGCGCCAAGCTAATGAGGAGAGAAACTGCCTGCTGAGCGCCGGGCTTTCGAGGAGAGGCTGCAGGAAGCGTTGAATTCGATCGCACATGCGACTACTCAGCAGCAGCATGATCCCTCCTCGACCTTCTTCCTCGTCCAGTTGTGCTCTGGCCGCTGACCCGTACCCGTTTGCCAACATCCAGGTTAGCTTTGTTTAACTATTTTTCTCCTTAAATAAAGTCATTTAAATAGTATTAGAATGGACTCACTTATTTATTTCACGTATTATCAATGTTTATTAAAGGAGCAAAAAAAAATGTCGTCTCCAAATACCATCAGACGGGCACCCTGTAGATGTGGCCTACGAGACGGTGTTGCCATCAGGTCCACTCATGCCCATCAGTTTTGTACGTCTACCCGCATTCTACGCGCGTGTGACCTTGGACCTGATAATTGATGGATTTGAGAATGCATACCTTCCAATGGCGTTTGACAACAAATGCACGTGATTGAAGCGAAGGGAGACATATTGCCCTGGCCAGCATGTTATATTGTTGTCACGATGAGGTAAGAAGACTGTTTGACAACCATTTAGTATCTAATAAAATCCATTATTTAGCATTAAGTGTCTAATATAATCCATTATAGATCCTGAGCTTCCTCGCCGCGTATCCCGGCCCAGAGAAGAAGAGATCAGCGCGCCGGCGAATCCTGTCAGAAGTACAAGGGTATGTTCTAGATAAATGTTTAATGTTACTATAATAATCAATTAGTAATTATCTTTACATTTATGCTTTATTGTTTGTGTGTGAAGGGTAAGAATCCAGTGACTCGGGGTGCGAAAAGTAAGAATCCAGCGCCCGTCCGGGCTCGCACCACGACTTCTGAGGCACCTAGAAGTAAGTTCTCACTGCCAGAAAAAATTATTAAAGTCCTGGGGCCTCGTCAGATGAATCTCTACGACAAGATCATTTCGAAGTCACCTCAAACTATCAACTTCATGATGACGCTTCCAAAGTCGGTGTTTCTACGACGAAGATATGACCACGGCGATCAACTTTGGGGACATTAGAGAGATGATGTGTGGAGATTACCTGAACATTAACATTATTCAAGCTTATCTAACGTAAGTGTTCTTTCCACATACTGTAAAACATATAGAATAATTATCTATGAAGTTGCATTGGCTAACTTTTGATAGTACATGTGATATAATAGAGGTCTACTAGAGAGATGTCATGAGAAGAACAACCTCCATTACTGCGGTGTGCCTGGAGCGTTATCGTTCGACTCAGTCACTAGGGAACCGGGGGGTTTATGGAATACATGAGTCATTGCTTCAATGTTGCTAATGAACAGAAAAAATTATTTATTCTAATGCCGTATCACCAACGTGAGTTCTGATATAAAATTACACACTAATTAGCTAACTTTTTTACCTTCATTTCTCATTTCATTTTGTATTTGAAATTGTAGCCACCACTGGGCTTTGTTATCTTCTGCACTGCCACCGCTACTCTGCTCGTTCTAGATTCCACTAGGACAGTGGACAGAATTCAACACTGAAGAGTTAATCAAACGTTAAGATTTTATACTATTTAATTGTTTGTAAGTTTTTTGAACCAAAATTAATGTACTCGTTCATTTTGCTTAACGTTTTGTAATATGTGTCATAGTTGTTACAGTAAAACCACTCAGACAGAGTTTACTGAAATGATCGTCGATTACATCAAGGTTTGGTAATTCATGTATTTCATTCGTGCTGCTTATCTTTATACAATTGTTTTACATTTTGGAATTTTGGTGATTAGTGCCCTACCCAAAAGGATTCTAGGAGTTGTGGGTACTACGTGATGCGGTATATGTATAAGTTCTGCGGGTACTTCCAAGCATTTCAGACTCTAAAGACAAGGTAATACGAACACTATCTTGTATTTAATTCTTTTTGGTAGATTTTTTGTGTCTTTATCTTAATCTCATTATGGGTTCCATTCCTTTTTCTTGTACCAGATTAAAGAGCATTCTGCCCAATCCTCGACTTGCAGTGCAAAAGACTGTATCATGTCAGAGAGAGCATGACAGCATTATTATGAGAAAGGAGTGGTAAACTAGCTAGCTAGCGTTTTGTATATATTGTGTAGTGGCATGAAGCTGAAATGATCACAGTTAATGAATTGTAGCTGCTTGTAACAGATTCTGCTGTCTTGAATATTTTTTGTTGCTGTAACAGATTCAGCTGTACAGGATTTTCAATCTGGTGTATATTAGATGTTATCCTTGTTGCGATTGTGCGCAGAGAATGAATTGGTGTTGTTGCTATTTGATTCAGGTGTTTGAATTGTGCAGTTTCTGCACATCTGTTTGCTCTGATGCCCTCTGTTGCATATCTGTTATAATTCCTGGCTCTGTTGCAATTGTGTAGCTTTGTAATAAAATAATAATAATAAAAAATCACACTTTACATTACGGTTATTGGTAAAAAACAGTAATCTAAAGTCTACATTAGATTACGTTTTACCAATACCGTAATGTAAAGTCATGGACACGCGGGACAGAAAAGGGCCTTTAATTACGGTTTTAAAACCATAATTAAAGACGTCACCGTCTTCAATGAAGCCCGCGTAGACTACGGTCCAGAACCGTAATTATACACGGTTTTTGGACCGTAATTAAATGCTTCCGTTCCACCAGTGCGTAGCATGTCCTCCAAGACCTGATTTGTCCTCTCCGTCTGGCCATCCGACTGAGGATGGTAGGCTGAACATGAAGACAGACTCGTACCAGAGCCTTATGCAAAAAACTACGCCAAAATCTCGATACAAAATGAGGATCCCGATCAGAAACAATAGACGTAGGAACACATGAAGTCTCACCATCTCTCAAGGTACAACGGGCCAGACACTCTAAGCTGAACTGAAAGTCTTCCTCACTGGCAGAAAATGAGCAGACTTTGTCAGTCGAGATCAACTATCACCCATACCCCATCAAATCCGAAGGAGTCCTAGGTGGACCTATCACGAAGTCCATCCCCACACTCTCTCCACTTCCACTCCGGAATGTGAAGGGGCTGAAGTAGAACACCGCCGGTCTCTGGTGCTCAGCTTCACCTGCTGGCAGGTCTGACATCTCGAAATGAACTATGCGATATACGCTTCATCCCAAGGCCATCAGAACGACTCTTGAGCTAGAGTCATCTTCACCCTCTTGGGTGTGTACCGAGAATGGAGCTCCGTGAGCCTCCTGTAATCCTCTCTGTGAAGAACTACATTAGCTGGCACACATACTCTATCTTGAAACGTAAACATCCATCACTGGCGACGCTGTGAAGTCCTGAACTCTAGTCTGCGACAACCCCTCTCGAATCTGACACAGCTCAAATCTGACTCCTGACCAACCTGATCCTGTATAAGAGCGAAGACTACACCTGTAGCGCCGCTATCATCCCTGCATCGTCTGACCTGACCACCTAGACGCCCATTACGTTGCAGCTCCATGCCTGACCTCCGGACTCCTAACAAGGACCCCCAAACCCACGCAACACCTACAACACCTCTTCGACTCAATGCATCTATAACCACATTCGCTCTAGGGGTGGTAAAGGATCTCCAGATTGTAGTCATGCAGTAACTCCAACCACCTCCCTCTGCCTCAAGTCAACTCCTTATGAGTGAACAGATACTTGAGGCTCTTGTGATCTGTGTAAACCTTACACGATGCTCTATATAAGTAGTGCCTCAATATCTTCAGCACAAACACAACCGCCGCCAGCTCGAGGTTGTGGGTAGGGTAGTTCTCTTAATACGGCTTAAGCTGTCGAGATCCATAAGCCACCACCTTCCCCTGTGGCATCAGCACACACCCAGTCCCTTATGGGATGCATCACAGAACACCTCAAAACCCTTAGTCTCTGATGGCAAGGTCAGGATAGGAGCGGTAGCCAATCTCTTCTTAAACTCCTGGAAGCTCTGCTCGCAAGCCTCACTCCACTCGAACTTAACCTCCTTCCTCAACCGACGGGTCAGCGGGGATACAATCTTAGAGAACCCTCAACAAATTTCCTGTAGTAGCCACCAACCCATGAAACTATGAATCTCAGCCACATTCGGGTTTCACCCACTCCATCACAGCTCTAATCTTCTCAGGGTCCATTGAGATACCGTCGTCCTTTGAGACTACATGTCCCAAGAAGATTACTCGGTCCAACCAAAAACTCGCACTCTTCAACTTAGCATAGAGCTCACGCTCCCTCAGCATCTACGGAACAATCCTCAAGTGCTCCTTAGAACTCTTGGAATATACTAAGATATCGTTTATAAAAATGACCACAAACTGATCCAAGTAAGTTTGAACACCCAGTTAATCATATCCATAAATACTGATGGTGCATTAGTCAACCCGAATGGCATGACTAAGAACTCATAGTGACCATAACGAGTCTGAAAAGAAGACTTAGGCACGTCCTCGGCCTTAATCCTCAACTTATGGTAGCTTGAACAAAGGTCTATCTTCGAAAACATGGTGGCACCCGCACAACTGGTCGAAGAGATCATCGATATGAGGTAGGGGATAGCAATTCCTGATGGTCACCTTATTCAGTTCTCTATAATCGATGCACAGCCTGAAGGTCCCATCCTTCTTCTTCACAAACAGCACTGGCGCTCCCTAAGGAAAAACGCTAGGGCGAATAAAGCCCTTATCTAGCAACTTCTGTAGTTGAACCTTCAGCTCCTTCAGCTCCGCCGGGCTCATACGGTAGGGGGCCCTAGAGATGGGCTGAGTCCTTGGCGCTTAAATCAATGGTGAACTCCACCTCACGTCTGGCGGTAGCCCTGGCACGTCATCATGAAAGACCTCAGGGAACTCTCTGACAATCGGGATGCGCTCCAAGCTGGGTCCCTATGAACCTTGGGCAAATAGCACAAAGATCCCTGGTAGCCCTTCCTTAGGAAGCTAGCTGCCTGCATCGCTGACACTAACACAAGCGAGAAAGGGATTGAATTCCTAGAGAAAATGAAACGAGACCTTCAAGCCCGTCAAAACACAACTCTCCTGGCTGTGTAGTCTATCTGGGCCTGGTTCTATGTAGCCAATCCATGCCCAAGATAACATCAAAACAGGCCATCCGCATCGGGATGAGGTCAGCATAAAAGGTCTTGTCCCGAATACTATGGGACAAGGCCTACACACCAGAATCAAGCTGCACACAAGGCACAACCTCACCCAAGGGGCTACTCACACACAGATCAACATCACTAGGCACAACAGGTAGTCCTAAAATGAATGGGTTACACTAGAGTTAAACAAGCAAAACACATCCTGAGAATGGATCTGGAGGATACCTGCGACGACACGATCACCAGCACGATCACGCTCTCCAGCCATAGCATAAATGTGGGCTTGAGCTGAGGCTTCTTCTGATCGGACGCCTGCGGACACTGAGCAATCCTATGCTCGATCGACCCACACTTGAAGCAGGCCCCTGTCTTCTTGTAGCACTCCCTACTGGGATGGGAGTGACCACAAGACCCGCACTTCGCCCCAGATGACGAAGAGATGACGAAGCTCACCACAGTCTCCATAAGACTGCTTAATCTGAGGGGGAGCAGTCTCCTTCTTCTACGACTCGTCAGCCCGTCTCTTCCCCTTTTGATCCTTGCGTGACTGTCTACCTCTGATGTCGGCCTCCACCAGCAATGCAACGTCTGCCATGTCTCTGAAAGTCCGGTGACGTAGAGGTGTCACATTGAACCTAATATCCGGTCTCAGATCGCTCTCAAACTTCCAGGCCTTCCTGTGCTCATCAGGCTCAAGTGCATACTTCAAGAGAGTCACGAACTTCCTCACGTACTCCTCAACTGAAATATCTCTCCCCAGACGCAGCCGATTACACTCGTTAATCTTTTGGTCCTTATACACATCTAGGTAGAACTGCTTGTTGAACTCCAAGTAGAACTAATCCCAGGTCCATGGCTGAGGGTAATTACCCATCGCCATCTTCCACCACTCCTTCGCCTCCCCCTTGAAGAGGAAGGTGGCGAAGTCCACCTTCTAGTTCTCCTCTGAACCGTAACCCTCAGTAGTCCTCCATCTCCGAGATCTAGTGGCTCACAAAAGCCGTCAAAGGTAGGTGGCTTAAGCTTCATGAACTCTTGGAGGGCCTTAACATTCCGGCCTCCTACTGCCTCTGCCCCAGCTGGGCCTGCAGCACCAACTCCTCCAGCAGCTGCAGACACCGCCTGCATTAACTGCGCGCCACAACTGCTGCACCGCATTAGCATCGTCTCCTTGAGGGGTAACGGGTGCTCAACGAGGAGGCATTCTGAGACAAACAAGTTCCACAACTTGTCAGAACTAATCCACAACCTACAACCAAAATTGACTTCACACAAGCAGACACACCCATAGACACCAAAGAAAGCCAAACTTGGCTCTGATACCACTAATGTAACTACCTCAACACTGGCCTACGAGTTAGGGATGTTACACGCCGCGTATTACTGCCTAATAACGCAAGGCTCTAAACTATCTAAAGGCCCGAAAATAACACTTTCATAAATAAATATAAATAAAGTATGTCCAGTATACCACTAAATGTAACGACCCCAAACACGGGCTAGTTCTATGGTTGTTACACTCCGCGCACTTACTACCTAAAATACGCAAGGGTTTAACTAACGTTCCAACAGAAAGACAAAAAACACTTCTATATATATATAGTAAAGGAAATGTCGTACAATCCCTAAAGAGATAATGCAAATACTGAAACAGAACTCAGAAGTCAAAGGTGTATTACAAAAGTAATATCGAAAGGGCCGGAGGCTTCAAAGTCTAAGTCCTAACGAACGCTTGGAAAAACATAAATGAGCTAAGGCTCTAGAAACAAAAGAGGTAATCTTCACTGATCAATCTGCAAATGTTAGTAAAAGAAGGGGGTGAGCAACCACACACTCAGTTGATGACAAACTTCATCAACAAGCATGCTCAAAACGATTGAAAACATAATCGTAATCCAGAACTCAAAATGGAAGAGAACTCAGTCCACCAGCAAAATTAAACAGTAGAAGGAAGTCAAAGCTTGGCGCAACACAGACATGCAAATTAAAGAGTGAAAATAGAACTTTCAGAAGTCATTAATCAGAGTGGGACACAAGACCCAATGCATACAAAATAGAACAGAAGGATAGCCGTAAACAAATTGAGGTAAACCACTAGTGAATAGAATAGGGGAAACACCATGGAAAATAACAAAAGGACGTCCTACGCAACACACTACGAGATAGCTAGACCCAGCCATCCATGGCTCTGACACAGAGAATACTTGGTCCCAAAACAGAAGCTTAATGTAAAGCATAAGTGCGTAAAATATGCACCACACAGAGGTTAAAACACTTTAATAACCTTAGGGAATACAACCCCACAAACGGAGCTCAAACGAGCAGTTTTGGCAAATTCAGAAGTATGTCTGAATATGTCTCCGAACATGGATGTTCGGACATGCTAAGACTCAGAGTGACGAAGAACCAAATGTCTGAACATGTGCCCATACATAGATGTTCGGAGACATGTCGAGAGTTAAAACGAGAGATGTTCGGACTTGCGTCCGGACGTTTGAAGTTTGAACAAGTTCCAAAAAGTGAAACCTATGGTGACATCCGAACATGTGTCAGAACATCCATGTTCAGACACAAGTTGAACTTAAATCAGGGGGAAGAAGAATGGGGTGTCTGAACTTTAGTCCGGACACAGTCCGAGACTTGTAAGCCAGACTCGTCCTCACACCCCATCTAAACTTACATGTTCAGATGGAAGTTCGGACACGAGTGAAAACACGGAAAACAGAAGGCACAGTGGGTCTGTCCGAACATACAAGTTCTGATAGACGTTCGGACACAATGAAAAGCATTACGAAATTTGCCGTAAACTCCCAAATCAACACACTTTCTACACATACAAATCACAATCAAAACCCAACATTCCATGGGGGTTTTACAGGCATTATAAGAGCAAAAACAATGCAAGAAGACAAACGTGAAAACGCATTAACACCGACAGACAAACACTACAAGAAAAACAGGATTTAGTGTCTGAAATTAGTGTTCGATTAAGCAGCGGACGCTATTCTTCGATTAGCGTCCGATATTAGCGTCTGATTTTCTGTTGGATGCTGAATTGTGTCTAAATCGTTTTCGAACTCTAGCTGGACAGGGGTTAGCGTCCGATATTAGTGTCTGACTGAAAATCGGACACTAATTTACATATAAAAAAACCTTCATTTCAACCTTATGACACCACGTTACTTTAAGCTCAATAATACATTTCAGTGAGAGAAATGTTAAAATAATTTCTTAAACTTATTAAATTAAATAACCATTTATGGTATAATTATATTTAAAACTCCTACTTAACAGTTATTTTTTAAATGTTCTCTGCCGCGCTCTTCTTTCTTCCCGTTGCTTTTCCTCTCTGCGAACACTCTCGTTGTTCTTTCTTCTCATCTGCCATTGTTGCGCTTCCTTCTCTTTCCCGTTCAAGCTCCAACCGCTGCATACTCTTCACCGCCGTCAACAGCCGATACCATTGCACTGTCCCAGTTTACTGCCAAATCAAGCCCGAGTTCGAGCAGCTAGACCAATCTTGGCACGAAAGAGGAAAAGTTACGACTACCACCTTCAATTCCTTCATTTTCTTCTTCCTTCTGATTTTTCCACTCTCTTGAAACGGAGGTAAGCATCTACACCGAGTTTAAGCTTTTTCTAGCTATGTTAAGAGAGATCTGAAAAAACTTGAATTTAGGGTTACATATTCGGTTTTGCTCCAATTCTTGTTGAAAGTGTTGGTTGTGCTCCCTGTTTCCATTTTTGTCTGTGAAATATAAGGAGTTTGAGAAGAAGATCTCAGATTAGTATGAACATTTTTTGCAATTTGAACTGCCATTTTTAGCCCAGTTTTGCATTTGACATATTGCTCTAGTTATGGTCGATTTTTACCACTACGCTGCTACGATTTTTTTTGCTTTAGGATACTCACCTATTCATTAGCAATTTAGTCTTGTTGGCGTCTGTATGAGTTTTTGCCTATCTTTAAATGAGAACTGGAACTTATGAGCATCGTGCACAATTATCTTATATTTTTGAACATATGTCTTAGGCTTCTGAATCTTATACACATTTAGCTTTTCTTCTTAAGCTGATTACTAACTAGCTTGCTTTTGAAGTCATTGCTTGCTCAACTTTTCCCTCTAGATAGGCTAAGCAAATGTCAATATCACACTCACAAGTTCTCTTTTGTGGCGGGGGATTTGTTGGTATCATTTCCTATAATTGTGTGTTGAACTTGACAACTATAATTATTAAAAGTGCCCATTTGGCTCCACACTTGAATATAATATATTAACACCGACAGAATTTGCTTTTAGTTAACTTTCAAGAGACTCGAGTTGTGATTAGATGAGAAATTGTACTCAATGAGCCTCCAACATTACAAAGTGAGACTCTTGGGGCTCTACACAAGGTAATATTGTTCCCAAATATGCATTGTGTACATGAATGAAGCAAACTATTGTAGGTCACTTGTATATAAGTTGCACATATTTTATTCATAATTGCTATATATTTTATTTCTTTTGAACTATAACATTACAGGGGTATCATTATGGGTGGGAAGATGGATAACAGAAGAGATTTAATTTTAAAATTTCTCCACTCTGTAAAGTCATATTCAACTACAACTTTGTAGAAACTCATTGCCAGGGACCAACATTGATTAATTTGTAGACGTTATTTGAGTGAGTGCTCCTAGCTTTAGACACAATCAGGTCTTTGTTTAGTGTTGGTATTTGCTACTTCTAATGAATGAATGAATAAGTGATCTTTTTTTTCCACAGTTGAAAGATGTTATGTCTATGTCTAAGCTTTGGAATTTAATGGATACGCCAGAAACTGAAAAAAAGTAAACTTCTTCCGCATAGCTCAAATTTGTGATGTTCCTCTAAGCAAAGAAATTAGAGAACAGGGGCCCTTTCAATGAATGTTATTGGCCTGGTTAGTTTCTCATATCCCCACCGCTTTCGAGCTTAGGAAATGTTTAGCAGAGTTTGCTTATGAACTGGTCTGAGTGAAAGAACTAGTGATGAAGAGGAAGTCAGCATTGGAAGAAATTTGTAGACCTACTCATGTGGAACCTGATTCGAGCACCAGTGGAGAAACTAAGCGCAATGATTGATACTGGTATGTATGGTTTTGCTCATGCTAATAAATAAGCATAACATTTTTTGAACAGAGAGTACCAGTTGATTTTCTCTATTATTATTGTTATTGATATGTATTTCAGAATGAGAACATGTATAGTGTTGTTTGAGGAGCTCATATAAACTTAAAACGAGCAGAATGAGCTCGTGTGAGCAAAATTCCAGGTATGAAGCTTATGATCCCCTTTTTTTGTCTCATAATATTCGCCTTTCTGAGTTGGCTTATATATATATGTAATAAAGGTTGGTTGCATCATATATACATATAGCGATGGTTAACAGTTTTAGATTCTTTTCAATTAACATTGCTTACTGATGATGTTGTGCTTTTACTTTGCGCGGTGTGGTTGACTGTTTAGATTCTTTCAATTAACATTGCTGCTTTTCATGATCACCAGCTGAAATTGGAGTCATTTTGGAAGACTATAAACTGACGAGACAGCAGAAGAAAGAGGACAAGAAGTGGTCCATGTAAGTTGACTTTTTGCATATGTTCTCAGCTTTTCTTTTAAGGTTGAAACTTGAAACCATGCTCGGTATATTATTTTGAATCATATTGTAGGATCAGAAGAAACTAAATGACTTAATAGTGACAGAAATTAACTACTTAGGCTAAATAATAGTTAGTAAAGATGGCTAACTAGGAGCACTTCACTCATTTGTATGATACTGCCCTTGTCTCTTTTGTCATGTTTATGTGAAATTTAGTAGTTAATCATATGTTCCAGTGTGGCTCTAGATTTTAAAAGGTTGCTTGTAGGTTCTTTGGCTTGTATCTGAAAAGAACAATTGCATTAAAAAGTTTCTCATGTAAATCAGATCTATCTAAATCTAGAATGTTATTGTGATGTTAAGTAACTGGTTAAGTGCAATGCATCTGTTGTATAATTTTCATATTAATGTATTCCCACTGTTTTCTCATCATTCATTATAATTTTCACATCTCTCGCATGAAACCTTGAATGATTCTTTTTGGCAAATTTCGATGAGGTATCTGATAATGAAGCTGATATTCTTTAAGTATCTGATCTGAGTGATTGCTTTAAGATGCCCACAGATCTATTGGTTTATGTATTCCTCATGATCTTGTGTGCATAATTGTTGATGTAACGACTGAGCTGATATGATATGTTTTTTTCATTTTCAGACAGCTGCTCTAAGGTATGTTGTTCACTTGTTCTATTGCTTGCTTTCATATCAGGATATCTTTATAGCAAACTCCGATTGCAATCCTCGACAGTTATTGTTAACCAAGACTAGCTCTTGTTTTATCAGGTATCAATCTCAGAATCTTGTTTAGGCTTAAACATATAGCAATATTTTTCTTAACCAAGACTAGCTCTTCAGCTCTGCTTGAATAGTACCCTCGTCAATTTTGTTAAATAGTGATAGTCATTCATCTCCTTGTTTCATCTTCATTTTGTTTCTGTCAGTAGACCAATTATGGTTTGAGTTGTAAAATATTTGTCCGTCCTGGACAGTTTCTTGAATTTTGGTAAATTGAACGACAATAGCATATATTGTTGACACATACATATGCATATCATCTTCTTTCATATACTGATTGCACTCCTGTTCATTTTCTAGCTTAATTAGTGACATGACTTGACTACTTTCCCATTTTAATTGATTGATTGTTTGTGTGGCAGGATTATATTTACACCCGATCTCAATCTTCCGTTGTAATCCGTTGTACTGGATTTTGCATTCATCTTCAGGCTGCCACAATCTCATAGATGGATGAAATCTAAGAGTCTATTTGAGGTCTTCCTTTGAAGATTCACTTTGTGATGAGCTCTTTTTTTTGTTTTTTATGTGTAGAATGCTCCAACACAAACTTACTACATTTGTTCTTTTGATGGTTATGTTAGATGTGCTACTTTTTGGTTCCAAACATGTAAATACGCTCCAACTAAGTCCTTTAGAAGGCAACAAAAGTGGGGTGAGAACGGTTTTATGTGAAATGAAAAAATGAAGCCTTTTTGGCTTTTTAGATAAGAAATTTGTTGTGTCCTTTTTATTTAACATGATGCATACTATTTAATAGCTGAATAGCGCATGATAATTATATAATTTGATGTTCACATATATACACTATTAATGATAAAAACTTAATTTGGCGTCCAAATGTATAAATTATTGTCCGAAGAATAGAAGCAATTTAGCGTCTGAAGATTTGAATTAGCGTTCGATAGGTAGACACAGTTTAGCGTCCGAAAAAAATTGGACGCTAATCTGTAATCAATTTGTCTCCAGCTAGTTAGTGTCCGATTAAACGGTTTGCGATCATTTAGTAGACGCTATTTAGTGTCCGATTTCGGACGCTAACAAGTAGACGTTAAATAGCGTCCGAAACAAAAATGGACGCAAATTAGTGTCCACGAACGCAAAAAAAATTAGCGTCCAGGCTTTTAGCGTCCGAAAAAATCAGACGCTAAACACATTTAGCGTCCGATTTTTTATGTTTAGCGTCTAAAAGCGTCGGACGCTAAATCCTGTTTTTTTTGTAGTGAAACTCAGTTCCCAAATCCCCATGGTCGAACACACGAGTCGAATCCGTTCACCACCTACCTCGATCAATTCGTAGAAGAGACTCGAAATCCGGAGAGGATCACCCACCAACCACAGACCATTGTAGACATATCAACCTTTGATTGACACAACAACACCACAGAGAAACCACACAATCAGAAAAGTACCAAAACCTCAAATCAGAAAACTTGAGCTCTAACACTCCACAATCACAATCCGGATAACCAGACGAACACTGAATAGCAGTGGAGGATCCAACAGCAACCACAAGGCGCAGAACTGAAGAGAATCACACACACCAAAGGGAGAAACGCTCTGAAAGAGAAGGGAGGAAGAACGTACAACGGGAGGAAACTGTCAGTCGTGATACGAACGTGAAAAGGGATTTAAGGAATTCTTGATTATATCCTTACCAAAGTTAGAAAAGTGCAAAAGACCTACTTCAACATCCTAAAACATAGTAAATCTAACTTTAAAACATAATGCGACGAAATAAACTATGAGTTATAACAAGAAGTGTGTAGAGCTCATAGGTTTAGAATTGATGATTTCTAACCTGTTTGGAACATTCCAACGATCTGTTTCTTGATTCTTAATTTGATGGACTTTTCGGTGTTGAGCAACGACTTTTAAGTTCAAGAAGAGATGCTACACAAAGAGATGGCAAGACGGGAGAAGAGGGAAGGGGTGATCAAGTGGAAAAAGAAAAGCAGATCCAATGGCACCTTCTAACCATATTTCGATTCATAAACATGCACAAACTTTGTGATGCAAGAATCGAAGAGCCAGAAAATTACGGCATTAACATATATTGAATTTTTTTGATAAGGGGCTACAGATGTAGCAGTGAAAGCGACAGGAACGGTCTATACAGCTTAGGGAAAATCCTTAGCCAGAAATTAAACAAGAAAACTAATACAAAAGTCAAAGACAGCTGCTACAAAAGCAGTGGTACTACAGTAAACCTTGAGGATTTCCAAGCTTAGAAATGAGCTTGTTATACCACTAAAATTCCAGTCTTTTAGTCCCTTCCAGCACTGATGTCTCCGAAAACCAAAATGATTCCTGATCACCATCTAGTTACCTCTTCAACCATGTGAATATTATGGACACTCCCGATATAGTGGTGGACGACATCTCATCACATAGTCTCATCCCAACATTGACCATGGTTGTAGTATAGCCCTCTATAGGTAGGACCAAAATAATGATTGCCGCGGATTTGAGACATAACACTTGGAGGCCAGAGAAGCTTATACTTTTGACAACAGCTAGCGTTTCTCCCACGATTGTAATTGGCTTTAGTGGGTTTATTCTTTCACTCCGCTTCTCTTTAGAATCCGGTCAATATTCAGAGAGAGCCGTGGATAAGGGTAATGAATACGTAATCGCTGGCCATATTTGAAACATTCTCGAGCCTCCGCAGAAATGTTTGTAAATCTTCTCTTCGGTTTTCTGGCTCGAGATTTGCTCTTGTCTTGCTTTATTGAAATGTCTGGAGAAACATCTACGTGTAAACTAAACTCCTGGAGAGTTGACCCATCTACTGGGGTGGGCCGCCCCTCATTTGGGCTGGGAGACAAGCCGATGGAGAATTGGGAGCCGGGCTCACCCAGCCCCTTTCTAGCTTCTGGATGTAATTGATGCGCAAGAGTTCCTTGTGGGGCAGAGGACGGAGGAGATGACACGGAGACACAACAAACAGGGGTGCTGTCGGGGACTGGGGGGGACAGGCCTCCTCCCACGATAGACTGGCGAGAGGGTGACTGAGAGAGAAGGAGTGGGCAGAATGTGGCAACGGCTCATTATAGGAAAGAGCGGGTGAGTGGGTGCCACTTTGGAGAGAATAAAAAAACATTCCTTTATCTGTTTGGGAACTCGACAATAATGGACCGATAGGCACCGATTTATCCCACTTCCCTATTGCTGCAGATGAAGGGAGAGGGGGAAGATTAACTAACCGTGAGATAATGTCTGAGAGGTTAAGAGTGCTCTCTTTTGGGATAATAATTAATCTTCCACCCCAATTAGGATCTGCATAGATAATGAGCCCAGGGAATATTTTAGAGGTGGACGTTCGACCTTCCCCATTAATTACTTTTTTCCATTTCTGAGCAAACGACAAAACTTTGGAGGACGATACTGTTTTCAAAATTAATTGTGACGCCGTTTCCTCTCCTGTCTGGGAATTATCCACCACCTCATGATTTACCGGTGTAGATGGAGAAGGTTGTTTCATGGCAGCGACCAACTCCTTTTCCACCCGAGAATTTTTTGTCATCTGCTTGGGTGGCTTTGGTGTTTCCGGCTGGCTTTTGTGGTGGTTTTCGTGGCCGTGCTGGGTGATGTCGTCGGACCAGAATTCAATTATCCCTACCTTACATGTGGTGCCTTCAACCTCGACAGAGACCTCTTCATTTATTATTGCCATTTTGTTTGTCTCCAGTTGGGCATGTGCTTCCAGGTGCGTGGGGAGTTTTTACATATCGGTATCTATCGATATGATATTTCCCAAGTGTTTGGTGATAGTATGCACTGCTCTTTCTGACCATGCTTGTGGTGGGATCCCTCGAATTGCGACGCTTGTTGTTCTCTTCGTCAATACGTCCGTGGGGTGCCATGGACTCTTTTCCCAGTTTAGTTCTGCACCGACACTTGACAATCTGAACTTCCCCGCTTGATCTTGGGATTGGAATATCAAGATATATTTGCACTGCGATAGACAAATTATTTCTTCCAACCCTGTCCCCATGCTATCATATTGTCTTTGACTATTCTGAGATTCGTTTGGGAGCTGGTAGAGATGACTACACACCCCTTTCCAGTTTCTCTTTCATGGATAAGGATGGTTCGAGACATATGTGTCCGACTGTATGAGCTGTTGGACGTTGGGGAGTGGTGGAGTATGCTGAGGGTGAGGGTCTCCACGAGAAAACATGAGGTTGCTCTGTATTTTCCTGCGACCCTTCTCTGGTTTTTGGTACCCATCTGGTTTAGGGGGGAGCCGTCGAGGCGAATCTCCTTGGTATAGCAGTTTGCGTTTGAAGCTGGTTTCCGTCAACCAGCAAACCATTTGTTTCCAGTATTGCTTGATCTGCTACAGCCTTTGTTTTGTACTCTACAAAAGCATACCGAGTTTTGGTTCGAAAGCGGGGAGTTTTTGGGAATCTAGTGCCAACTATCTGGCCAAACTTGTCAAATATGTTCCATATAGTGCCCACCCTCGATGCCTCATTAATGTTGTCGATAAAGACCGTTGCTCCAGGTACCGATTTTGGAGTTACCATTATGTTGCGGTTTCAGTCGGGTGCATTGTTCTGTGGTGGAGATGGTGTAAAATGGGACAGGGCAGACGTTTGATGTAAACTGTTGAGGCGGAGAAGGGTGGTTGACTGGAGGTAGGAGAAGGGAGTTTAGAATGGGTGGTGGCAGCATGGTGGTGCGATGGGTGTGAATGGTGAGGGTTTAGGAGAGAGAAGGGAGCGTACGGGAGGGAGCGACATCATACCATGAGTCTTGTTGACTGTCGCTAGGTTTATCTATTTGTTAACATATTATTGAATTGAAAACCCTTCGACTTGCTAAATCACATTTCGTCCATCTCTGAAACTCCGGTACTTAATTACATCTCATATGTAGCTAGCTAATAATCATATACACGGAAATTCCAGATTTTATAAACCTTAATATTGAAAACAGATAAAAAATGAAAAAGGAATTAAGTAGCTTAAGCTACTTTTTTAGCCGGTGTAGATGTGAACACCGACGGCGATGAGAAAAATAGTGATGAGACCGAAGTAGATGATGGTGTGGACAATGATCGACGCGCCACTAGTCTGCATATTCCCGAACTCAACCACTCGATTCCGTCCTGGTATCTGGAACAGAAGACCCGGCGTTAGGAGGATGAACAGAACCACCGCTATTATTACCGGACCCCAATCCGCCATATTTGGGATCTCTCGTTCTCTCTCTTTCCAACGATGTCCTTCTCTATTTGCTTGTGTGCTCTTCTTCGAGAAGAAGTTAGATTTTAAGCTTTGCTTGACGGAGACCTCTATTATTTCTATTTCTTTTTAATTTCTTGCGACGAGTTTTGATTGTTTGTACTCGATTGTAATCGGTTAAGTTAAACGACATGAGGAAAAACGGAACAAATCACATGGAAATGTTGTTTGTTTGGAGACCAGCTCATATAATGAAGCAGAAGCAGACCTAACTCGACCATGCAAAAGAGTTCAGGTTTTGATCAGTCCAACAATACAAGAAGGTAGATTCATCATGCAAGGTATACATCCGTGTCAGTACTTAAACATTGCACATGGGTGGTTACTATAGGACCTTGCTTTGCTCCAGAAGCTAAAAACCTAAACCAACATTTTGTCCACAACATCATAAAACAATGAAGGATGAAAGTATGATTCAAACTACAGGTGTAGGATCGGTTGGGGGCTGACTCAAACGGACTCTTGTTGTTACACAAGAGCAGCCTGACAGCAAGACTCTGGAATGAAATTGCAAACAAGACTCAACCAATGAGACTCTCTTTATTGATTTAAAAAATGAATACTGAGTATTTCTCTTGCTCGTGGGCAGACAGAGTCTGTCTAACCACACTCACTCACAGGCTATAAAGATAACGCAACAGAACTCTCGCTGCAGCCTTGAATGATTTTCTCTCTCTATCTCTCTCTCTATGCTCTAATACTTCTCTTTATATGCTCTGGAATCCCCCACCTTGAAATGATGTAGCAAAGCTATATTTATAGGCTAACTAAGGCAGTTAATACATGTCCTTGAACTTACACCACGTTACTGAATTTTCGGAACTAAAGAATGGGGAAGTGGCTTCAGAACATGCGCTACTCCTTCAGCCACGATCAGTGTAATGTGGCGCCCAAGTTTCCCGCCTTATAGACAGAGTCTCGTTGCCAGTCATACTCTCTCTGCTACGTCATTTCTGTGTATACAACGAGACTCTCGTACTTTGGCATTCTTCAGGAATCAGCAGTGAAACTCTCGTACTTTGCTTTCTTCACGAATCAGTAGTGAGACTCTCGTACTTTGGCATTCTTCAAGAATCAGCAACGAGACTCTCGCACTTTGGCTTTCTTCAAGAATCAGCAGCGAGACTCTCATACTATGGCTTTCTTCAGGAATTAACAACCAGACTCTCTCTACTTCAGTGTTTCTACGTATGCAACTGGACTCTCGTTGACTTGCTCTCTTTTCATGGAGAGTTAATAGCCGTTAGGTAGAGTCTGACTGTCAGTCAGACTCTCTTTGACTTGTTCTCTTTTAGTTGCACCAATCAATGTTCATAGGATCGCGATCCGGATCGTAGGATCGTATGATCCTATGATCCCACCTCATAAGTACGATTCGGATCGGTGTTAGACTCGGAATTTGGTAGGATCGTGGTAGGATCGGTGGGATCGTTCAGAATCGCGATACAGCACCGATCCCACCATTTTACATTTTACAACATACAAATATATAAAACATAAAATGGGCTTTATCTTATTCACTGATATCACTTGACGTCCTCACCTAATGACTTAACTCGTATTTCCTAAATTATAACCCTAACTTATTCAATCTTCCTCTTCATTCAACCATAGCAGCTTCAATTCTCTTCATTCAACCACCAAAGTGAACATCAACTTCAATCCTCTTCATTTTACCAGCAAAGCGAAGCAGCACAACAACTTCAATCCTCTTTGTTCAACTAGCAAAGAGAACAGCAACACAACAACTTTAATCCAAAATCAAACAGCAGCACATCAGCTTCAAGCTTCATTTTCATTTAACCAAAAAACAGCAGCGAACAACAACACAAACGAACAATTGGTTTCTTTTCACAGCGGGTTTTTTATCAAACTAAATGTTAATCAATATCTAGCATATTACAGTGGCATAATTGACCAGAATCAATTTGGCTACTCTCTCATTATAATTTAGTGTTAATGTTATAGTTTAATGGTTCAGTTTTTTCTTTGACTATCATGATGCAAAGACACTAGCGTTACAACAGTGTATGTTAATCGTAGTGGCAAAATACTAGATTGAAATGCTTATTTGAAATCTCATAAAGCTAGTGGTTAGATAATAATTACTTAATTTGTTCTTATTATCTTCTAGTATAGGGCATGTTGTGGGACTTAAGCTTTGAAGCAGGCAAGCAGCAATGTCGAATTCTGGTTGGAGCTGGACCTAGAGGTTGTGTTGTAGGTAGAAAAAAAATTGCTCATAGTAATAGATCAGATCCAAGATGGGAACAAGGTATTGAGGTTGATCGTGCTACTGAAAAAGTAAATTGCATGTACATGTATTGCAACATTGTGTGTAGGGGTATCTATAGGCGAAAAGCCGGAAACATCATCTCGTTGGCCCCAACATAGATGTTGAATCATGTTTGACAGTCCCAGCTGATTGATATTTATCAGATCTAACATTTTTTTGTTTAAGAACTGAAGTATGGGATTTGTGATTTCACACGCTAATATTTTGATGTTGTAAGAGTCTTCTTACTTATCGATTGCTTAAGATGATGAAACTATATGTTATCTTTTCTCATGGTTTATTTGCTGTAAAATTTTATATGATTTTAGGTTGGCTCATGCTTTTTCTTATTGAAGTTTCATAATATACAAGATTACATGAACTACGAACGAATTTATCATTTTCATGTAGGATCGTTTGATCCTACGATTCGATCCCACGATTCGATCCTAGGGGTCCATTACGATCCTACGGTAGGATCGCGATCCTGAAAACATTGGCACCAATTCTCTGGTTGACTCTTGCTGATAGCTAGACTTTGGCAATCTTCAACAAAACTCTTACTAATTCAAGAATCAACATTTCCCCTTTTTTCTGAAGATGCCAAAACCACTCGAGTGAATCCCGCTGCAAGAGTTAACCTGCAACTAAAATAATTTACAAGCAATAGTCTTGGAAGAACCAACCTTAATGATTGATTCCCCCTTAGTCAAATATTCCCCATTAGTTAATATTTTCCCTAAGTTTGAGTTCGTCATTTCAATCAAGACCGTTAAGATAAGAAAATAATAGAATTAAACTAAGCTTAAACAGATAATGGTCTGGTTAACCATAAAGCAGGGCAGAAACCATAAGTGCAACAAGAGTCTTCCTACCACCGTGGACATTAACCGGTCTTACTATGAATGGGATTCACCGCTTTCCCCATTTTTGACATCATCAAAGCAAAAACAAGTGAGGTCTTTCAAACAGCCAAAACCATCACATGGTGAATTAGCCAACTGACAGAGTCTGCTAGAGTTTAATTGAAAACACCACCGAGGAACAAGGGCTCAAAAAATGGAGTGATAGATGAAGCCAACGTGGTTAGGGAAACACAGGCATGAAATCATTGATATCTATCCACACACAGCCAACCTTAGACAAATACTTTGCTAGTTACCACATTACGGGACTTCAGCACACCCATTGAGGCAACACATAGATACTAGTGATTAAAGAAATGTAGCCTTGTGGTGAAGCATGAACTAGAGTCATACGAATTCCATTCTTGGAAGTGGTGGCCGGAACAGCTTGGTTGTGGCCTTATCGTAGGACTCTTTCTCCTTCTACCTTTTTTGTTGTTTTTTTTTTTTTTTGTGCAATGCTAGAACAGGAGTTCTTCTATTTCTTTCTTTAAAAACCACTTCAACTCTGCCAAAAAATTTTTGGGCAGTTGGACTCTGGCTATATTTTTGGGCTGCAGAAGAAGATAAGCTTTGATGGATTCAGGTGGTAAATGAGACCAAAATGTCGAGCAACTGGTGAGAAGATGGGATTGGGGTACTTTGCTACTAGGGGGTCAATTTTGGAATTGTGGGTGTGCTGCTAGTGGATGTTCTATAAGCTTTTGTAAACAAAGTGTGGTTGACTAGTTAACTAAGGAGAGTCTGATTACCAGAGTGACCATACCTGAGTACCCAGACTCTGCCTCCAAGAGGGAGAGGAGATACAACCACCCTCAGTCAGAGCGAGTCATGCCAAGGTCTGTACGAAAGAATCCAGATGCAACATTGGTTAATGCCACGGTGATCATCTCAACAAGCTAGAGTCTGTGGAAGCATAGTTTAATAAGATTAATATCTTCTCCACACAATCTTAAAAGAAATTAGAACACAAGTCTATATGGATAAAGAATTTGTGTGTGAGTCTACTTGCATTCCACACAAGATCCGCAGACGGGGTCTACTTGGATATGTATATCCAAAAGCCCGTATCATATCTAACAACGTACTATGAGCAAGACCATGTCTCGCATCCTAAAGATTTGATTTTAGTGTTGCACGCGTAGGCAGAGTTCACCTGTATCACTGAAAGAATTAGAGTGCTAAGCAAATACAGGTGTCCAACTCGAAGTCCAATGGCCTTCAAATTTCAAGATTTGTATTAATTAAGAATGTGACAATCAGCATGAGAGTAAGACTACTAGAATATAGAGATCATAAATAATAGAGAGATGCCCCATTTTTGATATTATCGGCAAAGGAAGTAAAGGTGCTACCAACTGAAGCAATTCGAATGATTTTACCTTGTTTATTGTTTCCGAAAGTGACTAGACCTCCATTGTAAGGAGAAATTGAAGTGAACTTCATCTGGTTTATATGGCATGTAACACAACTTCACATGCACTTCCCCTTGTAAAACTATCATTGGTTAGCTTTAGAGACCCATATATAATGGGGTCCCCTTTTCAAGCCTGACTTAAGCAATTTTTCTCTAGCTTCTAAGATTGTAGAAATTTGAATCATATTTAAAGAAAGATGACGATGCAGTTTATCGCAAGCGGAGTCTTGATGACCATAACAGCCACAATAGCCACAAATTTTTGTTGGAGGGAGACAAGCATATTCTGATTTCCATAGAATTTGTTAACAAACTTCTCATTTTGAAAAGACCTGTGCCTAGCGTCATTTGCTCATGAAATTCCTTTGGAAAAGTCCATTTTACCATTTAACCACTTGGGAGTCTTTAATGGTTGACTGAAGCCTGGCTTGACAAACTCTAGCTCTTTGGTCAATCTGCTTACTTCTTTCTAGAGCTGGAATTTGTCAGCTCGAGTCTCTTCAAGCTTGGTACGAGCCCACTCAAGGATCTAATCAGGAGTGATCTTTTTGACAAACATTACTGGTTTGAATAGAAGAGCAGGAGGTTTCTCTTTGGACTTACCTTTGAGCTCGGTCAATTGGGTGCTGAGTCTTTCGAGAGTGATTTTTGATTCTTCTAGTTCAGTCAGAGTCTGATTGACTTGAGCTACAAGCTTCTCATTCTCCTCCTTAAGTTTCTCATTCTCCTCCTTGAGAAACTTGCGTTGGGCAGTGGACTCCATCATTTCCTTATGAAGATCTTCATAAATCTCCGCGTAGTGCTTTAGCTCTGCTTGATAATCAAAGATTCTGTGCCTGACCTCCTCCAAAAGATGTTTTGCATATGCAGTCTCTTTTAAACACACCTTTTTCTCCCTTTTTACTTTTTTTTAGATTTAATGGATTAATATAGCAAAACCAATAGGAATGATATTGTAAATATCAGTTTCAAGGTGTAAAAGTGTTGATGCTATTTTGATCACACTAGTACAAAACAGACCTATCGCAGCGGTTGTTTTGGGTCTATCTCAGCGGTTCTAGAACTGCTGTAGAGGTGCGCTGCGATAGGGTCTCGACCCTACCTCAGTGGTTGTTGAACCGCTGCAGTAGGTTACCTATGGCAGCGGTTCCTACCTAACAACCGCTGCCATAGGTGGGCATCAGGACAAAAAAAAAACAAACCTATTGCAGCGGTTGTTAGCTAGGAACCGCTACCATAGGTGGGCGTCAGGACAAAAAAACACACCTATTTCAGTGGTTGTTAGCTAGGAACCGCTGCCATAGGTATTCTTTTTTTAGAAAAAAATTAGCTGCTTCATCTTCTTCCTCGCGCAGCTGCTCTGCCAGTTCATGATTTCTCTTCTCAGATGGCGCAAAACGTGTTCCTTGTTCGCCTAATCAAGTTGCAAAATTACCGTGCATATATATAGTGGATGAGGCGCACAACATGTTTCTTGTTCACCAAACCTGTTGCAAAATTACCGTAAGAAGAGAATACATAGGCACAACCCTTGTTCCTTGTTCACCAATCGGAGTTGCAAAATTACAGTGAAAGAGGCGCAAATATGAGAAGAGAAAAAGGCAGAAAACATATATGTTCTTGTTCACCAGTTAGGCTTGCAAAATTACCGAAGTACAGAGATAAGTTTGAGTATATTACCATGAGGGAAGAGAAGAAGAATCAATGAGTGAAAAGAAGAAGAGAGCGCAGAGCATGAATACCTTGTTCGCCATTGACCGTGAGTGAAGAGAAGAAGAGAGCGCATAGCGTCGCCAGAAGAATAGAGCGTAGAGCGTTGCCAGAAGAAGAGAGTGCAGAGCGTCGCCAGCGAAGAGAAAGAAACTTTTATAAACAAAAAGTCTATTGCAGCGGTTCCTAGCTAACAACCGCTGCAATAGGCTTAAAAAAAGCGGGATAGTGAAATTATTTAAAAGTATAAGTGGGATTTTTTTTAAAAAAATCGACCTACCTATTGCAACGGTTCCTAGCTAACAACCGCTGCAATAGGCTTAAAAAAAGTGGGATAGTGAATTTTTTTAAAAGTATAAGCGGGATTTTTTTTTGAAAAATTTGACCTACCTATTGCAGCGGTTCCTAGCTAACAACCGCTGCAATAGGCTTAAAAAAGCGGAATAGTGAAATTTTTAAAAGAATAAGCGGGATTTGTTTTTTTAAAAAAACGACCTACCTACTGCAGCGGTTCCTAGTTAACAACCGCTGCAATAGGCTTTTAAAAAAGCGGGATAGTGAAATGTTTAAAAGAATAAGCGGGATTTTTTTTTTGAAAAAATCGACCTACCTACTGCAGCGGCGGTTCCTAGCTAACAACTGATGCAATAGACTTAAAAAAACCGGGATAGTGAAAATTTTAAAAGAATAAGCCGGATTTTTTTTGAAAAAATCGACCTACCTACCGCGGCGCCCCTATTGCAGAGGTTGTAAGAGGAACCGCTGCAATAGGGGCGCTGCGGTAAACCTGTTTTGTACTAGTGTCGGCAAACTCAGTTCAATACTGAAGCCCGTTTTAAGACCAATCTGAAGCGAAGTCCGTCAGTCTTGAACTGACGAACAGAGAAGAAGATAGAATATTTAACAAGATTTTATCTAGCTGTTAAAGATAAAATCTTGAATAATAAATTCTCACACGGTCTCTGTATCTATATAAGAGGAAGAAAGTCTAGGTAGAGAGTGGGGATTCACGCAAAAGAGAAAATCAGAAATACAATGTAATTTGCGAGAGCAACAGTAAGGGTAAATATAGAGAAAATCAGAGGGAGAGTGAGTGAGATTGGAGAGTCAATTCAGAGATAGTTTTGCTGCTGATTTCGTTGTAAGTAATTTGAGTTCAGAACTTAAATTATGTGTGTATTAGGTCAAGATAGTGTTCTTGACGTGAGGGTTGGTATTAGCATTGAATACGTGATTGTGTAACCATTGTTATACGTGATTATAATAAAGTTCTACCTTTATGCTATTCTGGTCTTCCCTTCTTTCTCCCTGTTCGTCCTTAGTTCTGAACTCAGACCATTGACACCTTCTGAGTTGCAGACGCAGCACCGACATATAGGATTCAACAATTGGTATCAGAGCAAGGTAACCCTAAACGCAGAAGAAACTTCTTCAGGGTTGATCGTGATGAATTCCTACTATGTTAAACCCCCAAAGCTCTCAAATTCAACTACACTAGCTGGTGTGAGCAGATGGAAGACCAGTTGATCTCCATCGACTTAAGATTGTGGGATGTAGTAACTGAAGGAGATCTTAAGCCTAAGATTGAAGAAAATGGAGTTTCAAAAGAAAACCAAGGTCTAGCTGGAATGAGAATGATAACAAGATGATTAGCAAAAACAGACAAGCACGAAGAGTCATTATGTCGTCGCTGTCAGACTCAGACCAACAGAAAGTACTGGGATGCGCACTGCCAAGGAGGTATGGGATTTTCTTAAGACGGCATATACTGGACTGAACTGATTCTGTTAAAAAGGCGAAAGGTAAACAACTCAAAAGACAGTTCGACAATTTCAAGATGATGGAAGGAGAGACACTCTCACAAACACTAGAAAGATTCGACAAGATACTCTGTGAGTTCAAGACTGTTGGAGAAGTTCTCTCAAACGATGTTGTTAATGAGAGATTTCTTGATAGTTTGTGTAAAGAGTGGTTAACTTCACCACTCTCTTGGAATCTACAAAGGATTTATCAGAATTATCCTTTGAAGAACTGAGTTCAGAACTCATGGTTTATGAAGGAAAGATGAAGGGAGATAGCTACTTCGTCAGCACCAATCAATGATTTATCCCTGAAAGCACGTGACATGGCAACAGAGTCAGAGGATGATGACTTTGATATAGATGAGGAAATTACCTCAATGGTAAATCTCATCCGGAGGCCATTTAGTAGACAACAAAGGTCAAACCAGCAGTGTAAGTCAAAGAAGGGACAAAATACATGTTTTAAGTGTAACAAGCCTGGTCACGTTGTCAAGAATTGTCCTATCCACCAGAAGGACAATTCTCAGAAGAAGATTAAGAAACATACAAATACAGCTGCAGCTGCATGGGGACAGGATATCTCAGATACAGACTCAGAACCTGGGGAGTACGCACAGATGTGTTTGACGGTAGTTGCTCATGAAGATGATGACATCATACTGAGTATATCATAAAGGAGAAGTAAATCTGAAAGGATACTCTTGAAAAAGAAGAGATATTTATTAAGTTAACCTCTGCACTCTTTGAGATAAAATTCTTGAACAATCAGTATGATACCGAGATTAAAGAACTCAGGGCTAAGGTGGAAATTTGTGTCAGTCTTCGACTGAAAGCAAAAACTTTGTCATTGAGAGTCTAGATAAGCCAAGATTTAACTTTGTAAGTCCTTTGGAAACTAGAATTCTTACTCTTCCTTGTTGGGCACACGAGAGATAAATTTTCTTTTGGATAGCAACAAATCGCTAAAAAGAGATAGCGAAACACTTTCAGACATGGTAGCCAAGGCAAATCGAAAGTTAGATTTCAGACTCCTGCTAATCCAACTTGGTATAACCGGGAAGGCGAATTTCAAGCAAATGATGCAGAATAATAACTTAGACAAATGCGCTTGGGATATAAGTCCGAGACATTCTCTCAGTCTACGACTGAGAAGTTAAGAGATACTATAACTACGAGACATCAGCCACGATTACACTCATGCGGATATTGCCAACCAAAGCTAGGACACAAGGTTAGATGTGTAACACCCTGGATTTTGCCTCAAAAGATAGCCCAACGAAAATACAAATCTAAACTCGCAACGGCATTAATAACAACTTCAACCGAGTCCTAAAGGCAAAATAGAGTTGGTCCGAACTTGTGTCCGAACATTGGTGACCCCCTAGTAGCAAAGTACCCCAATCCCATCTTCTCACCAGTTGCTCGACATTTTGGTCTCATTTACCACCTGAATCCATCAAAGCTTATCTTCTTCTGCAGCCCAAAAATATAGCCAGAGTCCAACTGCCCAAAATTTTTTGGCAGAGTTGAAGTGGTTTTAAAGAAAGAAATAGAAGAACTCCTGTTCTAGCATTGCACAAAAAAAGAAAAAAAACAACAAAAAAGGTAGAAGGAGAAAGAGTCCTACGATAAGGCCACAACCAAGCTGTTCCGGCCACCACTTCCAAGAATGGAATTCGTATGACTCTAGTTCATGCTTCACCACAAGGCTACATTTCTTTAATCACTAGTATCTATGTGTTGCCTCAATGGGTGTGCTGAAGTCCCGTAATGTGGTAACTAGCAAAGTATTTGTCTAAGGTTGGCTTGTGTAGATGGATATCAATGATTTCATGCCTGTGTTTCCCTAACCACGTTGGCTTCATCTATCACTCCATTTTTTGAGCCCTTGTTCCTCGGTGGTGTTTTCAATTAAACTCTAGCAGACTCTGTCAGTTGGCTAATTCACCATGTGATGGTTTTGGCTGTTTGAAAGACCTCACTTGTTTTTGCTTTGATGATGTCAAAAATGGGGGAAAGCGGTGAATCCCATTCATAGTAAGACCGGTTAATGTCCACGGTGGTAGGAAGACTCTTGTTGCACTTATGGTTTCTGCCCTGCTTTATGGTTAACCAGACCATTATCTGTTTAAGCTTAGTTTAATTCTATTATTTTCTTATCTTAACGGTCTTGATTGAAATGACGAACTCAAACTTAGGGAAAAATTAACTAATGGGGAATATTTGACTAAGGGGGAATCAATCATTAAGGTTGGTTCTTCCAAGACTATTGCTTGTAAATTATTTTAGTTGCAGGTTAACTCTTGCAGCGGGATTCACTCGAGTGGTTTTGGCATCTTCAGAAAAAAGGGGGAATGTTGATTCTTGAATTAGTAAGAGTTTTGTTGAAGATTGCCAAAGTCTAGCTATCAGCAAGAGTCAACCAGAGAATTGGTGCCAATGTTTTCAGGATCGCGATCCTACCGTAGGATCGTAATGGACCCCTAGGATCGAATCGTGGGATCGAATCGTAGGATCAAACGATCCTACAAAATTTGATAAATATAAGTTCGTAGTTCATGTAATCTTGTATATTATGAAACTTCAATAAGAAAAAGCATGAGCCAACCTAAAATCATATAAAATTTTACAGCAAATAAACCATGAGAAAAGATAACATATAGTTTCATCATCTTAAGCAATCGATAAGTAAGAAGACTCTTACAACATCAAAATATTAGCGTGTGAAATCACAAATCCCATACTTCAGTTCTTAAACAAAAAAATGTTAGATCTGATAAATATCAATCAGCTGGGACTGTCAAACATGATTCAACATCTATGTTGGGCCAACGAGATGATGTTTCCGGCTTTTCGCCTATAGATACCCCCTACACACAATGTTGCAATACATGTACATGCAATTTACTTTTTCAGTAGCACGATCAACCTCAATACCTTGTTCCCATCTTGGATCTGATCTATTACTATGAGCAATTTTTTTCTACCTACAACACAACCTCTAGGTCCAGCTCCAACCAGAATTCGACATTGCTGCTTGCCTGCTTCAAAGCTTAAGTCCACAACATGCCCTATACTAGAAGATAATAAGAACAAATTAAGTAATTATTATCTAACCACTAGCTTTATGAGATTTCAAATAAGCATTTCAATCTAGTATTTTGCCACTACGATTAACATACACTGTTGTAACGCTAGGTCTTTGCATCATGATAGTCAAAAGAAAAAACTGAACCATTAAACTATAACATTAACACTAAATTATAATGAGAGAGTAGCCAAATTGATTCTGGTCAATTATGCCACTGTAATATGCTAGATATTGATTAACATTTAGTTTGATAAAAAACCCGCTGTGAAAAAGAAACCAATTGTTCGTTGTTGTGTGTTGTTCGCTGCTGTTTTCTGGTTAAATGAAAATGAAGCTTGAAGCTGATGTGCTGCTGTTTGATTTTGGATTAAAGTTGTTGTGTTGCTGTTCTCTTTGCTAGTTGAACAAAGAGGATTGAAGTTGTTGTGCTGCTTCGCTTTGCTGGTAAAATGAAGAGGATTGAAGTTGATGTTCACTTGGTGGTTGAATGAAGAGAATTGAAGCTGCTATGGTTGAATGAAGAGGAAGATTGAATAAGTTAGGGTTATAATTTAGGAAATACGAGTTAAGTCATTAGGTGAGGACGTCAAGTGATATCAGTGAATAAGATAAAGCCCATTTTATGTTTTATATATTTGTATGTTGTAAAATGTAAAATGGTGGGATCGGTGCTGTATCGCGATTCTGAACGATCCCACCGATCCTACCACGATCCTACCAAATTCCGAGTCTAACACCGATCCGAATCGTACTTATGAGGTGGGATCATAGGATCATACGATCCTACGATCCGGATCGCGATCCTATGAACATTGATTGGTGCAACTAAAAGAGAACAAGTCAAAGAGAGTCTGACTGACAGTCAGACTCTACCTAACGGCTATTAACTCTCCATGAAAAGAGAGCAAGTCAACGAGAGTCCAGTTGCATACGTAGAAACACTGAAGTAGAGAGAGTCTGGTTGTTAATTCCTGAAGAAAGCCATAGTATGAGAGTCTCGCTGCTGATTCTTGAAGAAAGCCAAAGTGCGAGAGTCTCGTTGCTGATTCTTGAAGAATGCCAAAGTACGAGAGTCTCACTACTGATTCGTGAAGAAAGCCAAAGTACGAGAGTTTCACTGCTGATTCCTGAAGAATGCCAAAGTACGAGAGTCTCGTTGTATACACAGAAATGACGTAGCAGAGAGAGTATGACTGGCAACGAGACTCTGTCTATAAGGCGGGAAACTTGGGCGCCACATTACACTGATCGTGGCTGAAGGAGTAGCGCATGTTCTGAAGCCACTTCCCCATTCTTTAGTTCCGAAAATTCAGTAACGTGGTGTAAGTTCAAGGACATGTATTAACTGCCTTAGTTAGCCTATAAATATAGCTTTGCTACATCATTTCAAGGTGGGGGATTCCAGAGCATATAAAGAGAAGTATTAGAGCATAGAGAGAGAGATAGAGAGAGAAAATCATTCAAGGCTGCAGCGAGAGTTCTGTTGCGTTATCTTTATAGCCTGTGAGTGAGTGTGGTTAGACAGACTCTGTCTGCCCACGAGCAAGAGAAATACTCAGTATCATTTTTTAAATCAATAAAGAGAGTCTCATTGGTTGAGTCTTGTTTGCAATTTCATTCCAGAGTCTTGCTGTCAGGCTGCTCTTGTGTAACAACAAGAGTCCGTTTGAGTCAGCCCCCAACCGATCCTACACCTGTAGTTTGAATCATACTTTCATCCTTCATTGTTTTATGATGTTGTGGACAAAATGTTGGTTTAGGTTTTTAGCTTCTGGAGCAAAGCAAGGTCCTATAGTAACCACCCATGTGCAATGTTTAAGTACTGACACGGATGTATACCTTGCATGATGAATCTACCTTCTTGTATTGTTGGACTGATCAAAACCTGAACTCTTTTGCATGGTCGAGTTAGGTCTGCTTCTGCTTCATTATATGAGCTGGTCTCCAAACAAACAACATTTCCATGTGATTTGTTCCGTTTTTCCTCATGTCGTTTAACTTAACCGATTACAATCGAGTACAAACAATCAAAACTCGTCGCAAGAAATTAAAAAGAAATAGAAATAATAGAGGTCTCCGTCAAGCAAAGCTTAAAATCTAACTTCTTCTCGAAGAAGAGCACACAAGCAATAGAGAAGGACATCGTTGGAAAGAGAGAGAACGAGAGATCCCAAATATGGCGGATTGGGGTCCGGTAATAATAGCGGTGGTTCTGTTCATCCTCCTAACGCCGGTCTTCTGTTCCAGATACCAGGACGGAATCGAGTGGTTGAGTTCGGGAATATGCAGACTAGTGGCGCGTCGATCATTGTCCACACCATCATCTACTTCGGTCTCATCACTATTTTCTCATCGCCGTCGGTGTTCACATCTACACCGGCTAAAAAAGTAGCTTAAGCTACTTATTCCTTTTTCATTTTTTATCTGTTTTCAATATTAAGGTTTATAAAATCTGGAATTTCCGTGTATATGATTATTAGCTAGCTACATATGAGATGTAATTAAGTACCGGAGTTTCAGAGATGGACGAAATGTGATTTAGCAAGTCGAAGGGTTTTCAATTCAATAATATGTTAACAAATAGATAAAACCTAGCGACAGTCAACAAGACTCATGGTATGATGTCGCTCCCTCCCGTACGCTCCCTTCTCTCCTAAACACCCTCACCATTCAAACCCATCGCACCACCATGCTGCCACCACCCATTCTAAATCCCCTTCTCCTACATCCAGTCAACCACCCTTTTCTCCGCTCAACAGTTTACTATCAAACGTCTGCCCTGTCCCATTTTACACCATCTCCACCACAGAACAATGCACCCGACTGAAACCGCAACATAATGGTAACTCCAAAATCGGTACCTGGAGCAACGGTCTTTATCGACAACATTAATGAGGCATCGAGGGTGGGCACTATATGGAACATATTTGACAAGTTTGGCCAGATAGTTGGCACTAGATTCCCAAAAACTCCCCGCTTTCGAACCAAAACTCGGTATGCTTTTGTAGAGTACAAAACAAAGGCTGTAGCAGATCAAGCAATACTGGAAACAAATGGTTTGCTGGTTGACGGAAACCAGCTTCAAACGCAAACTGCTATACCAAGGAGATTCGCCTCGACGGCTCCCCCCTAAACCAGATGGGTACCAAAAACCAGAGAAGGGTCGCAGGAAAATACAGAGCAACCTCATGTTTTCTCGTGGAGACCCTCACCCTCAGCATACTCCACCACTCCCCAACGTCCAACAGCTCATACAGTCGGACACATATGTCTCGAACCATCCTTATCCATGAAAGAGAAACTGGAAAGGGTGTGTAGTCATCTCTACCAGCTCCCAAACGAATCTCAGAATAGTCAAAGACAATATGATAGCATGGGGACAGGGTTTGGAAGAAATAATTTGTCTATCGCAGTGCAAATATATCTTGATATTCCAATCCCAAGATCAAGCGGGGAAGTTCAGATTGTCAAGTGTCGGTGCAGAACTAAACTGGGAAAAGAGTCCATGGCACCCCACGGACGTATTGACGAAGAGAACAACAAGCGTCGCAATTCGAGGGATCCCACCACAAGCATGGTCAGAAAGAGCAGTGCATACTATCACCAAACACTTGGGAAATATCATATCGATAGATACCGATATGTAAAAACTCCCCACGCACCTGGAAGCACATGCCCAACTGGAGACAAACAAAATGGCAATAATAAATGAAGAGGTCTCTGTCGAGGTTGAAGGCACCACATGTAAGGTAGGGATAATTGAATTCTGGTCCGACGACATCACCCAGCACGGCCACGAAAACCACCACAAAAGCCAGCCGGAAACACCAAAGCCACCCAAGCAGATGACAAAAAATTCTCGGGTGGAAAAGGAGTTGGTCGCTGCCATGAAACAACCTTCTCCATCTACACCGGTAAATCATGAGGTGGTGGATAATTCCCAGACAGGAGAGGAAACGGCGTCACAATTAATTTTGAAAACAGTATCGTCCTCCAAAGTTTTGTCGTTTGCTCAGAAATGGAAAAAAGTAATTAATGGGGAAGGTCGAACGTCCACCTCTAAAATATTCCCTGGGCTCATTATCTATGCAGATCCTAATTGGGGTGGAAGATTAATTATTATCCCAAAAGAGAGCACTCTTAACCTCTCAGACATTATCTCACGGTTAGTTAATCTTCCCCTCTCCCTTCATCTGCAGCAATAGGGAAGTGGGATAAATCGGTGCCTATCGGTCCATTATTGTCGAGTTCCCAAACAGATAAAGGAATGTTTTTTTATTCTCTCCAAAGTGGCACCCACTCACCCGCTCTTTCCTATAATGAGCCGTTGCCACATTCTGCCCACTCCTTCTCTCTCAGTCACCCTCTCGCCAGTCTATCGTGGGAGGAGGCGGCCCTGTCCCCCCCAGTCCCCGACAGCACCCCTGTTTGTTGTGTCTCCGTGTCATCTCCTCCGTCCTCTGCCCCACAAGGAACTCTTGCGCATCAATTACATCCAGAAGCTAGAAAGGGGCTGGGTGAGCCCGGCTCCCAATTCTCCATCGGCTTGTCTCCCAGCCCAAATGAGGGGCGGCCCACCCCAGTAGATGGGTCAACTCTCCAGGAGTTTAGTTTACACGTAGATGTTTCTCCAGACATTTCAATAAAGCAAGACAAGAAGAGCAAATCTCGAGCCAGAAAACCGAAGAGAAGATTTACAAACATTTCTGCGGAGGCTCGAGAATGTTTCAAATATGGCCAGCGATTACGTATTCATTACCCTTATCCACGGAAATCTCTAATGAATATTGACCGGATTCTAAAGAGAAGCGGAGTGAAAGAATAAACCCACTAAAGCCAATTACAATCGTGGGAGAAACGCTAGCTGTTGTCAAAAGTATAAGCTTCTCTGGCCTCCAAGTGTTATGTCTCAAATCCGCGGCAATCATTATTTTGGTCCTACCTATAGAGGGCTATACTACAACCATGGTCAATGTTGGGATGAGACTATGTGATGAGATGTCGTCCACCACTATATCGGGAGTGTCCATAATATTCACATGGTTGAAGAGGTAACTAGATGGTGATCAGGAATCATTTTGGTTTTCGGAGACATCAGTGCTGGAAGGGACTAAAAGACTGGAATTTTAGTGGTATAACAAGCTCATTTCTAAGCTTGGAAATCCTCAAGGTTTACTGTAGTACCACTGCTTTTGTAGCAGCTGTCTTTGACTTTTGTATTAGTTTCTTGTTTAATTTCTGGCTAAGGATTTTTCCCTAAGCTGTATAGACCGTTCCTGTCGCTTTCACTGCTACATCTGTAGCCCCTTATCAAAAAAATTCAATATATGTAATGCCGTAATTTTCTGGCTCTTCGATTCTTGCATCACAAAGTTTGTGCATGTTTATGAATCGAAATATGGTTAGAAGGTGCCATTGGATCTGCTTTTCTTTTTCCACTTGATCATCCCCCTTCCCTCTTCTCCCGTCTTGCCATCTCTTTGTGTAGCATCTCTTCTTGAACTTAAAAGTCGTTGCTCAACACCGAAAAGTCCATCAAATTAAGAATCAAGAAACAGATCGTTGGAATGTTCCAAACAGGTTAGAAATCATCAATTCTAAACCTATGAGCTCTACACACTCTTGTTATAACTCATAGTTTATTTCGTCGCATTATGTTTTAAAGTTAGATTTACTATGTTTTAGGATGTTGAAGTAGGTCTTTTGCACTTTTCTAACTTTGGTAAGGATATAAATCAAGAATTCCTTAAATCCCTTTTCACGTTCGTATCACGACTGACAGTTTCCTCCGTTGTACGTTCTTCCTCCCTTCTCTTTCAGAGCGTTTCTCCCTTTGGTGTGTGTGATTCTCTTCAGTTCTGCGCCTTGTGGTTGCTGTTGGATCCTCCACTGCTATTCAGTGTTCGTCTGGTTATCCGGATTGTGATTGTGGAGTGTTAGAGCTCAAGTTTTCGATGATTTGAGGTTTTGGTACTTTTCTGATTGTGTGGTTTCTCTGTGGTGTTGTTGTGTCAATCAAAGGTTGATATGTCTACAATGGTCTGTGGTTGGTGGGTGATTCCTCTCCGGATTTCGAGTCTCTTCTACGAATTGATCGAGGTAGGTGGTGAACGGATTCGACTCGTGTGTTCGACCATGGGGATTTGGGAACTGAGTTTCACTACAAAAAAAACAGGATTTAGCGTCCGACGCTTTTAGACGCTAAACATAAAAAATCGGACGCTAAATGTGTTTAGCGTCTGATTTTTTCGGACGCTAAAAGCCTGGACGCTAATTTTTTTTTGCGTTCGTGGACACTAATTTGCGTCCATTTTTGTTTCGGACGCTATTTAACGTCTACTTGTTAGCGTCCGAAATCGGACACTAAATAGCGTCTACTAAATGATCGCAAACCGTTTAATCGGACACTAACTAGCTGGAGACAAATTGATTACAGATTAGCGTCCAATTTTTTTCGGACGCTAAACTGTGTCTACCTATCGAACGCTAATTCAAATCTTCAGACGCTAAATTGCTTCTATTCTTCGGACAATAATTTATACATTTGGACGCCAAATAAGTCTTTTTATCATTAATAGTGTATATATGTGAACATCAAATTATATAATTATCATGCGCTATTCAGCTATTAAATAGTATGCATCATGTTAAATAAAAAGGACACAACAAATTTCTTATCTAAAAAGCCAAAAAGGCTTCATTTTTCATTTCACATAAAACCGTTCTCACCCCACTTTTGTTGCCTTCTAAAGGACTTAGTTGGAGCGTTTTACATGTTTGGAACCAAAAAGTAGCACATCTAACATAACCATACAAAAGAACAAAATGTAGTAAGTTTGTGTTGGAGCATTCTACATGAAAAAAACAAAAAAAGAGCTCATCTAACACAAAGTGAATCTTCAAAGGAAGACCTCAATAGACTCTTAGATTTCATCATCTATGAGATTGTGGCAGCCTGAAGATGAATGCAAAATCCAGTACAACGGATGACAACGGAAGAGATTGAGATCGGGTGTAAATATAATCCTGCCACACAAACAAATCAATCAATTAAAATGGGGAAGGTAGTCAAGTCATGTCACTAATTAAGCTAGAAAATGAACAGGAGTGCAATCAGTATATGAAAGAAGATGAATATGCATATGTATGTGTCAAACAATATATGCTATTGTCGTTCAATTTACCAAAAATTCAAGAAACTGTCCAGGACGGACAAAATATTTTACAACTCAAACCATAATTGGTCTACTGACAGAAACAAAATGAAGATGAAACAAGGAGATGAATGACTATCACTATTTAACAATAATTGACGAGGGTACGTATTCAAGCAGAGCTGAAGAGCTAGTCTTGGTTAAGAAAAATATTGCTATATGTTAAGCCTAAAAAAGATTCTGAGATTGATACCTGATAAAACAAGAGCTAGTCTTGGTTAACAATAACTGTCGAGGATTGCAATCGGAGTTGCCTATAAAGATATCCTGAATGTTGAAGAGCAAGCAATAGAACAAGTGAACAACATACCTTAGAGCAGCTGTCTGAAAATGAAAAAAAACATATCATATCAGCTCAGTCGTTACATCAACAATTATGCACACAAAGATCATGAGGAATACATAAAAGACCAATAGATCTGTGGGCATCTTAAAGCATATCACTCAGATCAGATACTTAAAGGAATATCAGCTTCATTATCAGATACCTCATCGAAATTTGCCAAAAAGGAATCATTCAAGGTTTCATGCGGAGAGATGTGAAAATTATAATGAATGATGAGAAAACAGTGGGAATACATTAATATGAAAATTATACAAACAAGATGCATTGCACTTAACCAGTTACTTAACATCACAATAACATTCTAGATTTAGATAGATCTGATTTACATGAGAAACTTTTTAATGCAATTGTTCTTTTCAGATACAAGCCAAAGAACCTACAAGCAACCTTTTAAAATCTAGAGCCACACTGGAACATATGATTAACTACTAAATTTCACATAAACATGACAAAAGAGACAAGGGCAGTATCATACAAATGAGTGAAGTGCTCCTAGTTAGCCATCTTTACTAACTATTATTTAGCCTAAGTAGTTAATTTCTGTCACTATTAAGTCATTTAGTTTCTTCTGATCCTACAATATGATTCAAAAATAATATACCGGAGCATGGGTTTCAAGTTTCAACCTTAAAAGAAAAAGCTGAGAACATATGCAAAAAAGTCAACTTACATGGAACCACTTCTTGTCCTCTTTCTTCTGCTGTCTCGTCAGTTTATAGTCTTCCAAAATTGACTCCAATTTCAGCTGGTGATCATGAAAAGCAAGCAATGTTAATTGAAAAGAATCTAAAACAGTCAACCACCGCAAAGTAAAAGCACAACATCATCAGTAAGCAATGTTAATTGAAAAGAATCTAAAACTGTTAACCATCGCTATATGTATATATGATGCAACCAACCTTTATTACATATATATATAAGCCAACTCAGAAAGGCGAATATTATGAGACAAAAAAAGGGGATCATAAGCTTCATACCTGGAATTTTGCTCACACGAGCTCATTCTGCTCGTTTTAAGTTTATATGAGCTCCTCAAACAACACTATACATGTTCTCATTCTGAAATACATATATCAATAACAATAATAATAGAGAAAATCAACTGGTACTCTCTGTTCAAAAAATGTTATGCTTATTTATTAGCATGAGCAAAACCATACATACCAGTATCAATCATTGCGCTTAGTTTCTCCACTGGTGCTCGAATCAGGTTCCACATGAGTAGGTCTACAAATTTCTTCCAATGCTGACTTCCTCTTCATCACTAGTTCTTTCACTCAGACCAGTTCATAAGCAAACTCTGCTAAACATTTCCTAAGCTCGAAAGCGGTGGGGATATGAGAAACTAACCAGGCCAATAACATTCATTGAAAGGGCACCCTGTTCTCTAATTTCTTGCTTAGAGGAACATCTACAAATTTGAGCTATGCGGAAGAAGTTACTTTTTTTCAGTTTCTGGCGTATCCATTAAATTCCAAAGCTTAGACATAGACATAACATCTTTCAACTGTGGAAAAAAAAGATCACTTATTCATTCATTCATTAGAAGTAGCAAATACCAACACTAAACAAAGACCTGATTGTGTCTAAAGCTAGGAGCACTCACTCAAATAACGTCTACAAATTAATCAATGTTGGTCCCTGGCAATGAGTTTCTACAAAGTTGTAGTTGAATATGACTTTACAGAGTGGAGAAATTTTAAATTAAATCTCTTCTGTTATCCATCTTCCCACCCATAATGATACCCTGTAATGTTATAGTTCAAAAGAAATAAAATATATAGCAATTATGAATAAAATATGTGCAACTTATATACAAGTGACCTACAATAGTTTGCTTCATTCATGTACACAATGCATATTTGGGAACAATATTACCTTGTGTAGAGCCCCAAGAGTCTCACTTTGTAATGTTGGAGGCTCATTGAGTACAATTTCATCTAAATCACAACTCGAGTCTCTTGAAAGTTAACTAAAAGCAAATTCTGTCGGTGTTAATATATTATATTCAAGTGTGGAGCCAAATGGGCACTTTTAATAATTATAGTTGTCAAGTTCAACACACAATTATAGGAAATGATACCAACAAATCCCCCGCCACAAAAAGAGAACTTGTGAGTGTGATATTGACATTTGCTTAGCCTATCTAGAGGGAAAAGTTGAGCAAGCAATGACTTCAAAAGCAAGCTAGTTAGTAATCAGCTTAAGAAGAAAAGCTAAATGTGTATAAGATTCAGAAGCCTAAGACATATGTTCAAAAATATAAGATAATTGTGCACGATGCTCATAAGTTCCAGTTCTCATTTAAAGATAGGCAAAAACTCATACAGACGCCAACAAGACTAAATTGCTAATGAATAGGTTGAGTATCCTAAAGCAAAAAAAATCGTAGCAGCGTAGTGGTAAAAAATCGACCATAACTAGAGCAATATGTCAAATGCAAAACTGGGCTAAAAATGGCAGTTCAAATTGCAAAAAATGTTCATACTAATCTGAGATCTTCTTCTCAAACTCCTTATATTTCACAGACAAAAATTGGAAACAGGGAGCACAACCAACACTTTCAACAAGAATTGGAGCAAAACCCGAATATGTAACCCTAAATTCAAGTTTTTCAGATCTCTCTTAACATAGCTAGAAAAAGCTTAAACTCGGTGTAGATGCTTACCTCCGTTTCAAGAGAGTGGAAAAATCAGAAGGAAGAAGAAATGAAGGAATTGAAGGTGGTAGTCGTAACTTTTCCTCTTTCGTGCCAAGATTGGTCTAGCTGCTCGAACTCGGGCTTGATTTGGCAGTAAACTGGGACAGTGCAATGGTATCGGCTGTTGACGGCGGTGAAGAGTATGCAGCGGTTGGAGCTTGAACGGGAAAGAGAAGGAAGCGCAACAATGGCAGATGAGAAGGAAGAACAACGAGAGTGTTCGCAGAGAGGAAAAGCAACGGGAAGAAAGAAGAGCGCGGCAGAGAACATTTAAAAATAACTGTTAAGTAGGAGTTTTAAATATAATTATACCATAAATGGTTATTTAATTTATAAGTTTAAGAAATTATTTTAACATTTCTCTCACTGAAATGTATTATTGAGCTTAAAGTAACGTGGTGTCATAAGGTTGAAATGAAGGTTTTTATGTAATATATAGTAGATAAGTGAATAGATTCAGATAGAATAAAAGAGAATCAGTAATAAGTATATACGATTTAAATTAAATACGAAATGGAATTACAATAATGAGGTAATAATATAGGTTGTTGTTTAAATTAAGATTATTATAATTTTATGTAGTATTTTTGTCGTGTTGTCGTTTGTTAAAGTTTGTTTGAATTGTTGACGCTTGGACGCTTCGAAGAATAGCGTCTGCTTAATGTAATTTGACACTAAATCCTGTTTTTCTTGTGTGTTGTCTGTCGGTGTTAATGCGTTTTCACGTTTGTCTGTTGCATGTTTGCTCTTATAATGCCTGTAAAACCCCATGAATGTTGGGTTTGATTGTGTTGTATGTGTAGAAAGTGTGTTGATTTTGGGAGGTTACGGCAAATTTCGTAATGCTTTTTTGTGTCCGAACGTCTATCAGAACTTGTATGTTCGGACAGACCCACTGTGCCTTCTGTTTTCCGTGTTTTCACTCGTGTCCGAACTTCCATCTGAACATGTAAGTTTAGATGGGTGTGAGGACGAGTCTGGCTTACAAGTCTCGGACTGTGTCCGGACTAAAGTTCAGACCACCCATTCTTCTCCCACTGATTAAGTTCAACTTGTGTCTGAACATGGATGTTCTGACACATGTTCGGATGTCACCATAGGTTTCACTTTTGGAACTTGTTCAAACTTCAAACGTCCGGACGCAAGTCCGAACATCTCTCGTTTTAACTCTCGACATGTCTCCGAACATCTATGTATGGGCACATGTTCAGACATTTGGTTCTTCGTCACCTCTGAGTCTTAGCATGTCCGAACATCCATGTTCGGAGACATATTCAGACATACTTCTGAATTTGCCAAAACTGCTCGTTTGAGCTCCGTTTGTGGGGTTGTATTCCCTAAGGTTATTAAAGTGTTTAACCTCTGTGTGGTGCATATTTACGCACTTATGCTTTACATTAAGCTTCTGTTTTGGGACCAAGTATTCTCTGTGTCAGAGCCATGGATGGCTGGGTCTAGCTATCTCGTAGTGTGTTGCGTAGGACGTCCTTTTGTTATTTTCCATGGGTGTTTCCCCTATTCTATTCACTAGTGGTTTACCTCAATTTGTTTACGGCTATCCTTCTGTTCTATTTTGTATGCATTGGGTCTTGTGTCCCACTCTGATTAATGACTTCTGAAAGTTCTATTTTCACTCTTTAATTTGCATGTCTGTGTTGCGCCAAGCTTTGACTTCCTTCTACTGTTTAATTTTGCTGGTGGACTGAGTCTCTTCCATTTTGAGTTCTGGATTACGATTATGTTTTCAATCGTTTTGAGCATGCTGTTGATGAAGTTTGTCATCAACTGAGTGTGTGGTTGCTCACCCCCCCTTTTTACTAACATTTGCAGATTGATCAGTGAAGATTACCTCTTTTGTTTCTAGAGCCTTAGCTCATTTATGTTTTTCCAAGCGTTCGTTAGGACTTAGACTTTTGAAGCCTCCGGGCCCTTTCGATATTACTTTTGTAATACACCTTTGACTTCTGAGTTCTGTTTCAGTATTTGCATTATCTCTTTAGGGATTGTACGACATTTCCTTTACTATATATATATAGAAGTGTTTTTGTCTTTCTGTTGGAACGTTAGTTAAACCTTGCGTATTTTAGGTAGTAAGTGCGCGGAGTGTAACAACCATAGAACTAGCCCGTGTTTGGGGTCGTTACATTTAGTGGTATACTGGACATACTTTATTTATATTTATTTATGAAAGTGTTATTTCGGGCCTTTAGATAGTTTAGAGCCTTGCGTTATTAGGCAGTAATACGCGGCGTGTAACATCCCTAACTCGTAGGCCAGTGTTGAGGTAGTTACATTAGTGGTATCAGAGCCAAGTTTGGCTTTCTTTGGTGTCTATGGGTGTGTCTGCTTGTGTGAAGTCAATTTTGGTTGTAGGTTGTGGATTAGTTCTGACAAGTTGTGGAACTTGTTTGTCTCAGAATGCCTCCTCGTTGAGCACCCGTTACCCCTCAAGGAGACGATGCTAATGCGGTGCAGCAGTTTGTGGCGCAGTTAATGCAGGCGGTGTCTGCAGCTGCTGGAGGAGTTGGTGCTGCAGGCCCAGCTGGGGCAGAGGCAGTAGGAGGCCGGAATGTTAAGGCCCTCCAAGAGTTCATGAAGCTTAAGCCACCTACCTTTGACGGCTTTTGTGAGCCACTAGATCTCGGAGATGGAGGACTACTGAGGGTTACGGGTTCAGAGGAGAACTAGAAGGTGGACTTCGCCACCTTCCTCTTCAAGGGGGAGGCGAAGGAGTGGTGGAAGATGGCGATGGGTAATTACCCTCAGCCATGGACCTGGGATTAGTTCTACTTGGAGTTCAACAAGCAGTTCTACCTAGATGTGTATAAGGACCAAAAGATTAACGAGTGTAATCGGCTGCGTCTGGGGAGAGATATTTCAGTTGAGGAGTACGTGAGGAAGTTCGTGACTCTCTTGAAGTATGCACTTGAGCCTGATGAGCACAGGAAGGCCTGGAAGTTTGAGAGCGATCTGAGACCGGATATTAGGTTCAATGTGACACCTCTACGTCACCGGACTTTCAGAGACATGGCAGACGTTGCATTGCTGGTGGAGGCCGACATCAGAGGTAGACAGTCACGCAAGGATCAAAAGGGGAAGAGACGGGCTGACGAGTCGTAGAAGAAGGAGACTGCTCCCCTCAGATTAAGCAGTCTTATGGAGACTGTGGTGGAGCTTCATCGTCTTCGTCATCTGGGGCGAAGTGCGGGTCTTGTGGTCACTCCCATCCCAGTAGGGAGTGCTACAAGAAGACAGGGGCCTGCTTCAAGTGTGGGTCGATCGAGCATAGGATTGCTCAGTGTCCGCAGGCGTCCGATCAGAAGAAGCCTCAGCTCAAGCCCACATTTATGCTATGGCTGGAGAGCGTGATCGTGCTGGTGATCGTGTCGTCGCAGGTATCCTCCAGATCCATTCTCAGGATGTGTTTTGCTTGTTTAACTCTAGTGTAACCCATTCATTTTAGGACTACCTGTTGTGCCTAGTGATGTTGATCTGTGTGTGAGTAGCCCCTTGGGTGAGGTTGTGCCTTGTGTGCTTGATTCTGTGTGTAGGGCTTGTCCCATAGTAGTTCGGGACAAGACCTTTTATGCTGACCTCATCCCGATGCGGATGGCCTGTTTTGATGTTATCTTGGGCATGGATTGGCTAGCAGAGAACCATGCCCAGATAGACTACACAGCCAGGAGAGTTGTGTTTGACGTGCTTGAAGGGTCTCGTTTCATTTTCTCTAGGAATTCAATCCCTTTCTCGCTTGTGTTAGTGTCAGCGATGCAGGCAGCTAGCTTCCTAAGGAAGGGCTACCAGGGATCTTTGTGCTATTTGCCCAAGGTTCATGAGGGACCCAGCTTGGAGAGCATCCCGATTGTCAGAGAGTTCCCTGAGGTCTTTCAGGATGACGTGCCAGGGCTACCGCCAGAGCGTGAGGTGGAGTTCACCATTGATTTAGCGCCAAGGACTCAGCCCATCTCTAGGGCCCCCTACCGTATGAGCCCGGCGGAGCTGAAGGAGCTGAAGGTTCAACTACAGAAGTTGCTAGATAAGGGCTTTATTCGCCCTAGCGTTTTTCCTTAGGGAGCGCCAGTGCTGTTTGTGAAGAAGAAGGATGGGACCTTCAGGCTGTGCATCGATTATAGAGAACTGAATAAGGTGACCATCAGGAATTGCTATCCCCTACCTCATATCGATGATCTCTTCGACCAGTTGGCGGGTGCCACCATGTTTTCGAAGATAGACCTTTGTTCAAGCTACCATAAGTTGAGGATTAAGGCCGAGGACGTGCCTAAGTCTTCTTTTCAGACTCGTTATGGTCACTATGAGTTCTTAGTCATGCCATTCGGGTTGACTAATGCACCATCAGTATTTATGGATATGATGAACTGGGTGTTCAAACCTTACTTGGATCAGTTTGTGGTCATTTTTATAAACGATATCTTAGTATATTCCAAGAGTTCTAAGGAGCACTTGAGGATTGTTCCGTAGATGCTGAGGGAGCGTGAGCTCTATGCTAAGTTGAAGAAGTGCGAGTTTTGTTGGACCGAGTAATCTTCTTGGGACATGTAGTCTCAAAGGACGGTATCTCAATGGACCCTGAGAAGATTAGAGCTGTGATGGAGTGGGTGAAACCCACGAATGTGGCTGAGATTCATAGTTTCATTGGGTTGGTGGGCTACTACAGGAAATTTGTTGAGGGGTTCTCTAAGATTGTATCCCCGCTGACCCGTCTGTTGAGGAAGGAGGTTAAGTTCGAGTGGAGTGAGGCTTGCGAGCAGAGCTTCCAGGAGGTTAAGAAGAGATTGGCTACCGCTCCTATCCTGACCTTGCCATCAGAGACTAAGGGTTTTGAGGTGTTCTGTGATGCATCCCATAAGGGACTTGGGTGTGTGCTGATGCAGCAGGGGAAGGTGGTGGCTTATGGATCTCGACAGCTTAAGCCGTATGAGAAGAACTACCCTACCCACAACCTCGAGCTGGCGGCGGTTGTGTTTGTGCTGAAGATATTGAGGCACTACTTATATAGAGCATCGTGTAAGGTTACACAGATCACAAGAGCCTCAAGTATCTGTTCACTCATAAGGAGTTGAACTTGAGGCAGAGGAGGTGGTTGGAGTTACTGCATGACTACAATCTGGAGATCCTTTACCACCCCAGTAGAGCGAATGTGGTTATAGATGCATTGAGTCGAAGAGGTGTTGTAGGTGTTGCGTGTGTCTTGTTAGGAGTCCGGAGGTCAGGCATGGAGCTGCAACGTATGGGCGTCTAGGTGGTCAGGTCAGACGATGCAGGGATGATAGCGGCGCTACAGGTGTAGTCTTCGCTCTTATACAGGATCAGGGTTGGTCAGGAGTCAGATTTTGAGCTGTGTCAGATTCGAGAGGGGTTGTCTGCAGACTAGAGTTCAGACTTCAGCGTCTCCAGTGATGGATGTTTACGTTTCAGAGATAGAGTATGTGTGCCAGCTAATGTAGTTCTTCACAGAGAGATTCTACAGGAGGCTCACGGAGCTCCATTCTCGGTACACCCAGGAGGGGTGAAGATGTACCAGGATCTCAAGGAGTCGTTCTGATGGCCTGGGATGAAGCGTGATATCTCATAGTTCATTTCGAGATGTCAGACCTGCCAGCAGGTGAAGGCTGAGCACCAGAGACCGGCGGGTCTACTTCAGCCCCTTCACATTCCGGAGTGGAAGTGGGAGAGTGTGGGGATGGACTTCGTGATAGGTCCACCTAGGACTCCTTCAGGATTTGATGGGGTATGGGTGATAGTTGATCGACTGACAAAGTCTGCTCATTTTCTGCCAGTGAGGAAGACTTTCAGCTTAGAGTGTCTGGCCCGTTTGTACCTTGATGAGATGGTGAGACTTCATGGTGTTCCTACGTCTATTGTTTCTGATCGGGATCCTCATTTTGTATCGAGATTTTGGCGTAGTTTGCATAAGGCTCTGGGTACGAGTCTGTCATTCAGTTCAGCCTACCATCCTCAGTCGGATGGCCAGACGGAGAGGACAAATCAGGTCTTGGAGGACATGCTACGCCACTGGTGGAACGGAAGCATTTAATTACGGTCCAAAACCGTGTATAATTACGGTTCTGGACCGTAGTCTACGCGGGCTTCATTGAAGACGGTGACGTCTTTAATTATGGTTTAAAACCGTAATTAAAGGCCCTTTTCTGTCCCGCGTGTCATGGACTTTACATTACGGTTATTGGTAAAACCGTAATCTAATGTAGACTTTAGATTACTGTTTTAACAATAACCGTAATGTAAAGTGATTTTTATTATTATTATTTTATTACAAAGCTACACAATTGCAACAGAGCCAGAATTATAACAGATATGCAACAGAGGGCATCAGAGCAACAGATGTGCAGAAACTGCACAATTCAAACACCTGAATCAAATAGCAACAACACCAATTCATTCTCTGCGCACAATCGCAACAGAGATAACATCTAATATACACCAGATTGAAAATCTGTTACAGCTGAATCTGTTACAGCAACAAAAAATATTCAATACAGCAGAATCTGTTACAGCAGCTAGCAATTCATTAACTGTGATCATTTCAGCTTCATGCCACTACAATATACAAAAAGCTAGCTAGCTAGTTTACCACTCCTTTCTCATAAATAAGGCTGTCATGCTCTCTCTGACATGATACAAGTCTTTTGCACTGCAAGTCGAGGATTGGGCAGAATGCTCTTTAATCTGGTACAAGAAAAGGAATGGAACCCATAATGAGATTAAGATAAAGACACAAAAAATCTACCAAAAAGAATTAAATACAAGATAGTGTTCGTATTACCTTGTCTTTAGAGTTCTGAAATGCTGGGAAGTACCCGCAGAACTTATACATATACCGCATCACGTAGTACCCACAACTCCTAGAACCTTTTGGGTAGGGCACTAAATCACCAAAATCACAAATGTAAAAAAAATGTATAAAGATAAGCAGCACGAATGAAAAACATGATTACCAAAGGTTTTTCACCACTTTTGGTTGGCGGCCCAAAGTTGTTGACAATATTATCCAACTTTTTGTAAATCTCTGTACCTGTCAAAGGCTGGCGCGCCACACTGTGATCAGTTTTCCCATCGAACTCTTTCGCCATCTTTCGATACTTATGTCCTTTTGGAATCATTTTTCGGTGGCTCATGTACATGTTTTTTCCACTATGTTTCAAGCTAATGCTACAAGTGTTTTCACCACAAATCGAACACGCCAACGCCCCCTTGATTGAATAGCCTGAAAGATTACCATAGGGGGAAATCATTGATTGTGCAGTACAACAGAGCACGCAAATTGAAGTCCTCTTTGCTGAATGAGTCGTAAACCTTAACCCCTTCATTCCACAAGAGTTGTAGATCCTCTATCAAAGGTTGTAGGAATACATCAATTTTGTTGCCCGGTTGCTTTGGACCCGATATTAACAAAGACAATAAGATGTGTATTGGTTTCATGCATAACCACGGAGGTAGATTGCAAATAACCAAAAGCACGGGCCAGGTACTGTGTATGCTACTCAAAGTACCGTTGTAACACCCCTACAACGGACTTCACAACTAATTGAAATCGCAACGGAAATAAACAACTAAACATTAACTAAACGCTTCGGTGCTACAACGCCGTCAACCACCCACGTGGTTAACAAGGCAGAATAAATACAAGTGTACCGGTCTGATGATCAGACTCCCGAGCATAGAACTAAACCATAAATACATCATATACAATACCGAGTATTTAATTACATTCCTTCACAGTAAACTGCCAATATACCGCCACAGTAGTATCAACGGATCAAAATATAATGCCACGGGAGCACAGGCGCATCCCGGGCTCAACATCCAAAATAACCAAAGGTACATCTGCAGTCTAGGACCTACAACCACTCTGCTTCCTCGATCCTCATCCTGCAGTAAAAATATGGAGCCCCCGAGGGGGTCAGCAACCCTTGGCTGGTATGGTTAACGCGCAGCCATCGGCTACCGGGATACGCGCAACTAATTGTCATGATAACATGGCATTCATTTTTTAAACATAAATAACATAACATGTGGCATAGCATTATTATTGCATAGCACAACATCACATACACAGTGGATACTCTTTCCACAATAACAAACCAAGAAGGTTAAATAACATAAGAGCCTAGAGAATGGTTCACCCTCATGTTAAGCTCGTTACACACACTCATTACCGTTCTGTTATTCGAACGAGTAACTTAAGTCACAGATGGTTCGGATATAGTGACCCGAACACACCACACAAACACATGTTCCCACTAAACCGATCATAAGTCAGAATAGGTAAGCTTTGGAGGAAGCTAGCGGGAGATCGAACGCCAAATTAAGGAGAACAATCTTAACAACATAAGAGTCGAATATGATTCAGATATCTACTCTTAACTTACATGCATGACCGGACAACCGGATTCCTCACTTCCCAGTAGCACTTGTTAGAAGTTCACGTGGAACTTAACAAACAATTCACAACAAGTGGTAAGTCAAGTTAGACACACACAAGGGAAATGAGTCACATCATAACATCACAATAATATGAACAATGGTAAACTCATTACATGATTAAGTCTTATAACGTCATAAACACACAGAAAAATAAACAACACACAAGCCGGTGTAAACCGGTAGGCACAGACTGCAAGAAAACCATACCTTGGTCCTTGCTTCAATTGATTTCCTCCGTAGGTCACTCCTATACATGTTTAAGAATGTCGGTTAATTATTTACTTAACTTCAAACTTACTAAATGTTTAACATGATTGTATGACATGTTTTTAATGCCCAACTAATCCTTCATTACCTTCATTATACCCCCTAGGGTTAACTACATTAGCCACACTCTTTATTTTTTTATATAAATTTTGGTCAGTCCGACCCACTGGGTCGGACCCTTCCAGTGATTTTCGGGTTTGAAAAACTTAACTTGTCCGACCCATGTCCGACCCAACCATCTGGGTCGGACCATTCCAGAGATTTTATCGACCTTTGAACATACATGTCCGACCCACGTCCGACTCACTCGACTGGGTCGGACCATTACAGAGCATCTACCGCCTTACAAAACAACCATGTCCGACCCATGTCCGACTCACTCGACTGGGTCGGACCATTCCAGAACAATTACCGTCCTTCAAAACACGACCGTCCGACCCATGTCCGACCCAAGTCCTCTGGGTCGGACCGTTCCAGAACCATTTACTGACGTCTAACAGAGGCTGTCCGACCCAAACTTGGGTCGGACGCCTCCAAAACTTGCCCAAACTTTGTCAAATCTTCACCAAACTTCTCCTAAAACCTCCCAATGTTTCCTAACATCATTTGGTACCCTCAAATCCTCATACAACATTCATAAAATTCATTATCTATCTCCTTAACACTTACTCATTCATACCGAAATTCCTAACACTTATGTTATTTCCTCCTTGGTTCTCTAAGTGGTGTTTCATACCTATGACCATCTCTATGCCAATAATGTTTCCTCACCACTACTACATCATCTCCCAAACATCTTTTCTTTCTAAACAATTTCTTAAACATCTTCACAAGTTTATAGCTTCTCATGTAACAATCCACTTCATCCCTTTTTCACCAACAATACACAAGTCCTAAATACAATCTCATCAAGAATCTTGAAATGTCCAAAGTATTCATTTGCATTCTAAATCCTCTAGAACATTACCTAAGCCCTTTTTACATCATTAAACACCTTAATGCATGTTTCTTTCACTAGGAAAGCACTTAACCATTCTAAACATTTCTTAACTTATCAAACTCATTTTAAACCCTTAGAACTTCTTGTTTGTTACCTAAATTTTGACATAGGTTCTCCTAGAACATTACTAAACCAAAACACATTGTTTTCACCATTACACAACCAAGAACACTAAAAATCCATCAAACACATTCTTATACACAAAACTTCACTCATATAGCACTACATCACAATATAGTGCATAATTTAAATTGCATGGCACTTAGGCCCTTAAATAACATGACTCTTAGGCCCTTAAGATGCTCAAATCATAAACACTGAATTTCCACAATATATTTGCCTTGACCTGCAAATACACTCAACAATACATGTGCCTTTTACTAAGCCCTTGAGAGCATTTTACTAAGTCATTCACCATTGGCTCCTTAGATCATTTCAATAAGCAATATAAGCTCATTTCTCCTAAGACATTTGAAATGGAGAATTCCTAAATTCCCTAGCCTTCTACCCTAATCCCTAGTCAGATTCCAATTCTTCCTGTACCTCGTCGAATTACCTAGTTACTGTGTGACCGAGCCTAAGAGAGAGTGAGAGAGGGTCGTGAGGACAGGGACAATGCAACAGTATGTAGCCTCGAATGTTCATCCTTTTATTGTGGGATTAAACCCCTATTTATAGTGTTTTTGCTGCTAGATCGAGAGTTGCCAGCCTGTCTTTCTTTTTAATTGCCAGGCTGGCATTTACATAAGCAAGATATTTGACTACCCATCCGGCCGGGTCACATTCTGATCCGGCGATACTCCTTATTCTAAGCTATTCCTTCCAGTCACATGAGACCGGATGTTTATCTTTCCTTATCCTTGTACTTTTTCCCTCTTCATCAGTCCCACAAGTTCTACTTTTGGTCCTTTAAACGTAAAAAGTAGAACTTCTTAGCGTATCCCCTTGTTTGTTTTTTTGTCGCTACGGCCTCTTGCTCTTCCGGCCGTCACCTCTCTTTAGTCCCACAAGTTTTTTTTCTTTTCCGAGTCACGCCCCGGCCTGTGCTTAGCTCGTGCCTGCCCCTTTTTGATGTGGAATTTGCAGAGTCGTTTTGTGCCAGCGCCTCATTTCCAGGAAGGTGTAAGGTCTCCCTTTTATTTTTCATTAACTGGGCGGGAATCGCTTTCTTCAAAGCTCTAGTCTCGATCTCTTTCAGACATCTCTCTCCCTTGCTTGCCCAGACTTCGTCGCTTCTTCTCTTGCGTCTTGCTTTCGAATCCTTCCACTTCTTTGCTTCGTCTCTGTTCCCTGTTTTCTTACTCCGATGGCCTCGTCTAGCTCGAAGAAGAACAAGGCCGCAGCGAATTTTGTCCCTGCTAAAGAGGCGATTCAAGGCACTTTTTCGCCCCAAGGGTTTCGCCCCACCTATTTGAAGTCTACCGAGCCCTTTTCTGCTGATCGAGAACCTTCTTCATCCTCCCTGGATACTTCCTCCCTTCTCTCCTGTTTAAAGGATGTCGAAGTCCCACAGGGTACTTGTATCTATCTTCCCTCTCCCGATTCACATCCCCATGATAATTTTGGACTTGGGTACACCGTTTATGCGGATTTCTTCTCCCGTGGCCTGACTGTGCCCCCTCACCCATTTGTTCTGGGTTTTCTGATTCGGCGCTGTTGTGTACTTGCTCACCTACACCCGAAGGCGATTTCTTACCTTCACGCTTATGTCCTCCTTTGTGAGGAGAACAGCATTCGGGCGGAAGCAACCGAGTTCGCCCAGTTCTACTGCACAAGGGACGATCCTGATAGCCTGACCATCAAGGCGAAGGCCGGCTTTTCCCTTTTTGACTACAAGAAGGCGTCTTCCGGGTGGAACTCCCGATGGTTTGTCATTGTTCCACCTCCAGGCCGATTTTTGGGAGTTCCCTACTGTTCCTCGATTCCGAAAGGTTAATTTAGCTGCCCCGCCTCCCCGGCGCAAGAAATGCCTATCTCGAAAATCCTGAAGATGGTGAGCAGGAAGCAGCCTACGGTCTCCCAATTTTTCACTCCGGCGCGCCTGAACTCATTGAAGAAATATCACAGTAAGCTTTACTTAATCAATTTTTCTTAAGTTTTTACCTTTTTCCGTTTTCTTACTTTTTGCGTCGTTCTAGTAGATTTCTTTTCTAGAGGAGATAAGTGGGGCCCTTCAACAGTTGGAATTTTGTTAACTTCAAAATGGGCGACGAGCAAGTCAATTACTACGCGTCTGTCGATGCGGCTGTTGATGCGGCCACAAGGCTCCTCGGGGATGCCTTCTCTTCCAAGAGGAAACAGAGAGGCGATAATGACAAGGGCCATTCCGGCCAGAAGAAAAAGAGGATTACTGAGTCTCCATCCCGGTCGAGCGGTGATTTGCCAGGTACTTGGCACGTGAGTCCAGGGTCTGGGCGTCGCGTCTCTCTCCCTCTTACTCCCGATTCAGGCCAGGGATCTGTCTTTCGTGCAGGGCAGGGGGCTGGTCACCCAACCCCTATTTGTGAATTGTTTCCTGACTTGGCAGGATATTTTTCTTCCGATCCGGCCCACGGTGCTGTCTTGGAAGATACTAACCTACGTATTGCTCTTCCTTATTTGAGGGAAACTTTGGCCTCTCCTTTTTTGTACATTTTACGCTGACCTCTCCCCCTTTTTTTAGGTTCTCAAGACGCTCCCATAACCGTTACTGACAACGAGGTTGCTTGTGGCCCCCCCCCCACTTCTGCTGTTCCGGCTTCCGGTACTCAAAGACTTCGGAAGAAGACAGCATCAAAGCCGAAAGCTGTTTAACGGAGGTTTCTGAAACTGAAATGGTTCGTGAACCTCCTGGGACCTCAACTCCACATGATGTTCCTGGAGTCGTGGAATCAGAACCCGAGGGAGTGAAAGAATACCGTCCTGTGCCCGAGAACCCAGAACTTCGAAGCAAGCAGAGGGAAGACAAGCAAAGGGGGGAAATTTCTGCCTCCTCCTCCTCTCCTCCCCCTCCTGTTCAGGGGAGTTTCACCGGTTCTTCCCAGAAGGAGGGATGGCTGTACTATCTTGGGCAACCCCTGCGCAAGATCTCCTTTGACGCTGCTCGATACACCGACGCCTGGAAGGAAGCGATAAGGCTGTCCGATCATCCGGACGGGATCTTCGCCCCTCCGTCCATTGTTACTACCACCAAGGAGAAACTGAGGGCCGGGAGCGGAGGAGCTGATGCTATTATGCGCCATTCCATTCCCATGGGAGAGGTCTTCAACCTGATGTGGCAAAGCATCTTCGAGTAAGCGCCGTCTTCCTCCCACCTTCTCACATCCTCTTGACATTCCTTAAGCCTTTTATGTTTCGTTTCTTTAGGTTATGTCAATGGCCCAAAGCGCCGAAGTTCAGACTCGGGATCTTCAGTTTGACCTGCAACGTGAAAAAAGTCGAGCCAACAATATTGAAGATGAGTTGAAGCAAACCCGTTCCAGTCATGATACCTACATGGATCACGTAAATTATGAGATTGACCGCAAGGTGAAAGAAAGGACAGACACTCTAAACAAGGAGCTGCGGTCATCTCGCCATGAGTGTGTTCGTCTTCGAGACTAATATGAATTGAAGTTAAAGAACTTGCGGGAAGAGATGTTCGCTCTGAGAAACCAGAACCTCCACACAGAGAGTATCCTGAAACAGGTATACTGCAAACCTTCCGGCGAAAAGGATGTTTGATACCAAAGTATGCTTTGTCTGACTTGGAAGTTTTGTTGCGGCAGGTACAAGCTGCTCACAAGAGGGATGTGGAATCCCTTACTTCAGATAAGGTTTACTTTGCAGACCTGAATACCGCCCTTGAGAAAGAAGTCGAGTCCCTTGAGGAGGACAAAAAAGCTTTGGCCAGGCAGATCGAAGCTTTAGTGGAAGATAAAGCCAAACTTATTCAAGAGCTTACTGAACTGACCGAGGAAAAGAATGCCCTGGATGTGCAGGCTCGGACCGCCTTTGACCAAGAGAAGCAGTTCTTAATGGAAGAAAACACGGCTCTCTCTACGGTAAAGCTGCTCTTGCAGCCGAGAAGGCTTCTCTGGAAGAAAAGGTGAAGGCTTTAGAGGAGGCCATGGCCCTCCCTCAACCCGAGAGTGCTAAGGTTCCGGCCAAAGGTGAGTCTTATCGGCCTCTTTCCTGCCGTTTCCATCCTCATGCCTTATTCTTACCGTTCTTGCTCTCTTCTCTTTTTTTTTGGAAAATAGATTCTGAAAATCCTTTAAGACATGTCGAGAAACTCAACAATCGCATCGACAAGCTGAATGAGGAGCTTTCTGCTGCGGGTTCTGACCGCGATCTCTACCGAGCTCAGGTTTTACAGCTCGAGGAGGATGTTGCTAAGCATACAGCCTACGCCCGTCGGACCCAAGAGGAGCTGAAGAAGCAAGGAAAATTATTGCCCATTTGAAAAAGGCTTTCGGCTCCCAAAGCCGGAAGATCACGAATGTCTGTCGCCAAACCATCTCTAAGTACTTTCTGAAGAGGGGGGAAGTGCTGGATGATGATTTGTATAGTGAGCTAGAGTTTGACAATGTTGCTCGGAATAGCAATTTCTTTGAAGACTTTGAGAAGTTCGGTCGTCTCCCTGGTGAGACAGTCTTTGGACCTGGCCAAGCTTCCTTTCTTCCCCCGATAGTGGAGTGCGTCAAGGGGTTGCTGGTTCCCACCAGGCCGCTGGGAGATCTAATTCTCAGGAGAGTGTGTCCAACCCGGTCGAAAGGTCTGCTGCAAAAAAGCCTGCTCAGAAATAGATGTTTTATAGATAGAGTAGTTTTTAGTGTAGGAACCTTGTATAGTTGTACTCTGGATTACTGTTTTGGTAATGTCTTAGCGCTTTGCCTTTACCACTTCTTTTGTATCCCTTAACTGTTTTAAGTTACTCTCCTATGAGTTGGCTTTATATATTTCTCATTTGGCTTTATCCGGAGCGACCGGATTTCCAAATGCTTTATAAGCCTCCCCTTTATTTATACGGAAGATTTTATACCTTCGTTCAAAGCTTTCAAGTAAATTCCTAGACATTATAGGCACGCTGGCGGATGATAAATTTCAAGGCGTGATAGCCTGTAGGCACGCTGGCGGATGGTACATTTCAAGGCATGATAGCCTGTAGGCACGCTGGCGGATGATACATTTCAAGGCGTGATAGCCTGTAGGCACACTGGCCGGATGATACATTTCAAGACGTGATAGCCTGTAGGCACGCTGGCCGGATGGTACATTTCAAGGCGTGATAGCCTGTAGGCACGCTGGCCTGATGGTACATTTCAAGCGTGATAGCCTGTAGGCACGCTGGCCGGATGGTACATTTCAAGGCGTGATAGCCTGTAGGCACGCTGGCCGGATGGTACATTTCAAGGCGTGATAGCCTGTAGGCACGCTGGCCGGATGGTACATTTCAAAAAACTTTGCCTCAAAAGAATACCTCATTTTATTGCTCTTTGTAAAAAATGCTTTATACATAAACTTTTTAAGGCATTCAGCATGCCAAGAGTGAGGCAACTCGCATCCTTCGCTGTTTTTCAGGCGGTAGGAGGCTCGCCCTGTTCGCTGCTGTATTATAAACGGTCCCTCCCACTGAGACTCTAATTTCTTTGGCTGTTTTACCTCTCGAAGAACCAGCTTCCGGAGGCAAACCCCTTTCCCTCGTTCTTTGGTTAAAATATCTTTCCACTTTCGCTTTATCCCTTTCCATCCTAACCTGGGCCATGGCCCTGGTCTCTTCAAGCAGGTCAAGGTTGTCTTTTACCCCTTCATTGTTGTTTTCCTCATCAAAGGATTCCCATCTAATTGATGGGACTATAATCTCAGCCGGAACAATCGCTTCCAGACCGTATGTTAATCTGTATGGAGTTTCTCCAGTTGGACCCTTTTCGGTTGTTCTGTAGGACCAGAGAACCTGAGGTAGCAATTCTGCCCAACCCCCTTTTTTGCTGTCCAACCTCCTTTTTATAGCTTTGACAATTTGTCCATTTGCATTTTCTACCTGGCCGTTCGCTTGTGGATGAGCGACCGATGCAAACCTCAGATCAATCTTCCACTCTTCACAGAACACCCGGAAGCTATTACAGTTGAACTGAGCTCCATTGTCAGTTATTATCTATTTTTGGGATTCCGAATCTGCAAACCACATATTTCCAGATAAAATCCTATGACTTTCTTGCGGTAATAGACACCGTTGGCATGGCTTCCACCCATTTGGTGAAGTAATCAATGGCCACATAAATGAATTTGTATCTCCCAGGGGATGCTTCCGGGAAAGGTCCAATGATATCCAAACCCCACATGGCAAATGGGATTGGGGATAGTATGCTTTTTAGTGTGGATGGAGGATTGTGTATTTTGTGCCCGTGCTCTTGACATTTATGCACTTCCGTATGTATTCCTTCGAATGCTCCCTCATTCTTGGCCAATAGTATCCTAGCCTTAGGATTTTGTGAATTATCGCCCTCTCTCCTTGGTGGTTCCCGCAGGTTCCCTCATGTAGCTCTTTCATGAGCCTTGCTCCCTCCTCTATGGTAACACACTTAAGCGCTGGTCTCGCGAATGATCTTTTGTAGAGCTGCCCTTGCTCTAGAAAGAAAGACGCAGCCCTTCGCCTTGTTTTTGCCGCTTCCTTCTCATCTTGCGGCAAGTTTCCGTTTGTACGTAATCAACAATAGGCGTCATCCAAGACTTGGCTATTGTGCCTGATTCAATGGTGCACACCGGATTTCTTCCAGACTTGAGCTCGCCTTTATTTCCATCCAGACTTTATTAGGCATTCTCTCGGCCATACTGGCCAATTTAGCCAGCGTATCGGCCTCTATGTTTTCTGCTCGGGGAAGATGTCTTAATTCACATCTCTGAAAGTTCGCCTTTGTCTTTTGGACTTTGGCCAAGTATTTCCCAAGCTTCTCCTCCTTGACTTCGTAAATGTTATCTCTTCTGTCGTGCCACTAGCATTGAGTCTGAGTATATTTCCAATTCTGCATAACAAACAAAGAGGTAAGCCCCATTTTCCCCTTTTAGAGGTATGTAAAATTTCTAAGGACACAAACGAGAACTACTGTCTTATATAAGAAAAAACCTGTTGCCCCTAAGGCAGTGGAGACCTCCAAACCCTGTATGAGAGCTTCATATTCTGCTTCATTATTTGTTACCTCAAAGTCTAGCCGGAACGCAAAGTTAAGAGTTCTTCCATCCGGCGTTTGGACCACTATTCCGGCTCCCGCTCCAGTCTTACATCGAGCTCCATCAACTAAGACAACGTATGGGTTGGTGAACTCTCTTTGTTTTTGGGCAAAGGTTGTTTCGGTTATAAAGTCCGCCAAAGCCTGCGCTTTTATGGCTGTTCGGGGAAGAAAGTGGATTTCGTACTGGGTGAGCTCGACAGTCCAACTGACCATTCGCCCGGATGCATTTGGGTTGCTTGCTATCTGTTTTAGTGGCCAATTCGTTTTAACGAATACCCGGTGTGACTGAAAATAAGGTCGAAGCTTACGAGATGCAACGACTAATGCGAACAATATTTTTCGATGTTGGTGTACCGGCTTTCTGCTGGAGTTAGGATTTTTCCGGTGTAATATACTGGTATCTTTTTCTCTCCTCCTCCATTATTAGCACAGCCGCTACCGCCCAATCCGTAGCGGACAGATAGAGATACAGTCTTGACCGGGCGCCGGAACACCCAGTTTTGGCAATTCTTTGAGCATCTCTTTGATCCTTTCAAAGGCGTCCACACACTCTTGACTCCACTGGAATTTTTGTTTTTTCGTAAAATACTGAAGAATGGAAATGACTTTTCTTGGAGTTTTGAACAGAATCTTGCTAAAGCCGTGAGTCTTCCGTTCAATGCTTGCACATCTTTAATGTTCCTTGGTGGCGATAGATCGAGGATTGCTTGGGTTTTTTCGGGATCCACCTCAATTCCCCTTTGCCCAACGATAAAGCCCAAGAACTTTCCTTTTGTAACTCCAAATACACACTTTTCCGGATTCAGCTTGATTTGGAATCTGTCTAAGGTATCAAAGTTTTCTCTTAGATCTTCCATATGCTGTACCCAGGAATTACTCCTTACAACAATATCATCAACATATGCCTCTACATTCCGAGTCAACTGTTGTTTGAACACTTGTCTATCATTCTTGGAAGGTTGCACCTGCATTTTTTAATCCAAAAGGCATCACCTTGTAACAAAAGGTTCCGGCCGAGGTAAGAAAGATGTTTTTTCCGAATCATCTTCATTCATCCTTATTTGATTATATCCAAAGAACGCATCAAGAAACTTAAGACAGAACTTTGAGCCGTTGAAGCAACCAACCTATCTATTGATGGTAATGGATAAAAGTCTTTAGGGCATGCTTTGTTTAGATCTGTGAAGTCCACACACATTCTCCATTTACCATTAGATTTTCTAACCATTACAACGTTGGCTAACCACTTGGGATAAGACACCTCTCTGATGAATCCGGCTTTAAGCAGTTTTTTCACCTAGCGCGTGCCGCAAGGTCCCTTTCTTCTCCTAATTCTTCTTCTTTGCCGGATGGCTGGGGTGCTTCGGATCCACTAGTAGGTCATGCTGGATAACGCTTGGGTCTACTCCTGGCATTTCGTCCGTACTCCAGCAAAAGTTGTCCTTCTTTTTCCAGGAATCTCATCAGGTGAGTTTGTTCCCCACTGCCGAATGCATTTCCTATTTTAAAAATTTAGAAGGGTCAGTTTTTAAGTATACCTCTCTTGGTGACTCTTTAGAGGTTCCACAGTCTCCTGTTCTTTGATCCGGCTCTGGCGGGAAAGGGAGCTTTCCTTTGAATTCCTTGTCCGACCCCACTGTTTTGACATCCTTCTTCCGGCATTCCCTCCATGATGTGGACTTCACATACTCGAGCCATCTTTTGACTCCCCTTTATGGTTACCACCTTTCCAGCCTTGGTTAGATACTTCATCTTTAGGTGGTGAGTGCTGCATATTGCTTTGAAAGCATTAATCCCTGGTCGACGAGATACATATTGTATCCGGAAAGTCCTGGTACAATGAAGGCTGTGAGCTTTTCAGTTCTTCGTTCATCTCCCAACCCTAATGTCATGGTGAAGTCTATGCTCCCTGAAGACTTGGTAGAAACGCCCCCAACAAAGCCTTCGAGGACCGCCGGATATGGTTTAATCTTACTTTCTGGAATTTCCAATTTTTTAACTGCCTCGGCAGATATGACATTCGCTCTAGCCCCGCTATTATCAAGATCCCTTCCATCATCCTGTCATTCACTTGAGCCCGAATGACCAGTGGATCATTGTGAGATATAACACCCCTTCTTCGTCTTCATCTGTAAAGAAAATCTAGGGAAGATTCTCTCGTTTGGCGATTTTTCTTTCCGGTAGTTCCTGATGTACCGCATGAATATGTCTTTTCCTTTCGTTTGGGGTCAACGGTCCTACCTCCGAAAAGAGACCTGAGAATTTACTTAAGAGAAAAGTTTATTAGATTTCTATTTTTTCCGAAAGGGAATCACCGGAAAATTTTTACAATATTTGCCTGTTCTGACAGGAAGAGGAAAAAGACCGATTACACAGACCGATTACACAGCTCTTGTCTTATTACCGACATGACTGGTCTTACCTAATACTAGGAAACAAAAATTCTCCATCTTCTTACAAACCTGAGATCATACCGACTAATTTGCGTGGTTTAGCTCAGGGTGGATCTCTTCTTCCTGGTGATTTCGAGATTGTTTTGCCTGTCGTACTGCTTCTGCTGGCCTGTCGCCTGCTTTCCCTTGCTCTTCTTTTCTTCCTCGATGACTCTTAACTCTTTGGCCAGAGTGGCACAATTTGCGGTTCTGTGACTTTTGCAGCCATGATATTCGCAGAAGGCTACCGGATCTCCCCTGGATAAGGCTTCTTTGGTGGGGGTAGATATCCTTCTTTGACCGCCGCCGCATACCTGCTCGGATCAATCTGAACAGCGACCCTGGCGTTCTGAAACTGAGGTCCCTGGGATGGAGTCTTGTAGTAAGGCTTGTATCTTGAGCCTCCCCCGGATGAACTCCCTGATACGCTGCCAGATGGGCCATTCCCATTCTGCCCCTTTTTTATCGTTAACCGCCTTGAAGCTGTTGCCAAATCTCTGGCCTTATTTTCCGCCACTTCTGACTTTAGAAACTCATGAATCATTTCAGCCAGCTCTCCATGGGTTTTTGGGGCTTTCGTTGCGATCTTCCCGGCAAGTCTTGGTTGTGCTAGCCCGTTCCCGAAAGCCTTGATTAGAATCTTCTCATCAATGTCGTCAATTTTGGGCTACCTGCTTATGGAACCTTTCACTGAATTCCTTCACCGTCTCCCCCTTTCGCTGTTTGAGATCCATTAGTTCTATTGTTTCTTTCTTGATCTTTTTGCTTGCAGCAAAATATTGCTGGAACTCCTCAGTCAATTGCTTAAAGCTTGAGATCGACTGCGGGGTCTTGTTGAGATCCAGCCGAGTGCCCTCTTGGATAATGTTCCCGGAACAGATTGCAAAGAGCGAGAGAACTTATCCCCTGCGTATTCATTGCGAACATAAATTTTTTAACGTGAAGAGCAGGGTCGCCCGTTCCATCGTACTTCTCCACCGTGGCGCAACGAAGTGGGGAGGAAGTTTCGCCTTCCTGTCTCTCGGAGAAGGGATAAAGTGTCATGTCAATCGAATCATCCTCCTCGATCTCTTCGCTGACAATCAGAGTTTTCTCTAGCTGCTCTTTTTTCGGCTGTTGCTCGCTTCGGAGGCCGCGGTTCTTGAGCGATTCAAGCGCCTCGGTCATGTCCTCCATTTCTTCTGGTATTCCACATCCGCTGCATCAGTTCCTGCTGCAAGACTTCATTCCCTTCCACTATCCTTTCATCAATGGTCCTGACTAAGCTCTTTAGCATTCTTCCAACGCTTGCTTGGAGATCGTGTCTCCAGCCTCCGCTCTGTTATCTTCAGTCACTCTCACATTGTTGATCTCGCCATCAGGTCGGGGTGTCTTTCTTGTTCTTGGGGCCATTCTTCCACGCGCATGCTCCTCGCTTACACTGCAAAAGGCACAACCTCAAAGTTTCAGGATTTCATTGTTTCGTTCATCATCAAACTACCTCCGGTGGACTCATGGTTGCTAAGAAAGATCTTGAGCCATTCGTTCCCACAGACGGCGCCAAATGAAATGGAGAATTCCTAAATTCCCTAGCCTTCTACCCTAATCCCTAGTCAGATTCCAATTCTTCCTGTACCTCGTCGAATTACCTTGTTACTGTGTGACCGAGCCTAAGAGAGAGGGTCGTGAGGACAGGGACAATGCAACAGTATGTAGCCTCGAATGTATCCCGTATTGTGGGATTAAACCCCTATTTATAGTGTTTTTGCTGCTAGATCGAGAGTTTGCCAGCCTGTCTTTCTTTTTAATTGCCAGGCTGGCATTTACATAAGCAAGATATTTGACTACCCATCCGGCCGGGTCACATTCTGATCCGGCGATACTCCTTATTCTAAGCTATTCCTTCCAGTCACATGAGACCGGATGTTTTATCTTTCCTTATCCTTGTACTTTTTCCCTCTTCAACATTAAACCACATTAGGTTAGGATATTTACCTCTTTTCTCACAACTTCTTTCTTGTTTCCTTATGAAACCAGTAAGGCTTTTGATTGTTTGTCAACTTCTAAACATTATACAAACAACATAATGAGTATTCAAGCTTTAAGCTTCATCTCATTGTAAACCCTAGATTGTACATTGTCTTAAAAATATTAAGATAGTTGTTTTACCTTAGAACTTGAAGAGAGTTTGAATATATATCAAAGAGGACTCCACCTAGTCCATGAAAGGTTGGAATGAAGCTAGAACAAAGCAACATAAGGACTCCATTAAGAGTGATTTCGGTCAAGATAAAAACATGGAGGAAACATCATTTTTCTTTGAGATTCCTTACCTAGAAGCAAAGGAGATCAATAATATGTAGAAATATAAGCTCAAGCTCCTTCAATGGTGGAACTCCATGGCACCGAAATGGTGGTCTTGAAGTTTTGAGAAGGTAGGAATGAAGAGCTTGATGAGAGGAAGAGAATGGTGGTGTTTTTTTTGATTTGGTTAAGTAAGCTAGGAAATACAGTGGTCAAAGATGGAGTCTTGGTGTGTACTATTGCAAACCGTAAATGGAGGATGAAGAAGAGGTAGAATAGAGCTTGCAACCGTGTGAAATGAAGAAGGAAGGGAGAAATGAGATGAGATTTTGCTTTTAGAAGATATTTATACCTTAAAGTAAATAGTAACTTAAGTAGTCTTCTTTATTTACTTAACATGTTAACAAGAGTGGTGAGTCACCACACTTACAAAACCGGCCCCCAATAGTTACTTAGGGGTGTTTTAGTCTTTTTGATCAATTTAATTACTTATAACAACATATGTTACAAACTAGCTTATTAAAGTCACTATTCATAAAAACAAGGCACATAGAAGTGAAATTTTTGATTTCCCATTGATATAGACTTCCAAATGTGATACTATATAGTACACATGTTAATTAAAGAGTAATGATGGACATTTAGCCATTCAAAACTCATTTACAAGACAATTTTTCAAAAATGTGCTTTAAGACTCCTTAAAGCACATTTTGTGTTTTAACTTGTTTTCAAGCTTGGTTTTCTTTGGTAATTGGTTTAATATGTTCATTAGTATATAAATAAGGTCTTGGTAAGTTCATTAGGTATTACCCAAGCTTATCCCAAGCTTAGAGCACATTTTGGCCTTTATTGACCTTAAAGCACATTTTGTGTTTTCTATTGTTTATATTGTTTACTAATGTTTCTAAGACTCTTTTTAGTCTTAATATACCACATTTAGGTGTTTAAACAACATACTAAGGTTTGGGGTATTTCAATCTACCCCCCTTAAAAGAACTTTGTCCTCAAAGTTCACACTTCCACATATCCTAAATGTTAGAACACGGGAATACATATAAACAATATTTCCATACAACATTAACAACACACTTACATAACATTGGACACAAGGTCCATAGACCATAACATCGGACACAAGGTCCATACAACATATACAACATCATCAACATCATTCAGACACAATGGTCTGTAACATGACAAAACATAACATAGACGATGTATTTAAATACACGTCATACACACATAACCGAAACGGCTCTACCCCCCCTTAAAAGGGGTATGCCCCGTACCTTATACACATAAACACTAAGAAGTAAACAATGACGGGTACTTCGCCTTCATCTTATCTTCCAGCTCCCTAGTGGCCTCCTCAACGTCCTGGTTAGACCAAAGAACTTTCACCAGTCTCACAGACTTATGGCGAGTGTCTCGAGTCTTAGTATCCAGAATCCGTACCGGAGTCTCCACTGATCGTATGGTCGGCTCTAAGGTTAGCCTTTCAGGCTGGCTGAAGCACATGAGACGGATGAGACATATATTTCTTCAACTGGGACACATGAAATACATCATGTACCTTGCCCAGCTCGGCGGGTAGGTCAAGTCTGTAAGCTACCGGGCCGATCCGCTCCATCACAACATAAGGCCCCACATATTTTGGGCTCAACTTGCCTTTCTGACCAAAACGAAATACTCCCTTCATGGGGGATACTCTGAGAAATACCTGATCGCCCACGGCGAACTCCAGGTCACATCTGCACACATCTGCGTACGACTTCTGTCTATCCTGAGTTGTCTTCATATTAGCCCGGATCTGGCGAACTTCTGCCTGAACTTGTTCATGATACTCTGGTCCTATAATGACCGTCTCACTCGACTCATCCCAGCATAATGGCGTACGGCATGGTCTACCATACAAAGCCTGGAAGGGAGACATCTTGATCGATGCATGGTAACTGTTGTTGTAACTAAACTCGATCAGATGTAACTTATCAATCCAGCTGGTCTGAAAGTCAAGTGCACATGCACGTAACATATCCTCAAGTGTCTGGATGGTGCGCTCACTCTGACCATCTGTCTGTGGGTGGAACGCTGTACTTAGCTTCAGCTCGGTACCAAGCGCTTCCCGTGTGGATTTCCAATACCTAGAGAGGAATCTGGTATCCCTATCAGACACAATTGTTTTTGGTACCCCATGATGTCTTACAATCTCTCTGTCGAAGAGTTCTGCTAGTTTTGCCACTTTCCAGGTGTCCTTCATCGGTATGAATCGAGCCACCTTGGTCAGTCGGTCAACAACAACCCAAATCATATTCAGACCTCCCCTTGTAGGCGGAAGCCCTACTACGAAGTCCATAGAAATATCATGGAACTTCCACTCAGGCACTGGCATTGGCTGTACCATACCACCAGGCCGTCGGTGCTCAAACTTGACCTTCTGGCAAGTGAGACACCTCAACACATAGTCATTCACATCCTTTTTCATTCCAGTCCACCAAAATATCTTTTCATACCCTTATACATCTTTGAAGCTCCGGGGTGAATCGAAGTAGTAGAACAATGGGATTCACTCAATACGCGCTCCTTCAACTCAACGCTACTCCTCGGTATACACAATCGGCCATTAAGCCTAATCAGGTCATCATCGTGGAGTCTGAAGTCATACTTCTGACCCTCGAATGTGCCATCAATAAGCTTCTGCCTGATCTCCATCATATACTGATCCGTCATCTGAGCACTCCGCACCTCTTCAACCAAGCCAGTATGAGAGACTAGCGAATGGAGAGAGTGTGCTCGGCGACTCAATGCGTCAGCTACCACATTTGCCTTACCCTCTTTGTACTGTAGATTAATGTCGTAGTCGTTTAGAAACTCAACCCACCTTCTTTGTCTCATGTTCAACTCCTTCTGAGTGAACAAGTACTTTAAACTTTTGTGGTCCGAATAAATTGTCACACTTACCCCATACAAATAATGTCGCCATATCTTCAGTGCGAAGACAATGGCACCCAATTCTAAGTCGTGGGTAGGGTAGTTCTCCTCATGCTTCTTCAGCTGTCGGGAGGCGTAAGCTACAACCTTCCCGTGTTGCATCAACACACAACCCATACCTCTACCTGATGCGTCGCAATAGACCTCAAAACCATCTGGACCGTCTGGTATAGTCAGGACTGGTGCAGATGTCAGAGCATCCTTGAGACTCTGGAAAGAACTCTCACAGTCGACTGTCCACTCGAATGGTGCATCCTTCTTCATTAAGGAAGTCATCGGCTTCGAGACACTGGAGAAGTCCTTCACAAACCTCCTATAATAACCTGCAGACCGAGGAAGCTCCTGATATCGGTAACTGTCTTCGGCCTAGGCCAGGTGCGCACTGCATCAGTCTTTGCCGGATCAACAGCGATTCCGGCCTCAGAAATCACATGACAAGAAAGGATACTTGGTTCAGCCAGAACTCACACTTTGAAAATTTAGCATACAATTCATTCTTCCTCAAGTTTGTAACACATTCCTCAGGTGGCTTTCATGCTCACCTCTCGACTTTGAGTACAAAGAATATCGTCGATGAAGACTACCACTGACTTGTCCAACTGATCTTGGAACAAGCGGTTCATTAAATCCATGAACTTTGCTGGTGCATTGGATAAACCAAACGGCATAACCGTAAACTCATAATGTCCATACCTAGTTCTGAATGCTATCTTTTCAATGTCACTGTCACGGATGGCAATCTGATGGTATCCGGATCGTAAATCTATCTTGGAGAATACTGATGCTCCCCTCAACTGATCAAATAAATCGTCGATGCGTGGTAAAGGGTAACGGTTCTTCACCGTAACTGCATTCAGTTCTCGATAGTCAATACACAGGCGGAGACTACCGTCCTTCTTCTTCACGAAGAGGACCGGCGCTCCCCATGGTGAAACGCTAGGGCGGATAAATCCCTTGTCGAGTAGGTCTCTCAGCTGCTCCTTGAGCTCTGTCATCTCTGCTGGAGCCATACGATAGGGCGCCTTCGCAATCGGCCGGTGCCCAGAACCAAATCAATTTCAAACTCTACTTCCCATGCTGGCGGCATGCCCGGCAGTTCCTTAGGAAATACATCAGGAAACTCTGACACTACCGGCACATCAGAACTAAACTCTGGGTCTCTCTCTATGTCCTGGACATAGCAGAGGTATACATCACTCCCTCGTCGTAGTTCACGACACATAGCCATGGCGGTGATGATCTGAGTCGAAGGCTCCCTGGGCCTCTGGCGGTTAAGATATAGTAACCCCAGATGGACTCCGAAGAAGCAGACAATGATCGGCACACAGGATTCTGCCCTTGTACCGCTCCAACCAGTTCATCCCGACAATCACATCAAAACCGAGTCCGTGGAACTCTATCAAGTCGATCGGAAACCCTTCACCTCTGATTCGCACAGCAACATCTCGGTGGTAGCAGGTACACTTGATCCGCTCTTTCGACGGGAGAATGACTAGGAAGTCTGGCATCTCATCACCGTCTAACCCCAGCCTCTTCGCAAAGGATAGCGAAATAAATGTATGAGAGGCTCCGGAGTCGAACAAGATCGAAGCGTCCACGCCATTGACTGGAAAGGTACCGGTGAGGATTGTGCCGCTCTTGCCGGCTTCTGCCTCATTGCAGACACTCAGTATACCTCTCATTCCGAGAGCACATCCTAATTCATTGGCAAACTAATAAGTATTGGGTAACAACACGGTTGATATACTTCAACAACTTCACTTTATTCATTAACACACTCTTCTTACATTATACGTTGGTTTACACTGTTAACATAACTAACACATACATAACATCCTTAACATACACTGGCTTAACACATTACACAATTATACAAGGCTTTAAAACTGTCTGAAGGTTAAATTCAAACGTCCGGGTTTCGTGTGTGTGGCGTTGATCACTGCCGACGGTGCGGTATTCAGTTTGATCTTCCTGATGCCATGATATAGCATCCTCGACTGCCCACCCATGATTAACACATGTCCTGATTTCAACACTAACTTCTTTGCGAGATCAGCACGATTCTGCTCGCCATATATAAATATTGCGGTATCACCAATGGACCAAGACACCACAGGTACTCCCTTACTTAGAGACTCGGGTGACTCGTCTTATCTTGGTGTAAACCTAATCGTCCACCTTTCTGGTAGAAGTTCACAATACACAAATCTGCTTTAACACTTGGAATTGTATCGTTTCAACTTGCTGAGCAATTCCCACGGCGTGGTTAACGACCGCAAGGAACTCCTCAGGTATCATCGGTACAGTTGCTCCATCTTCAGCTCGCACTTCTTGATATGTCTTGGTGTAAGGGTTCCAGTCCTTACCCATGCACATCATCTTCAATTTCATTCTTGATCCGCTCGGGTATTCGGGTGTGTAGAAACCTCCAGGTGTTGCTCCAAGTTCATTGCATCGTCTGATGATATGGACTTGTGCTTCCGGTGTCAGGTATCCATTTAAGAGTATCATACCTGGCTGGATAACCTGACATTGCTCCATTGGAAAGTCGGTGATGTGATGGTGGTTTCTTCAGGGTTTGGTGTGGGTGGGATTGGATAACATATATTGAAGGTTCCTTGAAGTTTAGAGTTATCTAATTAGGTGACGTTCACACTATACTTTAACTCTTTACTCACATGATAATACACTTGGACTCACTAGTACACACATGCATGAAATGCGGTATGCAATCACTTATTTCATTCAACAGTTTAGGCGGTACCTGGTCTAGAAGAGGGCCCTGGCGCCTCAGACCGGTCCACCACATTCAGGGCAGCCTTGCCGGACCCCGACCCCTCCCCTTCTGGGAATCAGTGTGCCTCTGATCTGTGGGTGGCTGGTTAGCCGTCTTCGGGCCATCAATAGTCGTTGTGGCCTTACCCTTCCACTGCCCCTGGGCTTGTTGACTCTGTTGTTGGGGTTCCGGTAACACTCGTAGTCACGGTGACCCCACTTCTCACAGTAACGACACTGTATGTCGTTTCCTTTGCAGTCCTTGCCGGGGTGGTCTCCGTTACACCACTTACAGTAGTAGTAGTGGCGCTCCGGTCCAGAACCCGTGCTAGCTGCTATCACAATACACAATCAATACTTATTTCACAACTTAACATCATACACTTCAACTTGTCACACATGATTAAGTAATTACCCTTAGGTGGGTAAGAGCGTAGGGGTTTCGCCGCATAAGCATATATGAGCTTAATGGCTCCTCAGCTGTGGTGGTCTGGGCTTGGCCCTTGTCACCCTGGTGCTGACTCTTCTGGGGCTGGGGATAAGGTTTCTTCTTCTTCTTTCCTCCCCCGTACCCCTGCGGACTCTGGCCCTCGCTCGTGGCCTTGCGCTTGTGCGCATTCTCCTCGTCCTCAGACGGACGGTAATCTCAACCTTAGCAGCGGCATGATAGCACTCCTGAATTTAGGATGTCAGTCATGCCCCGCAAAAACATACTCACATTAATACTCACTTATGGATTACACTTATTCACATCACACTCCTTTATTTAAATTACCTGCAAGGTAGTATACTCAGCTGGCCCCATCCCATAGCGAAGACGGTGGCTGAGACCGTTGTAGAAACGGTTTACCAGTACCCGGTTCGAGTATCCCAGGTCCGGTAACAGGTGGATAAGGCCGGTGAATGCAGTGTAGTACTCATCAACCGACACCTTGTCCCCCTGCCTCAGACTATCCAGCTCCAGGCGCTTGGCCTCTTGAACATGCACAGGGTAGTATTTGGCTCGCAGTAGAGCCGTGTACTCCCTCCATCCGAACTGAGGATCCGCCATCCGGTCCTCTCTCACAAGCTTCCACCAACTCTGTGCCGAACCCTTCAGGTAGTAAGCGGCAAGACGGACCTTGGCCCCAGCAGGCACATCCAAGGTCTCGTAGGCGGTCTCCAACTCGGAGATGTACGCCTCCAGCTTACGTGGGTCGGTCTCCCCATGAAACGACGGGGGTCTAAGATCTGCCAATGCCTTGACCCAGTTGGTCTCTCGTGGCGGTGGCGGTGGTGGTTGAACTTCGGGCTGTTGCCCCTGCTGAATTGCAGCTACAAGTTGTGGGACCATTTGGGCTACGGCGGCCGCTACAGCTTCGGCCATAACTTGAGTCGTAGTATTTTTGCCCTGGTCATCCGTATCTCCAGTACCGCTTCCGCGGCCTCTACCTCTCGGTCTACCTGACATCTGAATTCACACGAACATTATTAGCATTATACTTACACACTTATCGGTTCCAACGGTTGTTGAAACGTTTCCCGACAACAAGGTATCTCCACACTTGGTTAGTGGTAACCTTTCCATAACTGCTCACTTAGGTAACTGTAGTTAGGTTTCCTAACTCGGTATTTCCTAAGCTCAGTATTCTAGTCATCAGAGCGATACTTCGCTCTGATACCACTTTTTGTAACACCCCTACAACGGACTTCACAACTAATTGAAATCGCAGCGGAAATAAACAACTAAACATAACTAAACGCTTCGGTGCTACAACGCCGTCAACCACCCACGTGGTTAACAAGGTAGAATAAATACAAGTGTACCGGTCTGATGATCAGACTCCCGAGCATAGAACTAAACCATAAATACATCATATACAATACCGAGTATTTAATTACATTCCTTCACAGTAAACTGCCAATATACCGCCAAGTAGTATCAACGGATCAAAATATAATGCCACGGGAGCACAGGCGCATCCCGGGCTCAACATCCAAAATAACCAAAGGTACATCTGCAGTCTAGGACCTACAGCCACTCTGCTTCCTCGATCCTCATCCTGCAGTAAAAATATGGAGCCCCCGAGGGGGTCAGCAACCCTTGGCTGGTATGGTTAACGCGCAGCCCATCGGCTACCGGGATACGCGCAACTAATTGTCATGATAACATGGCATTCATTTTTAAACATAACATAACATAACATGTGGCATAGCATTATTATTGCATAGCACAACATCACATACACAGTGGATACTCTTTCCACAATAACAAACCAAGAAGGTTTAATAACATAAGAGCCTAGAGAATGGTTCACCCTCATGTTAAGCTCGTTACACACACTCATTACCGTTCTGTTATTCGAACGAGTAACTTAAGTCACAGATGGTTCGGATATAGTGACCCGAACACACCACACAAACACATGTTCCCACTAAACCGATCATAAGTCAGAAAGCTTTGGAGGAAGCTAGCGGGAGATCGAACGCCAAATTAAGGAGAACAATCTTAACAACATAAGAGTCGAATCTGATTCAGATATCTACTCTTAACTTACATGCATGACCGGACAACCGGATTCCTCACTTCCCAGTTAGCACTTGTTAGAAGTTCACGGTGGAACTTAACAAACAATTCACAACAAGTGGTAAGTCAAGTTAGACACACACAAGGGAAATGAGTCACATCATAACATCACAATAATATGAACAATGGTAAACTCATTACATGATTAAGTCTTATAACGTCATAAACACACAGAAAAACAAACAACACACAAGCCGGTGTAAACCGGTAGGCAACAGACTGCAAGAAAACCATACCTTGGTCCTTGCTTCGATTGATTTCCTCCGTAGGTCACTCCTATACATGTTTAAGAATGTCGGTTAATTATTACTTAACTTCAAACTTACTAAATGTTTAACATGATTGTATGACATGTTTTTAATGCCCAACTAATCCTTCATTACCTTCATTATACCCCCTAGGGTTAACTACATTAGCCACACTCTTTATTTTATTTTTTATAAATTTGGTCTGTCCGACCCACCGTCCGACCCACAACTGGGTCGGACCCTTCCAGTGATTTTCGGGTTTGAAAAACTTAACTTGTCCGACCCATGTCTGACCCAACCATCTGGGTCGGACCATTCCAGAGATTTTATCGACCTTTGAACATACATGTCCGACCCATGTCCGACTCACTCGACTGGGTCAGACCATTACAGAGCATCTACCGCCTTACAAAACAACCATGTCCGACCCATGTCCGACTCACTCGACTGGGTCGGACCATTCCAGAACAATTACCGTCCTTCAAAACACGACCGTCCGACCCATGTCCGACCCAAGTCCTCTGGGTCGGACCGTCCAGAACCATTTACTGACGTCTAACAGAGGCTGTCCGACCCAAACTTGGGTCGGACCCCTGGGTCGGACGCCTCCAAAACGTGCCCAACTTTGTCAAATCTTCACCAAACTTCTCCTAAAACCTCCTAATGTTTCCTAACATCATTTGGTACCCTCAAATCCTCATACAACATTCATAAAATTCATTATCTATCTCCTTAACACTTACTCATTCATACCGAAATTCCTAACACTTATGTTATTTCCTCTTTGGTTCTCTAAGTGGTGTTTCATACCTATGACCATCTCTATGCCAATAATGTTTCCTCACCACTACTACATCATCTCCCAAACATCTTTTCTTTCTAAACAATTTCTTAAACATCTTCACAAGTTTATAGCTTCTCATGTAACAATCCACTTCATCCCTTTTTCACCAACAATACACAAGTCCTAAATACAATCTCATCAAGAATCTTGAAATGTCCCAAAGTATTCATTTGCATTCTAAATCCTCTAGAACATTACCTAAGCCTTTTTTACATCATTAAACACCTTAATGCATGTTTCTTTCACTAGGAAAGCACTTAACCATTCTAAACATTTCTTAACTTATCAAACTCATTTTAAACCCTTAGAACTTCTTGTTTGTTACCTAAATTTTGACATAGGTTCTCCTAGAACATTACTAAACCAAAACACATGTTTTCACCATTACACAACCAAGAACACTAAAAATCCATCAAACACATTCTTATACACAAAACTTCACTCATATAGCACTACATCACAATATAGTGCATAATTTAAATTGCATGGCACTTAGGCCCTTAAATAACATGGCTCTTAGGCCCTTAAGATGCTCAAATCATAAACACTGAATTTCCACAATATATTTGCCTTTGACCTGCAAATACACTCAACAATACATGTGCCTTTTACTAAGCCCTTGAGAGCATTTTACTAAGTCATTCACCATTGGCTCCTTAGATCATTTCAATAAGCAATATAAGCTCATTTCTCCTAAGACATTAAACCACATTTGAAATACCCCTAAATAATTAAACGTTATTTAAATATATAACTTACAACATTGAAGTATAAAACGGATATATACGTACATATACACAACGTTACAAATTATAACGTCGTATATAAATTAGAACACTACTATAAATGGTTGTACCGTATAATGATGTAATTAAAAACGGGACATAGCGAAATAGTCGTACATATATATGTACATACAACTAATAACGTGACATGTTAATACAAGTCACTTATATGCAATAAATAGGCATATTAAGGCTGGAAAAAAATTAAAAGAGCAATATGCTCTAGCCGGGACTCGAACCCGAGACCTCTCGTACTTATCCCAAAACCTTAACCGTTTGAGCTGAGCTCAAATTCAGTATATTATACACACGAATTAAAGTTAGTATCGAATTCAGTAGGGTAACCGAAAAGAAAAGGAGCCAAACACATCTCTGTGTCGGTTACTCCTCACCCCTTCTCTATACAGTGAGATCGATAAACAAAATATACAGAATCAGAGCACATGGAAGTCCACTCACCTAACATCACTGTCCGAAGACTAGTAATGGCAACGGACTCAACTTTCTACTGAGTTTCCTTGTAAACTACAAAACATTCTCTTGGGGAACTGAAGACACTAAACTAATCGATACACCCATACTGCCTTGTAACCGAGACAGCCCTCCAATACCAGTCATCGGTCTTCATTCTTTCTCCCCATGCTCTGTGATACCCTGAATAAAACTCCCTGCTTCAAACCCCCACGTCTCAGAACTTGAGCAGCCTAGCTTCACAATTCCCTCCAGAACTGATAACTACTAGCGGTTGTTAAAGCTCCTGAATCAGACCTTCTGCCTCTACCACATGAGTAAATCTCCATCTCAGTCCTTCTGTCTTCACCATTGCAGGCCACGACATGCAGAACCAAGTTTAAACCAGTGGCTGTTCTCTTACACGATGGTAAGCCAATGCCAAGATTACCTCCTTGCTCTCTCGTTCCTTTTCCTTCCTGATCAATGTAAACTCTACCTCTTCAGGATAGTAAAGCCTGCTGCACTCCATTGAGATGGTGTCTCAAAAAAAAAAAGGCTGATGAGAACCAGTGCTTCACTGGTACGAATATCGGCTCAGGTGAGTGATGAAACAACTGAGTAAGCACTTCCTCTGGTTGTTGTCGCCTGAGTTCCCGAGCCACTAACCTCTGGTATTTTCATCTGTATAAATCTTTTATAGTACCCCTCCAGAAAAGGGCACTAAAACCCCACGAGTGACAGCCCCTGCTACACCACGATTCGAGGGTAACAGTCTCTTTTCTTTCCAAAACAAGTCAGTACTTCCACTCTTTACCTGTCCTTTTTTCTTCTGTTTTGACAAGTCTAACTGTGGGTACTCTCCAGTTCTAGGCCCTGAGAGTTTCACGGCTTGTCAAGAGTAGATCAGAGGAAACCAACACCGAAACAAAGGAAAAAGAAAACCAAGGTATACAACTGCATGAGTGTTCTGTACAGTTTTCAAAACTGATTTCGTTCCTGTATAACTAAACTCCAGGGGAGCTATAAAAGTCTTAGTGATTTAATGATGTACCAAATACATTGCTAATGCACCTAACCAGTTTATAATACCTTAAGAATGTTTAATAAGAAGGAAAAAAAAGAAGAGACAAAACAAAAGAAAACCACCTGATGCACTAAGGGTGGAGGAGTGCACTGAAGTTGTGTTTCAGTTTTTCTCTGTATTGCCGGTTTTATAGGGAGTTTTCATGGAGTTAACAATGCTGTGTTGGGTTTGTTGGGAGTTAGGGCTACGTTAGACACTTAACTAAGTAGTAGCTGACCTGAGAGTGTGAGGAAAACAGACAATCTATTGAAACAGAAATAAAGAACTGAAGAAAATGCAAGGGTTGAGTCCAGTGCTATGTCCTTTGAAATCTGTATAGATATGTTTCAGTAGGGTAGTCCTTGATTACTTTGGGTTGTCTCAAAACTAACACAGTACCAAAATATATGGCTAAGTAAGCAGACGGGTGGATAGGAAAGATTGGAAATCAAACTCCTGAGTAAAGAAAATAGACAGAAGGGAGTACAACAAGTTCACAATTTCAGTTTTGTTTCAGTTCCTAATTTCTGTGAAAGAATGATTCTGTAACATCACTGGGATGTTTTGGGTTAATTTGAAGTCATAACCCCGATGAAATGCTTGAGCTATGTGGGGTAAACAGAAACAGAATCAAGAACAAAAAAAAAGGAAACCAGTAGAAGGTAATGAATCAGCCTCGGTTTTCAGGTTCTAGATCTGTTTCAGTTTTAGTCCTTAGGTTCTGAGCTTCTTGTTTCTGGATGAGTATGCTTCAGTAGGAATAACCACATTGTTGAGAGTAAGATTATACCACCACATTTGACTAGGAGCTAGAATACGTGAGGGGAGATTGGGAACCAAATTGGTGACCAAACAGAACCTGAGAAAAAGTCACAATGCTGTTTTGTACTTTATCAGTTTTGCATACAAAAATTTCAGTGTAGTTATCAGTGTGTACTAAATTGCTTTGAGTTAAAGCCTTACCTGAATATCTAACTAAGATGCCACAGAGCAGAAAAGGGAGGCAGCTAAGGTACCACAGTGGTGAACAATCTCAGAAACTAATTCGATAACCTGAAAACAGAAAAAAAAAATTGTCAAACCTCAGATCTGTTACACGTTCAGCAGCAATCACAAAGTTGTTTTGGTTTGTTCTTAAGCTTAAAGTCTTGGTAAGACGGTAACTGAATGGGTGCAACAACTAGGAGGAGTTGTAAGTGAGTTGAGAAAACTGACAAAGAACAAACCAAGAGAGAATACCAGTCTCTGATTCTAGTTCAGTTTCAGAAAGATTTGTGTTTCGTTATAACTCTGTAACAAAGAATAATAGAGGGGTAATGGTTGTGTAACAGCTCAACACTATCTTGAGATGCATAAACAGATCACTAAACAAGTTGGGAAGTTAGGAGATGGGCTAGATAGCAGAAACTGAACAACAAGAAAATTCACCAGTTTCACATTTCAGCTTCTTTCCAGTTTAGTGTCTTGAATTCTACGACATTAACAATACTGTTTTGGGATTTGCCTTGAGACTGAAACCTTAATAAGACACTTAATACAGTGGCTAAGTAGTGAGGGGGAAAGTAAAACCCAGATCAATAAGTGGAAAGAAAAACAGAAGAGGAAAAAAAATATCAGTTTCAGGTTTCAGTCTTGCTTCAGATTTATCAGTTCCTAGTTCATTATGAGGATGATACTGTAACACTTGCAAAGTGGTTTGGGGTTGTTTTAAAGTTAAAACAAAGTTAAGACCTGTACTTAGACGGCTAGACAACCTAGGGGAATCATTGACAGATTAAAACAGCAGAGAAATATATATAGATGTGCATATCAGTTTCCATGGTTCCAGGATTACCGGTTTCTGGTTAGTTTCAGATCTTTACAGAGGAGTTACGTGAGTATTTACTTGAGCGCCTCAAACTTAAAACTACTAATGAAATGCTTGGTAAGAAGGTAAACACTTAGACAGAAATGAGGACCAGTTAGAAGGGCAAAGCAAACAGACAAGAAGGAAATAGAATCGTACCAGATCAGGTCAGTCTGAACAGGTTTGAGCCTCCTGTATAAAGAGTTTTCAGGGGGAGTTTAAGAAGTTAAAGTGACTGTATGTGAGATCTAAAACGTTAATAAAATGATCCACTAGGTGGACATGCCATTGGGAAAGTTAGGTTCAGTCAATACTCTAACTGAAAGAGTAGAAAAGAGGTGCACCAGTTGAGGTTTCAGATTTTTCCATAGCAGATTGTTTTCGGTGTGATTGTGTACAGGTGCTGTATTGATGTGTTAATAAATTGGGAATAAACTTAGAATGTGGTAAGTGACTTAGCTAAGAGTGTGAACGCGAGGGAGAAATAGGAAGTCAGTTTGATGAGCAAACAGAAAGGACTAGAAGAGTAGATGACAGAAAAAAAAATATATAGTTTCTGGTTTCAGTTTTCCTTCCTGGAACTTGTGCTCTCTGTGTAACAGCATTTCAGAGGGCTTATAAGGGCTGTATTGAATGGTAATAGATCCTAGAACTTAACTAATACACTCAAGAAAGATACGAGCACATTAGGGAAGGATTAGAGGCTGGAATAATCCACCATCAGAAAGAACCAAACAGAAACACCATTTCTGTTTTAGTTTTGTCTTGCTTCTGTAACCATGCTTCTGTACAGCTGAAGCAATAATGTCATAAGAGTTTTGTATTGGTTATTATTTAACACAAAACCATCCATTTCACCTAAGTGATCTGTAGGAAATTGGGATGGGATTAAAAACTGATAACCAAACTGCAAGGGAAAGAATGGAGAGGCTTATCACTGAATGTAGTTTCGGTTCAGGTAATAAATGTTTCTGTATACAGAAGTACAGTTGAAGGGTGAGTAGTTAAATGGGGATTAAGATACAATATAGTGCAAAGTTTATAATGTATGATGAATGCAGTATGATATAAAATAGGAGGTAAAATAGGAATGTTGAGAGTATGAGACTTGATGAGAAATGGAGTCAAGATATACACTAGCGGTAATCATAACGAGGATTATAAAACTTTGGGTTATATTCTAATACAAGTGTTGATGTTATAAACTTAAATATCTACAACACGTTGTTAGTATGTGGATACATTGTGATCCATGAGAACCATATAAACAAGGAGCACAAATGTATAAGGTGTTTACACTATATTCGGTACATACATATAGTACCAAAACTATATGTTGTAAAGTTAATGACATATAAACTAGCGTATTGTATAACATTATGGAACTAGTATAACACAAATAATATTATGTGGCTAAGGATATGGCTATTCAAACTGTTATGCTAAATGCATACATACATAGATAAACAAGTACCAAGAAATAAAGTTATACACTATAGTTACAACGACATATAATGCTAAGGTTAGCATAAGACTGGGGTTGGTAAATAAACCCTAGTGAAGTATCATAAGTGTATAATGTAAGGTTTCATGCTCTAATGTAAACCGAGAATTAACCCACACAACGAGTAAGGGGTTTATAAAATATAAATAACGATACTCCAACTAGTAACAAATGTTAAGTCTGGGGACATGGTACTAGGATTTCAAACGTTATTCGGAAATACCGAGTTGTGCTGTCATGTGGATTGACGCTAGGTGTTCCTTGTATTACTAGATCGCATTTCTGACGTACGCGCTCGAAAGCTCTAGTGGCCTGCACTGCATGAATCTAGACGACGGTGTACGGTATGTAAAGGGATTTGATCCGAGTTGTCCTGAGGAGTTCCTCGGGCTCGGATTTGTTTGATAAATAACTTGTGTGAATGTGTATGTGATGTATGTATGTGATGTATGTATGTGATGTATGTGTATGATGTGTAGTTATGTTCATTGCATTATTTATTTATGCACGAACGTCCTACGGGACTAATATTACGTCGACTATAGATCGACTTATATAAAACTACATATGCGAAATGTGTATTGTGATCACTGTTGTCTGACCTAATGCGCTAAGTGTTACAAGTATGTATTTATAACCTAAGTAAAATACTTAGGAGCGGGACACGACATTGTCGGTCTCTAGAGCTTTGACTCAAACGTGAATGTTACCTAGAATAATTCTAGGCATGCGTAAGACCCATAGGGCAGCCAACAAATTAAGTGATGTACTCCATAACAAAAATTGTAACTGACTATCTAACTAACAAAGCTAACAGTGGAGTGTGAATGAATGTAATGATGTACCTTAATCCAGACAGTCACTGGCTGCTGGTCGCGCGTAGAGATCTCTTGGGTTATCCCGTATCGGGTTTTCCCTAGTTAAATCCTGATCGAGCCTAGATAGATCGTCAGGCGGAGTGTGCTACCGTTGGCACCAGGCCCTTGGCCACCTAAATGGACGCCTTTACAAAGGCAAAGTGAATAAGTCCCAGAGTCTTCGGATGATCAGGGCAGTGAGCACCATTGTGTGTACGTGGGACTACTGTCCAAGTGAGTATGTTTCGGGTTGTCCTAACTGACGCCCGACTGTGCTAACCTAAACAAATGATATGTGAAGGCCCGGAGGGCCGAGTGATGTACTATGTGATGATGTTAACATACGATGATTGAGTTCTCAATACCATTGTATTGTATGATGTATGACAGTAATGTGCATATCCATATATGACTGTTTGGATTGGATGAATGATTATATAATCATGCATGTTGTTACAGTATTTATCATATCTGTAAAATGACAAAGCATGAAATCAATCTAATATCAAGACGGTTAAAAATGACAAGTGACCAATAGGGTCCAGATCCGGCATACTCAGCGTCTATCGCTGATACTACACTTATTGCGCAGGTTGCTGAACACGTTGAAGCCGAAGTGCGGGATTGGGTAGTTAGGACATTGTTGATTTTGGATTTACCGTTCATACCTCGTTATGTACTAAATGATTCCACTGGAAAGGGGTTGTAAGATTTGGATTATGATTAGATGCTCACAGTAGTTGTGCTATTGATACTTAGATAGAAATGTAGGTGGTATCTCGTTGTCACTGCGGATTGTATTTTTATGTTTAGTTTTGTTAAGATGTTGTACTGCTACATCACTCGTATGGGCGAGGGGTGGCAAGTAACACCCATGTGAGTTCTATTACTGTAATTTCTTCCGCTGTGAGACGTCTTTAATTCCTGTTCACGTGAGCGACTATTACGTATTTGTTATGAGGGGTGTTACAAAAGTGGTATCAGAGCGGAGTACCGCTCTGATAACGAGATACTAGGTTAAGACAGTGAGCTTAGGATTTGGGAAACTTGGGAAACGTTTGTGAGGTACGAAACGTCTGTGTCTTAATGAAATTATGTGTTGGCAGAGCCTTTGGCCTGCAAGTGTTAGCCCATGGGGCACATAAATGAGTTGATTGTATTATGGTGCGTTGTTGAGAAGACGAACGGTAATACCGACATCTAGTGGTGGTGTGAGCCAGGAAGCTGACCAAGGGCATAAAGGCCCGGGAATATTATCCCTGTTAAGGTCCAGCTGAGAGCTCGGCCAGGAGGAGACACAAACGTCATGAGTACATTGGCGACAGTCCACTTTCATGTGGAAGTCCAGTACGAACTACCGCCGACAGTACCCCTCCCGCCACAACCCAATGAGTATAGTATAACTAAGAAATATAATCCCCGAATATAGGGAAAAGGGCTACCAAGCCCAACAGACTGTCCAAACACTCTCGCAGTGAATGAATAATTCCTGCTCCTGTAACATTAATACAACCTCAATGTCATACCTCCATTGACGACCGAGCGCCGTATCAATAGACACTGCCAGAGGCGAGCGTCACTACTACTACAACGTCATGGAAAGGATCGCCCAAGAACAGCAGGGCAAGCGGAGCGAGAGCACCATGAACTCCGCGAGACCGTCGCCCGCACCTTTGACCACCAGACTGTAAAAGAAGTTATCTTGAGAACGTGGAGGAACTTTGTGAAACCGTCCTGTTATGCTCAACTTCAATCCTAAACTTATGTGCGCACAATACAGTGACACTAGAACCCTGTAGCGGCGGTACCTGTAGGGAGACAAAGTCCAAACGTTTATGCTATTATAAATCTAATGTGATGGAGGACTTGATTATTCTAATGACAATGTGGTCAGGAAAATTTCCCAAATCCAAATATCTTCTTATTCATGAACAATCTTTCTAACAGTACTTAAACAACCAATGCAACAGTGAGACAAATAAGTCGGAAACCGACAACCCTACTTGCATGGTGCGCTTGCAACCGCAAGCGCTGATTTGAACAATGTACTAATAATTTCGTCTACCCCGCGCACTTGCCACTGCAAGTGCTGCAAATAATTACTACTGCAGTTACCACTGCTATTATCGTACAAACGAATACTGTAAACTACGTAGACCTATGGTACGACACCATAGTTACCAACAATCACCCACAATTGCACACCTCTAGTATAAACTACATAACTACAATTGTTACAATAAACCTCTAAGATATGAGGCCTACAACTTCTGAAGGGACCGACGAATCCGAGTAACGCAATAAAAGGGGCACACCAGCCCACAACAAATTATAACTACTAAACGAGAACAAATGCAATGACACAGGCTGAGAGCCAAGATAACATAATTTAATCATCAAGCATTCAATGGCTGAATTGGAAGTGGACGGTGAAACCTGATTCCCGGGGATCAAGGGAAAACCAACCACAAATTGGGGTGAAAGGTTAGTGCAACACTGGTGCTGATCACACCAGGGTCGTATGACTCCTGAAACTCTTCACAAGTTGCCAAATTAATCATAGTAAGGATAAACAAGACTGCAGTATCCTAGTTGCAAACAACTAGCAAAGGAAACTTGCGTTAAACTGCTACGTTATATATATATTAAAACATACAAATAAAACTACGATGGGAATACGATCGTATAACGATCGCTGCCATACAGTTTCCAACTATATCGTATGCGCAGTATTTATATTTATTCACTTACATTTATATCTCATGATTTATCCTCTTATATTTTATGACAAATTTTCATCATCATCTCGATGTACGATGATTATTTGATTGATGCATTATATTATGCAATATATATTAAGAATTTTATCTTAGTATTCTGTAACATTTCAGGATATATATATTGATAATTCCTAAGGCTTATATTATATCAACCTTAGCCTATAAATTCAATTTTCTCATTAAATACGGTAACCCATACTTCAATAAAAACTATATTATTGCCGAAAGGCACATACATCAAAATTCTTATTTCCATCAACTCCTGATATTTTCCCATTATTACAATATTGCCAATACATAATAAAATGTTATACATATCATATAGTTACATTTATAATAAATGTAACTTATAGTTTACTAACTATACTCATGCATACGCCAACACGTGATGAAAACAAGAGAATTAGAAAATGTATCAGTCCACAGATGGACCAAGAGTGAAAAGAACAACTCTACCGTAATACGGCTATTACCAATACCTTCGCAACAATGAATGCGAATAAACGCTGAACGCGTGAATAATTACCACCTCTGAGCACCACCTTTACCAAGGAGTGCCATATACTATTATGTACAATTACAACTAATCACATCAAGATTAAATTAATATGTATTATCAATATCATACCGATTATGAAACAAGTTCTAAGTAGAAGAAGGGCTACCGCCATGAGCGTCCCGCCATGTAAAAAACGATAAGTATCAATATATGTTAAAGACATGTCGTTTACTACTGTGACAACTGCCAGAAATGTGTAAATTGAGCCAATGACACCCACCTAAATTGATATCACAGAACACACAAACCAAACGCTAAATAGAGTAAATAAACAAGTACCTAATGTACAAATAAGGGGCACAAGCTCAGGAGATCGGGAACACCGACTCCAGTTGCCTTCTAGGTATATTACTAACATAACAATGTCTAAGTTAATATAATGAAGCAAAGGAGCTACGGTACATACCGTAAGCAATGGGAATAACAATCATGATTTACTAACAGGCGCCGAACCGCGCACTTGAAATACAAAAAAAAACTGCAGTTACAATAACTAGCACTAAACAATAAGTAACAACAAAGACATTACTCACGAGCTGAATACCAGGAGTATATACCAGCATGTGATGCTAATCACAAATAGTGATGGATGTTTAGTCCAATGGACAAACCAAACCTTATGAGAAGTGGCATACCCCTTGTGGAAAGTGAGAAGCAAAATTGCTCAAGCAATCATGCAATCGAAAATACACCCAATTAAACGGGAGAGGGAACGCGTATAAATACCAAAGTATGAGGAATTACCCTACGCCGTATCTGGAATCATAGATGAGATATGATAATGATTAAAACTGGAGGAAGGAATTATGTATATACTCATGGAGATCGAGATAGGAGAACTGACATTGCTACCTCAGCACCAGTATTACATAAACGATTGCAACCATTCAGACGAATCAATGTTTAACGTTCAACTGGTTGGCAACCAAGTGCCACCACTAATATGTTACTAAGGACATGAGTCCAAGAACAAAAATAATGTTAAGCAACCTTACCAACTAGAACATTAAAATCTACGACAAGATAACCGACATTGCGGACCAACCAACATCGAACTACAACAAGGACATCCATCTAAAGGGAGATTGACAATAGAATACTTCACAATAATCGTGTGACGAACACTACCAGTTTACTAAATGAGTCATGGGACGACCGCACTCCGATAGGAGCATGTGGGCCTGACAGACTTATTTATAGGTTAGTCAAGTAAGTAGTAATGAATCAGTACGGTACCCCATGCATGTAGACAAGTAGTGTTAGGAACACGAGAAGTAGTCAACTTCGTGCTACGGACAGTGATACAGATCACCTCGAAGATGGACGAGAAGAGCCGCAGTTAACCAACAGGCTACAGAGACCAAGAACCGACGACACAGAGTGAAGACAAGAAGACCCTTTGAAGATAGAGACGCTGATGACAGAAACAGGAAACCCACAGTATGGACGAATAATACGTAGAACCCTCATAAGGATCATGCAAGTTCTTGCAATCCAGAGGGGTCTACCAAGCGATGGGCAGAACAAAGCTAGTATACTAGCAGATGCTTTAACAAAAACATAAACGCGTGCATAAGCAATGATGAGAGACAAGCTAAATGATAGCAGATACATTAAAAATGGATAATGGACTTGGAATGTACCACTCACATGATGATTCGCCCATCTTATCTGTTTGGCTCTTTAGATGTTAGCTGCTGAGAGTTTACGCCTCTGCACTCTGTAGCACTGAGTGTTTTGGTATTGCACTTGTGCAGTTATTAATCTAGTAAAAATACAGAAAGATGCAATGAATATCAACAAGAGTGTGTATCAAAAAAACTACAACAGTGTATTACATGACAATCATCTACGTGGACATGTAGGCTGGTACGTCTTCGTATTACCAGGCAAGTGCAAAGAGCACCAAGTACTAACAAGAGCCAATGTCATATTATACCTCAAGCTGAATATCAGTGGGAGAAGAAAACCGAATGTATGCTAGTGATCCAAATAAGAGGACACACAGTAATGAAAAGAGGGAAATTGAGCCTATGTTCATGGGTCTGCACCTCATACAGAGCGAGTGGGCCCATTAGAACGAACTTGGGAGAGAGCACAAATACGTGCCTCACCCTTTATACATATTTAAGAGCCGAAGGGCTATAGTCATACCTATCTCTCTGATATGAGAATAATCTACTCCAAAGGTGAAAACACCACATGAGAGTTAGAGAACTCTATGAGAGTCAAGTCTCCAGCGCTCCTTGTGGAGCGGCTGTCGAATACTTGTGGGGTACGGGGGCGTAACCCTTTTTAAGGGGGGTAGAGCCTCTTGCCTGTGCACATGTTCTCACTGAATTTGTTGTTCACAGTTGTTGTTGGTGTATTTCGTATGCGGGACATACAATAGTTTGTGGGTACGCGGGGCGTACGTGGTTGATTTGTTTGTGTGAGTTGTGCACTCGTATGTATGAATTTTATGAAATACTTAATGGTGTGCTTACACCCAGGGTAGTACCTTCTTCATGATACGGTGATGAAATATATTGTTGTACCTTGTAGATTGATTACTTAGGGTATCGCTTAGATACAAAGCGAATAATTAGATACGAAACGTGGAAGGGTGATATGGTATGACACCTCGGGAGGTCGTCAGGATTGGTAGAACTGATAGGAAATGATGGTGCTGATGGATCACCTATATCCATATGTGTTTGAATTAACGCCACAATTGAGGGTTATGTGCGGTATTAGCACAACACGATATGCGTAAATGATATATCACATAGATATACATTATGGGATTGTAAGGGTAGTTATTAATACACCTATTTAAGTAAAGCGACTTCGGGACATACGTGTACTAATTGATTATCATGTGTGTCGGTATGTGTATTTGTACGCGGGGCATACGCGTTTTGTCTTGTGGTAGGTTGTTTGCGCATTGCGCATATGTGTATGTTGTGAACATGTATGTAAGTATCCTACGAGATACTCGGATGTATGGATTGTTGGCGCATTGCGCACATGTGTATGTTGTGAACATGTATGAATGGTTGACTATTGTATATATATATATATATAATATATATATATATATATATATATATATATATATATATATATATATGTGTACACTCCTTATGAATTCAGGTATATTGTACCGCTTAGGTATCGCCACATCAAATAGATGTGCACCATGGCTATATGGGTAGTTGCCACAAAGCATTCAAGGAAGACGACTTCGGGACGAAGTCTCTTTAAGGGGGGTAGACTGAAATACCCCTAAATAATTAAACGTTATTTAAATATATAACTTACAACATTGAAGTATAAAACGGATATATACGTACATATACACAACGTTACAAATTATAACGTCGTATATATAATTAGAACACTACTATAAATGGTTGTACCCGTATAATGATGTAATTAAAAACGGGACATAGCGAAATAGTCGTACATATATATGTACATACAACTAATAACGTGACATGTTAATACAAGTCACTTATATGCAATAAATAGGCATAATAAGGCTGGAAAAAAAATAAAAGAGCAATATGCTCTAGCCGGGACTCGAACCCGAGACCTCTCGTACTTATCCCAAAACCTTAACCGTTTGAGCTGAGCTCAATTCAGTATATTATACACACGAATTAAAGTTAGTATCGAATTCAGTAGGGTAACCGAAAAGAAAAGGAGCAAAACACATCTCTGTGTCGGTTACTCCTCACCCCTTCTCTATACAGTGAGATCGATAAACAAAATATACAGAATCAGAGCACATGGAAGTCCACTCACCTAACATCACTGTCCGAAGACTAGTAATGGCAACGGACTCAACTTTCTACTGAGTTTCCTTGTAAACTACAAAAACATTCTCTTGGGGAACTGAAGACACTAAACTAATCGATACACCCTACTGCCTTGTAACCGAGACAGCCCTCCAATACCAGTCATCGGTCTTCATTCTTTCTCCCATGCTCTGTGATACCCTGAATAAAACTCCCTGCTTCAAACCCCCACGTCTCAGAACTTGAGCAGCCTAGCTTCACAATTCCCTCCAGAACTGATAACTACTAGCGGTTGTTAAAGCTCTGAATCAGACCTTCTGCCTCTACCACATGAGTAAATCTCCATCTCAGTCCTTCTGTCTTCACCATTGCAGGCCACGACATGCAGAACCAAGTTTAAACCAGTGGCTGTTCTCTTACACGATGGTAAGCCAATGCCAAGATTACCTCCTTGCTCTCTCGTTCCTTTTCCTTCCTGATCAATGTAAACTCTACCTCTTCAGGATAGTAAAGCCTGCTGCACTCCATTGAGATGGGTCTCAAAAAAAAAAAGGGCTGATGAGAACCAGTGCTTCACTGGTACGAATATCGGCTCAGGTGAGTGATGAAAAAACTGAGTAAGCACTTCCTCTGGTTGTTGTCGCCTGAGTTCCGAGCCACTAAACCTCTGGTATTTTCATCTGTATAAATCTTTATAGTACCCCTCCAGAAAAGGGCACTAAAACCCCACGAGTGACAGCCCCGGCACACCACGATTCGAGGGAACAGTCCTTTTCTTCCAAAACAAGTCAGTACTCTCAACTCTTACCTGTCCTTTTTTCTGTTTTGACAAGTCTAAATGTGGGTACTCTCCAGTTCTAGGCCCTGAGAGTTTCACGGCTTGTAAGAGTAGATCAGAGGACACCAACACCGACGCAAAAAGGAAAAAGAAAACCAAGGTATACAACTGCATGAGTGTTCTGTACAGTTTTCAAAACTGATTTCGTTCCTGTATAACTAAACTCCAGGGGAGCTATAAAAGTCCTTAGTGATTAATGATGACAAATACATTGCTAATGACCTAACCGTTATATACCTTAAGAATGTTTAATAAGAAGAAAAAAAAGAAGAGACAAAACAAAAGAAAAACCACCTGACGCACTAAGGGTGGAGGAGTGCACTGAAGTTTGTGTTCAGTTTTGTCTCTGTATTGCCGGTTTTATAGGGAGTTTTCATGGAGTTAACAATGCTGTGTTGGGTTTTTGTTGGGAGTTAGGGCTACGTTAGACACTTAACTAAGTAGTAGCTGACCTGAGAGTGTGAGGAAAACAGACAATCTATTGAAACAGAAATAAAGAACTGAAGAAAATGCAAGGGTTGAGTCCAGTGCTATGTCCTTTGAAATCTGTATAGATATGTTTCAGTAGGGTAGTCCTTGATTACTTTGGGTTGTCTCAAAACTAACACAGTACCAAAATATATGGCTAAGTAAGCAGACGGGTGGATAGGAAAGATTGGAAATCAAACTCCTGAGTAAAGAAAATAGACAGAAGGGAGTACAACAAGTTCACAAATTTCAGTTTTGTTTCAGTTCCTATTTTCTGTGAAAGAATGATTCTGTAACATCACTGGGATGTTTTTGGTTAATTTGAAGTCATAACCCCGATGAAATGCTTGAGCTATGTGGGGTAAACAGAAACAGAATCAAGAACAAAAAAAAAGGAAACCAGTAGAAGGTAATGAATCAGCCTCGGTTTTCAGGTTCTAGATCTGTTTCAGTTTTAGTCCTTAGGTTCTGAGCTTCTTGTTTCTGGATGAGTATGCTTCAGTAGGAATAACCACATTGTTGAGAGTAAGATTATACCACCACATTTGACTAGGAGCTAGAATACGTGAGGGGAGATTGGGAACCAAATTGGTGACCAAACAGAACCTGAGAAAAAGTCACAATGCTGTTTTGTACTTTATCAGTTTTGCATACAAAAATTTCAGTGTAGTTTATCAGTGTGTACTAAATTGCTTTGAGTTAAAGCCTTACCTGAATATCTAACTAAGATGCCACAGAGCAGAAAAGGGAGGCAGCTAAGGTACCACAGTGGTGAACAATCTCAGAAACTAATTCGATAACCTGAAAACAGAAAAAAAAAATTGTCAAACCTCAGATCTGTTACACACATTCAGCAGCAATCACAAAGTTGTTTTGGTTTGTTCTTAAGCTTAAAGTCTTGGTAAGACGGTAACTGAATGGGTGCAACAACTAGGAGAGTTGTAAGTGAGTTGAGAAAAACTGACAAAGAACAAACCAAGAGAGAATACCAGTCTCTGATTCTAGTTCAGTTTCAGAAAGATTTGTGTTTCGTTATAACTCTGTAACAGAGAATATAGAGGGGTAATGGTTGTGTAACAGCTTAACACTATCTTGAGATGCATAACAGATCACTAAACAAGTTGGGAAGTTAGGAGATGGGCTAGATAGCAGAAACTGAACAACAGAAATTCACCAGTTTCACATTTCACGCTCTTCTTTCCAGTTTAGTGTCCTTGAATTCTAAGACATTAACAAATACTGTTTTGGGATTTGCCTTGAGACTGAAACCTTAATAAGACCCTTAATACAGTGGCTAAGTAGTGAGGGGAAAGTAAAACCCAGATCAATAAGTGGAAAGAAAAACAGAAGAGGAAAAAAAAATATCAGTTTCAGGTTTCAGTCTGCTTCAGATTTATCAGTCCCTAGTTCATTATGATGATGATACTGTAACACTTGCAAAGTGGTTTGGGTTGTTTTAAAGTTAAAACAAAGTTAAGACCTGTACTTAGACGGCTAGACAACCTAGGGGAATCATTGACAGATTAAAACAGCAGAGAATATATATAGATGTGCATATCAGTTTTCCATGGTTCCAGGATTACCACGGTTTCTGTTATTTTCAGATCTTTACAGAGGAGTTACGTGAGTATTTACTTGCGCCTCAAACTTAAAACTACTAATGAAATGCTTGTAAGAAGGTAAACACTTAGACCAGAAATGAGGACCAGTTAGAAGGGCAAAAGCAAACAACAAGAAGAAATAGAATCGTACCAGATCAGGTCAGTCTGAACAGGTTTGAGCCTCCTGTATAAAGGAGTTTTCAGGGGGAGTTTAAGAAGTTAAAGTGACTGTATGTGAGATCTAAAACGTTAATAAAATGATCCACTAGGTGGACATGCCATTGGGAGAGTTAGGTTCAGTCAATACTCTAACTGAAAGAGTAGAAAAGAGGTGCACCAGTTGAGGTTTCAGATTTTTCCATAGCAGATTGTTTTCGGTGTGATTGTGTACAGGTGCTGTATTGATGTGTTAATAAATTGGGAATAAACTTAGAATGTGGTAAGTGACTTAGCTAAGAGTGTGAACGCGAGGGAGAAATAGGAAGTCAGTTTGATGAGCAAACAGAAAGGACTAGAAGAGTAGATGACAGAAAAAAAAATATATAGTTTCTGGTTTCAGTTTTCCTTCCTGGAACTTGTGCTCTCTGTGTAACAGCATTTCAGAGGGCTTATAAGGGCTGTATTGAATGGTAATAGATCCTAGAACTTAACTAATACACTCAAGAAAGATACGAGCACATTAGGGAAGGATTAGAGGCTGGAATAATCCACCATCAGAAAGAACCAAACAGAAACACCATTTCTGTTTTAGTTTTGTCTTGCTTCTGTAACCATGCTTCTGTACAGCTGAAGCAATAATGTCATAAGAGTTTTGTATTGGTTATTATTTACACAAAACCATCCATTTCACCTAAGTGATCTGTAGGAAATTGGGATGGGATTAAAAACTGATAACCAAACTGCAAGGGAAAGAATGGAGAGGCTTATCACTGAATGTAGTTTCGGTTCAGGTAATAAATGTTTCTGTATACAGAAGTACAGTTGAAGGGTGAGTAGTTAAATGGGGATTAAGATACAATATAGTGCAAAGTTTATAATGTATGATGAATGCAGTATGATATAAAATAGGAGGTAAAATAGGAATGTTGAGAGTATGAGACTTGATGAGAAATGGAGTCAAGATATACACTAGCGGTAATCATAACGAGGATTATAAAACTTTGGGTTATATTCTAATACAAGTGTTGATGTTATAAACTTAAATATCTACAACACGTTGTTAGTATGTGGATACATTGTGATCCATGAGAACCATATAAACAAGGAGCACAAATGTATAAGGTGTTTACACTATATTCGGTACATACATATAGTACCAAAACTATATGTTGTAAAGTTAATGACATATAAACTAGCGTATTGTATAACATTATGGAACTAGTATAACACAAATAATATTATGTGGCTAAGGATATGGCTATTCAAACTGTTATGCTAAATGCATACATACATAGATAAACAAGTACCAAGAAATAAAGTTATACACTATAGTTACAACGACATATAATGCTAAGGTTAGCATAAGACTGGGGTTGGTAAATAAACCCTAGTGAAGTATCATAAGTGTATAATGTAAGGTTTCATGCTCTAATGTAAACCGAGAATTAACCCACACAACGAGTAAGGGGTTTATAAATATAAATAACGATACTCCAACTAGTAACAAATGTTAAGTCTGGGGACATGGTACTAGGATTTCAAACGTTATTCGGAAATACCGAGTTGTGCTGTCATGTGGATTGACGCTAGGTGTTCCTTGTATTACTAGATCGCATTTCTGACGTACGCGCTCGAAAGCTCTAGTGGCCTGCACTGCATGAATCTAGACGACGGTGTACGGTATGTAAAGGGATTTGATCCGAGTTGTCCTGAGGAGTTCCTCGGGCTCGGATTTGTTTGATAAATAACTTGTGTGAATGTATGTATGTGATGTATGTATGTGATGTATGTATGTGATGTATGTGTATGATGTGTAGTTATGTTCATTGCATTATTTATTTATGCACGAACGTCCTACGGGACTAATATTACGTCGACTATAGATCGACTTATATAAAACTACATATGCAAAATGTGTATTGTGATCACTGTTGTCTGACCTAATGCGCTAAGTGTTACAAGTATGTATTTATAACCTAAGTAAAATACTTAGGAGCGGGACACGACATTGTCGGTCTCTAGAGCTTTGACTCAAACGTGAATGTTACCTAGAATAATTCTAGGCATGCGTAAGACCCATAGGGCAGCCAACAAATTAAGTGATGTACTCCATAACAAAAACTGTAACTGACTATCTAACTAACAAAGCTAACAGTGGAGTGTGAATGAACGTAATGATGTACCTTAATCCAGACAGTCACTGGCTGCTGGTCGCGCGTAGAGATCTCTTGGGTTATCCCGTATCGGGTTTTCCCTAGTTAAATCCTGATCGAGCCTAGATAGATCGTCAGGCGGAGTGTGCTACCGTTGGCACCAGGCCCTTGGCCACCTAAATGGACGCCTTTACAAAGGCAAAGTGAATAAGTCCCAGAGTCTTCGGATGATCAGGGCAGTGAGCACCATTGTGTGTACGTGGGACTACTGTCCAAGTGAGTATGTTTCGGGTTGTCCTAACTGACGCCCGACTGTGCTAACCTAAACAAATGATATGTGAAGGCCCGGAGGGCCGAGTGATGTACTATGTGATGATGTTAACATACGATGATTGAGTTCTCAATACCATTGTATTGTATGATGTATGACAGTAATGTGCATATCCATATATGACTGTTTGGATTGGATGAATGATTATATAATCATGCATGTTGTTACAGTATTTATCATATCTGTAAAATGACAAAGCATGAAATCAATCTAATATCAAGACGGTTAAAAATGATAAGTGACCAATAGGGTCCAGATCCGGCATACTCAGCGTCTATCGCTGATACTACACTTATTGCGCAGGTTGCTGAACACGTTGAAGCCGAAGTGCGGGATTGGGTAGTTAGGACATTGTTGATTTTGGATTTACCGTTCATACCTCGTTATGTACTAAATGATTCCACTGGAAAGGGGTTGTAAGATTTGGATTATGATTAGATGCTCACAGTAGTTGTGCTATTGATACTTAGATAGAAATGTAGGTGGTATCTCGTTGTCACTGCGGATTGTATTTTTATGTTTAGTTTTGTTAAGATGTTGTACTGCTACATCACTCGTATGGGCGAGGGGTGGCAAGTAACACCCATGTGAGTTCTATTACTGTAATTTCTTCCGCTGTGAGACGTCTTTAATTCATGTTCACGTGAGCGACTATTACGTATTTGTTATGAGGGGTGTTACAACATTAGGTTAGGATATTTACCTCTTTTCCTCACAACTTCTTTCTTGTTTCCTTATGAAACCAGTAAGGCTTTTGATTGTTTGTCAACTTCTAACATTATACATTATACAAACAACATAATGAGTATTCATTAAGCTTCATCTCAATGTAAACCCTAGATTGTACATTGTCTTAAAAATATTAAGATAGTTGTTTTACCTTAGAACTTGAAGAGAGTTTGAATATATATCAAGAGAGGACTCCACCTAGTCCATGAAAGGTTGGAATGAAGCTAGAACAAAGCAACATAAGGACTTCATTAAGAGTGATTTTCGGTCAAGATAAAAACATGGAGGAAACATCATTTTTCTTTGAGATTCCTTACCTAGAAGCAAAGGAGATCAATAATATGTAGAAATATAAGCTCAAGCTCCTTCAATGGTGGAACTCTGTGAGCCTCGATTTTAAACCCTATCCTATGTGGATTAACTTGATTGGGATCTAAACGGGTTTTAGGTCCACTTATAGCCTAAGATTAATAACTATGTCATATAACAATAATTATTAAAACCTAAGCTAGCTCACTGGAACCTATTATGAGTCGCCACCTAATTTTAACCTAGATCAAATTAGGAAAGGAGAGTTCGGGTTCGGGGGCTTGATATTCGACTTGATTAGGGTTCAATTACTTTCATTACCCTTCCTAGGTCGTTTTCCTCTACTTAGTTTATTTACGGCTTATTACGAATCGTTTTAACCTAAGTGCGCGAGCTTCTGTTTTTTTGTGTTTTTTAACATTTTTTGACAGAAAATTAAAATAAAATTAAAGATTCCTAAACTAGGGTTTCGGAGGCAGAATTAGGTCAAATTTTGTTTCCGTCCGCGGCTACGGACCTAATGTCCGAACCCACGGACCCTTGTTAACCTATGTGAACATAAAAGTCGAATTAAACAGAAAACACAATTTTGCAAGGTCCGGGGCCACGGACAGGATGTCCGTGGGCCCGGACATTATTTTACAAAACCTAAATTTTGAATTTTTAAAAATCGCGCCGCCGTCCGTGGGCGTCCGGGCTACGGACAGGGAGTCCGGGACCCCGGACATGACGTCCGTGGGTGCGGACCGCCCTCGGATGGCGGCGTTGAGGCTGTTCCCGAAGGTGTTTTTAGCTCAAATTTTATGGGTGTGTAGCCTGAAAGATGTACAAGACGTTAGTGATTGAAAGTTTTCAATTTGAAACCGAAGTTAATGCGAAACTTAACGAACAAGTTAGAAGGCAGAAACACAAACAAACCTTAATTCAGAAGCAAGGAAAAATCAATTCGGTTAGCAATTTCAACCAGAATTGTATTTTGACCAGAAGGGTTAGAGAATTTGGTTTTTACCCTGTTTTGATTTCGAAAACTTGTTGTTCCTTCACGTCAGGAATCTCTGAAAGCTTCGTTGGTGGCCGATCCTGTTCGACTTTGACCCAAGCTTCTGACCTCTTCTTCCTTGTGTTGTTAAGCACGTTTTGGTTCTATATTTGTGGTGTTTTGATGCTTGGAAGTTCAATGAGAGAAGAAAGAATGTGTTTTTGGTGATTTTGGGATGATTTCGGTAGAGTTTCGGTGTTGGGAGTGTTGAAAACGTGGGAGGCAAGTAGACGGCTGTGTTTTCTGACTATGGGGATCATCTACCTTGCCCTAGGTCGTTTTTTGGAAGGCCTTTTATAGAAAGAGCATGGCCAAGTTGATAGAACAGAATTTTTATCTAAAACCTTGATTTTGTGCTCTAAGAGAATCTGATTTTTTAAAATATGTTGCAAGCCGATAAAATTATGAAAATTTAACTGAAGGTAAAGAATGATTTTTAGGAATTTTGAGAGTAGGAATCGGGTTTTTCGATAAATAACCGATTAGATAAAAATCTCACAATCTGGAATCTCCCATAATTCATAACTTACGATTGGTAAGTCGAAATAACGAAATTCCAACGGCATTAGTCTCTAAAAATCATCCTCTATCTTGTGTTAAAATTTCATGACATTTTGTTTTGATTTCGGTATTTTCCAGAAGAGGAGAGAGAAAATTGCAAAAATGATTGAATTTCTCTTTTAAATTTTGGGATAAGGTTCCAAATAAAATAATTTCAGGTTTATGACTGTGTGTAGTCATGCTAACCATGTGACAATTTTATTTTAATTTTGAAAACCCTTTTATTTCTATTTTAAGGTTATTTCATGTGTTAATTATTAAAGAAACTAGCTTATTAAAAGCTTAATTTCCAGAATAAATATTATCAGAAAATCATGAAATACCTTCCATAATGACTATGATATTTGGAAGTGTTTGGATATAATGAACAAGTCATATAAAATAGAAAATCCCGAGAATGTCCTTGGAAGATCCTGCATTGGTGCATTTTGACCACTTTGCCCTTTGTAACACGTATGCCTTAGAGACTACCCCGGGGGGGTTGAAATTTTGGGTATAACAGATTGCCCCCCGTCAACTAGGCTTTGTAATGAAGCTGAAAAGACTAGTTGATGCCTGAGTGATACCCCAAAATTTTGGATCTCAAAAGACCCTACATGTAGATTGAAATCCGACGAGTTGTGTCGAGCTGTTCTAAGGCGCTGACTACCTATGAGTAAAGTGGAAGGGATATCAAGCGATTCTAAGGCGTTGACTACCTATGAGGATGATATGATGTCAAGTTATTCTAAGGCGTTTACTACCTATAATGAATGAAATGATGTCAAGCTATTCTAAGGCGTTGACTACCTTTAAAGGAGTGAAGTACATGTCAAACGATTCTAAGGCGTTGACTACCTAAAATGTGAAAAGTGGACTGAACTAAGAGTGAATAATCAAGACCGAGCATCTAAGGTGCCGGGAACCTAAAATTAAATGGGATACGCCGAGCATTATAAGGTGTCGGGAACCTGAAGCTGAATGAAATACGCCGAGCATTATTAGGTGTCGGGAACCTGAAGCTGAATAGATTACGCCGAGCATTATAAGGTGTCGGGAACCTGAAATTTGAATGGATTACGCCGAGCATTATAAGGTGTCGGGAACCTGAAATTTGAATGGATACGCCGAGCATTATAAGGTGTCGGGAACCTGAAATTTGAATGGAATACGCCGAGCATTATAAGGTGTCGGGAACCTGAAATTTGAATGGAATACGCCGAGCATTATAAGGTGTCGGGAACCTGAAGTCGAATGGGTTACGCCGAGCATTATAAGGTGTCGGGAACCTGGAGTTTGATTGGAATACGCCGAGCATTGTAAGGTGTCGGGAACCTGGAGTTGAATAGGATACGCCGAGCATTATAAGGTGTCGGGAACCTAAAAATGAAAGGAGATGTAATGAGATTGATGTGATGTGTGCGTAAATTGACGAATGTAAAGTAGGACCTATGGGTGCCTAAGTGGAATGGTAGGAAATCAGGTTCGTGACGAGTCTGAGTTTGAGTTCATCTATTCTGGTGAATCTGAATCTTTGGCTGAGAATCTGCATCTCTGAAGAGTCTGTATCTTTGGCTGAGAATCTGTATCTTTGAAGAATCTGTATCTTCGGCTGAGAATCTGTATCTCTGATCGGGTGAGAATCTGTATCTCTAAAGAATCTGTATCTTCGGGGTGAGAATCTGTATCTCTGGTTTATGATGAGGAGTTTCGTACGGACGGATGCAAGGTTAACTTTATGCAAATGATCATAATGAAAGTTGATTATGAAAGTGTCAAACATGGCAAAGATGATGTGCATGTCAAAATACAATCAAAGTGCATGTAGGAAACTTGTCCAAAACAAGAAATCATTGGAAAATGTGCCAAACATGGCAATGTTAAAGATCAAAAATTGTCCAAAGCAAGACATTGCTAGAAAGTGTGCCAAATGCGGCCATGATGAGGTTTATGAAACCGAGGTGTTTAAAGGAAAGTTGTTCAAGACAAGAAATTGTTGTTTGAAGAAAATTCTGTTTAGTGAAAAGGAAAGTGAATCATCATTTCCTAACTATAGACTTCGGACTTGTAATTTATCTCCTACGAGATGAACATGCCGCCGGTGGGGTATAGTGCATGATGTGAAGGTAAGGGCTTATGTGGGCCTGTGGTGTTTGATGTGCAGGTAAGGGATTATGTGGGCCTGTGTAGTGGAGGTGTGGAGGTAAGGGCTTATGTGGGCCTGTATGGTGTATGAAGTGAAAGTAAGGGCTTATGTGGGCCTGTGTGGTGTATGAAGTGAAGGTGAGGGCTTATGTGGGCCTGAGGTGCTTGATGTGGTGGTAAGGGCTTATGTGTGCCTGTGGTGGGATGATGGTGGTGATGTTTGAGCTTTGGGTTCCAATTGGTGTTGTCATAGCAATTGTTGGAACCAACAATTGCCCCCAGTATTTTTCCCTAAGACAATCTGAGCTAGAGTTCATGGCAATCGATCATTCTGATCGATTGCCCCCAGTATTTCTTTGATCAAACGTGCGAACGAGTCTCGTCCTCACAAGGTCAAGGCTTATGTCTTGATTTGGTGCTTCCTAACCTACACTCGACGTGTTTGGTGTTTACACTTGTTTCTCACTTACGGTCACAACTTCTAGACCATTGAATTTGATATTTGATGAATTTACGCATTCGATCTGTTACTTTCACGTGATTGGATACACAACTACCAAGTCGGAAGTCTTTGAGGCTTATAACGTGGCCATAGGGTATGATGAAAGACGACGGGATCATGAAGGGATGTTTGAGGTATGTGGAGCTTAAATGGGTGACCAAAGCTGCAACTTGCGTCTTCTCTCGGATTCATCTTCCTTGTCTTGAATTCGTCTAGCTGCTTTGTATTGTCGTTGTTTTCGAGCTTCTGGACTTGGAATTTGAAATTGTCCTTTACACCATTTCTCTTCTCTTTGTCATTTGGATTTCTTCGAGGCACTTCGGGTTTGCCTTTTGTTTTATCCTTTCTTGGTTTTGCCTTCGGGGTTCTTGTGTTTCCCGGTTTTGGGCTTCAAGAGCTGTTTTGATGTGAGCTCTTTTGATCCTGTGTCACTCTGGGACCATTTGCGGATCGCTTCGTCATGCTGATAGCGGCATTGCTTCTTTGGACCGATGAGAATGTTATCTGAGAGTCAGGCTCCTCGCCTCATTTGGTCACCGGGTCGGACATTCATCATTGGCTGGGTTATTTTGTGGAGTTCATAATATCGAAAAGGGATATATGAAAGGCTCAGCGGGGGTTCCTAGGGTTTAATGATAGGGTTTACAAGCTTTTGGCTATGTGGTGCTGTACCTAGGTGCTTCGTCATTCTTGATAGTTGTATATCCGTTCTTTGTTACTTTTCACAGGTCTAAGCGTAAATTTACAAATTATCTCCTTCGGTCGGAGTTATACCGTTTACCTCACCTTTGAATGTGGACTCACCGGAGTCGTGTAAGAATGATACGCTCGTTCAGTCATGGTTTTACCACTCAAGACACTCTCGCGAGATCTTCACTCAGAAACTTGTTCACAAGCTTAACCAAGAGATTCGAAGACAACGATTCTAAACTCATATTGCCCCCAGTATTGATTTGGGGTTTGTGACAACAATTCGATAGATGTGGATTTGGAACCGCTTCGTGGGTTGTTTGGGATGTTTTGGGGTGAGTTGTGATGCTTAGCGTGGCATGTTCAACAAGAGATAAATCGTCCTGTTCCATAGTCGGGAAATGATTACTCCGTGATCCTTTTCCCTGGAAAGCATTTTTGTTTTTTTGTTTTTCGATGAATGAAAAATGATTTGTACAGGAATTGTGAAAATGGAAATATGATTTTATCTATGAATCATGAGATAATGTTGGAAATTACAGACTTAGAGAAACTACCAAAAATGATAAAGGAAACTAACTACTACAAACATTGGAAAAACATAAAATGACTAGTAAAGAGAAGAAATCGGAGAAAAACACTTGAAGATAGCACTCTCTGATGGTGCTTGACATGGGATTCCTACTCGGGGAGTTGAAAACCTTGATTGATAAGATCTTGGATGTGCTGCTTCAGAATTTTGCAGTTGTCGGTGTCATGACCAGGAAGCTGGTGATACTGACAATACTGGTTCAGATTCCTTCCTTTTTGAGGGTCTCTTTGTCGAGGGGTGAGAGGTTGCAGCATGTTTCGTTCCTGGAGTCTTTCAAAAGCCTGGCTCAATGGTTGACCGATGTTTGTGAACTCTCTCCGACGGGAGCTCTTTCGGGATGATTCCATTGCCCCAACGATTTGTCCTGGTCCTTTTATCTGTCGAACGGTGTTTACCTCATGCTGCCTAGTTCTCTTTCGGGTGCCACTTTGGATACAGGCTGCTGTCCCAGAGCCATTCCCGGTGTTTTTTGAGTTCCCAAGTTTTAACTCCCCTTGGTGAATCATTTCTTCTAGGACATTAACTTGTCCCATCAGCATGTTGAAGCTAGGAAAGTATGTGAATTTCAGCTCGTCACTGTATTGCTTCTGCATATTTTTAATTACCATTCGGATTTGCTCTTGTTCGTCCATCTGTGTGAGCATTGCGGCTGCCTTCATCCTCCAACGCTTAACAAAATCAGACATTGATTCACCTTCTGTTTGTTGTGTGCTTGCAAGATCAGCCCTGGTGACTCCAAAACTTCTAGCGTACTCAAAATGATGCAGAAAAGCTTCACATACCTCCTCGTAGGTCTTGGTATTTATCCTTTGAGTTATGTACCAATGCTGAGGGGTCTCATCAAGATAGTGAGCAAATACCTTGGCCTTCTGCATGTCGTTTAGCGAAAGGATGGACATTTCCCTATCGAACATTGCCAAATGAAGTTGTGGGTCGGAGGAACCTTTGTATAGAGGAAGTGTTGGCAATTTCAACCTTGGAGGGAGATCAACCTTGGGATATAATCCAGTGGAAAAGTAGTCAAAACCGGCTGGCCTGTTGGCCCTCTCCATGCGCTCAATCTTTTCCAGCATCCCATTGAATTCTTCGGCTAACTGGGCATCCATGTTGATTGGATTTCCTCCCTCTGCCATTCTTTGAGATTTGGGCTTATCTGTTGGAAAACAAAAGTGACCTGAGCTAAAAATTCTGGGTCGCGAAGAAGTTTTAGGCTAAAACTTGTTTGGGCTGCAAGAAAAGCACATGAGCTGGAATGTTTTGAAAATTATGGGTTGGCTCTGAGGCCCGAGATGAGTTGGAAGAGAGGCACATGGGCCGGAATGATTCATGAGCTGTGAACTGGTGCCTAGGCTGAAATGTTCTAAGAATTGGGCGCTTGGGCCAGAATGTGTTTGGGTTAAAAGTAAAGCGCAATGGGCCGAAGTGATTTCTAAACCATGTTTTGGATGTGAATTGAAATTTGGGCCGAGTAATTATGACTGGGCCTGAAGATGATACCCGTGTCTAGGGTCGTGGGTCAAAACCCGAGTAAGAAGTCTTCCTGGACTAGAATGGGCCTTGAAATGGAAAGGCCTGATGGATTTTTATGGATTGCTTTAGGTGGATTTGTTTTTCATGGGCCTAGAACTAAATTGGTAATTCAAATTGGGCTGAAAGATAAATCACCTAAATCTAAACTTTTGGGCCGAAGCCCGAACAAATAACTCACACATTCAAATCAAGCAGGGTCTTTGGGCCGCAAACAATAAAGCCGCGATATCGGGTTGGGCTGAGTTGATGTAGGGGAAGTTCCTATCAATTTCTAGGCTGGGTAGTGGGCCGATCATGCAGGTAAACAAGGCCCATACAAATTTAACATGTCCTCACCAGACGTTAAAATCAAAACGGGTATGGATCGATCCGGAGAGGTGCTTGGGGCATAGGCCCAGGTCGCCACAAAGGAATAGGGCTTGCACGCTATTCTCTTTGGGCTTCCCCACTTTTTTCACATCACCTAAAGGTGTGCGTCTACGGTCGGGTCTTTGACTGACCAAACAATGGGCTGGGTAAGGGTACTGCCAGGAAAATGCTTGGGGCTAAGGCCCAGGTATTAAGGGGTGTGGTTAGACGACACCCTCCTCTTTTCCCCCATTTATTCACATCACCTAAAAGGTGTGAGTCCCTGACAGGGGACCCTCAAACGGGTCCCGGGGTGAAATCGGTTTGAGTGGACCCTCGCTCTCATATGATGCAAAGGTGCAGGAATTAAAGTGCGCGCAAAAGTAAACAGACAAAGTAATAAAGCCATAGATAAACAATTTCGAGTTAAGCCCTCTTTCTTAAAATTAAACAAGTTAATATTAAGAAGTTTGTCCCCAGCAGAGTCGCCAGTCTGTGAGCCTCGATTTTAAACCCTATCCTATGTGGATTAACTTGATTGGGATCTAAACGGGTTTAGGTCCACTTATAGCCTAAGATTAATAACTATGTCATATAACAATAATTATTAAAACCTAAGCTAGCTCACTGGAACCTATTATGAGTCGCCACCTAATTTTAACCTAGATCAAATTAGGAAAGGAGAGTTCGGGTTCGGGGGCTTGATATTCGACTTGATTAGGGTTCAATTACTTTCATTACCCTTCCTAGGTCGTTTTCCTCTACTTAGTTTATTTACGGCTTATTACGAATCGTTTTAACCTAATGCGCGAGCTTCTGTTTTTTTTTGTGTTTTTTAACTTTTTTGACAGAAAATTAAAATAAAATTAAGATTCCTAAACTAGGGTTTCGGAGGGCAGAATTAGGTCAAATTTTGTTTCCGTCCGCGGCTACGGACCTAATGTCCGAACCCACGGACCCTTGTTAACCTATGTGAACATAAAAGTCGAATTAAACAGAAAACACAATTTTGCAAGGTCCGGGGCCACGGACAGGATGTCCGTGGGCCCGGACATTATTTTATAAAACCTAAATTTTGAATTTTTAAAAATCGCGTCGCCGTCCGTGGGCGTCCGGGCTTACGGACAGGGAGTCCGGGACCCCGGACATGACGTCCGTGGGTGCGGACCGCCCTCGGACGGCGGCGTTGAGGCTGTTCCCGAAGGTGTTTTTGGCTCAAATTTTATGGGTGTGTAGCCTGAAAGATGTACAAGACGTTAGTGATTGAAAGTTTTCAATTTGAAACCGAATTTAATGCGAAACTTAACGAACAAGTTAGAAGGCAGAAACACAAACAAACCTTAATTCAGAAGCAAGGAAAAATCAATTCGGTTAGCAATTTCAGCCAGAATTGTATTTTGACCAGAAGGGTTAGAGAATTTGGTTTTTACCCTGTTTTGATTTCGAAAACTTGTTGTTCCTTCACGTCAGGAATCTCTGAAAGCTTCGTTGGTGGCCGATCCTGTTCGACTTTGACCCAAGCTTCTGACCTCTTCTTCCTTGTGTTGTTAAGCACGTTTTGGTTCTATATTTGTGGTGTTTTGATGCTTGGAAGTTCAATGAGAGAAGAAAGAATGTGTTTTTGGTGATTTTGGGATGATTCGGTAGAGTTTCGGTGTTGGGAGTGTTGAAAACGTGGGAGGCAAGTAGACGGCTGTGTTTTCTGACTATGGGGATCATCTACCTTGCCCTAGGTCGTTTTTGGAAGGCCTTTTATAGAAAGAGCATGGCCAAGTTGATAGAACAGAATTTTTATCTAAAACCTTGATTTTGTGCTCTAAGAGAATCTGATTTTTTAAAATATGTTGCAAGCCGATAAAAATTATGAAAATTTAACTGAAGGTAAAGAATGATTTTAGGAATTTTGAGAGTTGGAATCGGGTTTTTTCGATAAATACCGATTAGATAAAAATCTCACAATCTGGAATATCCCATAATTCATAACTTACGATTGGTAAGTCGAAATAACGAAATTCCAACGGCATTAGTCTCTAAAAATCATCCTCTATCTTGTGTTAAATTTCATGACATTTTGTTTTGATTTCGGTATTTTCCAGAGGAGAGAGAAAATTGCAAAAATGATTGAATTTCTCTTTTAAATTTTGGGATAAGGTTCCAAATAAAATAATTTCAGGTTTATGACTGTGTGTAGTCATGCTAACCATGTGACAATTTTATTTTAATTTTGAAAACCCTTTTATTTTCTATTTTAAGGTTATTTCATGTGTTAATTATTAAAGAAACTAGCTTATTAAAAGCTTAATTTCCAGAATAAATATTATCAGAAAATCATGAAATACCTTCCATAATGACTATGATATTTGGAAGTGTTTGGATATAATGAACAAGTCATATAAAAATAGAAAATCCCGAGAATGTCCTTGGAGATCCTGCATTGGTGCATTTTGACCACTTTGCCCTTTGTAACACGTATGCCTTAGAGACTACCCCGGGGGGGTTGAAATTTTGGGTATAACAACTCCATGGCACCGAAATGGGGTCTTGAATTTTTGAGAAGGTAGGAATGAAGAGCTTGATGAGAGGAAAGAATGGTGGTGTTTGTTTTTATTTGGTTAAGTAACTTGGAAATACAAGTGGTCAAAGATGGAGTCTTGGTGTGTACTATTGCAAACCGTAAATGGAGGATGAAGAAGAGGTAGAACAGAGCTTGCAACCGTGTGAAATGAAGAAGGAAGGGAGAAATGAAGATGAGTTTTGCTTTTAGAAGGTATTTATACCTTAAAGTAAATAGTAACTTAAGTAGTCTTCTTTATTTACTTAACATGTTAACAAGAGTGGCGAGTCACCACACTTACAAAACCGGCCCCCAATAGTTACTTAGGGGTGTTTTAGTCTTTTTTGATCAATTTAATTACTTATAACAACATATGTTACAAACTAGCTTATTAAAGTCACTATTCATAAAAACAAGGCACATAGAAGTGAAATTTTTGATTTCCCATTGATATAGACTTCCAAATGTGATACTATATAGTACACATGTTAATTAAAGAGTAATGATGGACATTTAGCCATTCAAACTCATTTACAAGACAATTTTTCAAAAATGTGCTTTAAGACTCCTTAAAGCACATTTTGTGTTTTAACTTGTTTTCAAGCTTGGTTTTCTTTGGTAATTGGTTTAATATGTTCATTAGTATATAAATAAGGTCTTGGTAAGTTAATTAGGTCTTACCCAAGCTTATCCCAAGCTTAGAGCACATTTTGGCCTTTATTGACCTTAAAGCACATTTTGTGTTTTCTATTGTTTATATTGTTTACTAATGTTTCTAAGACTCTTTTTAGTCTTAATATACCACATTTAGGTGTTTAAACAACATACTAAGGTTTGGGGTATTTCAACCGTAAGGGTTCATCCCATCCGTGCACAAGCCTAGCCTTAGGTTTCTCGGTTCATTACCAAACTCAGGAAATTTTATGTCTATGTTTCGCCACTGTGGTGCATCAGCGGGATGTCTCAATCTGCCATCCTTTTTCCTGTGAACTGAATGCCACCGAAGATTCTCTGCGTCTTTCTCAATGGAGAACAAACGTCTGAACCTTGGAATGATGGGCAGGTACCACAACACCTTAGCTGGTGAACTGAAATACCCCGAACTTAAGTATGGTGATGAAATTATTTTAATATGGTATTTAAGGGCCTAATAGTGCCTAAGTAATTTTGGCAAGGAAAATAAATCCAAAAGAAATAAAGAAACGCTTAAAAAGCGAAAAACGCTAAATAAGCGTTAAATAACCATAGAAGGTATGAGACCTCGGTTAGCGTATTATGTGGATTCCAAGGGCTTAATAAGAGCAAAATATTATATGGGAACAACTCCCGAAGAAAACGGAACCAAATAATGTATTAAAACGCTAATAGAGCCTTAGCGCACGTTTTTCGAGAAAACCCGAAAACGTGATTTTAAAGTGGTCAAACGAACCCGTAAAAATTATAGTCCATTAAATAACTATAATTAAACATTAATGGAAGCTTAATAACCAATAAAATTAAAGAAACGAGAAAAATTCCGGAAAACGGGCCCGGTTAGTGAATAGTGCTAAACCGGGTAAATTAACGAGCGTTTTCGGTAAAAGACGAAAAACGCTCCAGCCTGTAACAGTTAAGTGGGCTGGTTTTATTAGTGAGTCATCCCCCTCACTCATACACAAATAAAGAAAGAAAGAAAGAAACAAAAAGGAAGAGAGAGTAAAGTAAAAAGCATAAAGCGATTTTTTTACCTTTCTCCTCTCATTTCCTTCTCTCCTTCCTTTCCTTTCTTCCCACCATGAGCTGCCTTCTCCTCCCCTTCCTGGAGATTTGAGCTGCTCCACACAGCAACCATGGCAGCCTCCCTCTCCCTCCATGCTCAAGTCATTTTAGAGCTCAAAATGAAAAACCGAACACATATTCTTCTTCCCCTCTTCAAGCTCCACGCTTCTCTCTTTTCAAAATTCGAAAAGGATGAGTTTCATTTTTGTGGGTTTTGCTCATTTGAAGAGAAAAGGGCACCACCTTATAGCTTGGAGCCTCCTCTTTCTTCTAAGGTAAAAAGTTCCAAAGAAAATTCGTTTTTCTTCACCTTTCTCTCTTGACCGATTTTTGCTCTTTGTAACACTTTGTTTTCTTCTTACCTTGGAGCATTGTTTCAACCCTCCAATTAATGGTGGAGTAATCCTCCTCTTGATTCAAGGGTGAGAACCCCTCTCAAAAATCTCCAAAGGTAAAACCCTAACTTGTCCTCTTATACCACTTTTTGTAACACCCCTACCGCTAATACCGTCATTACTTACCTTCGCAGTGAATAATATATACACAACGGCGGGTGTACAATGCCGCTAGTCACCCATGTGACTAACAAGGCAGTTACACTACTACATACTATCGGTCTGATGAATTGAACATACCGAGTACTCTACACAATACATTACTTTCCCTTGCATACTCAACCATAATTCAATTACAACTCCAATACAATACTATACCGAGTATACTACAATCCTTAAATTACCGATACAGTTTGGACTTCCAAATTCACATTACAATACAAGTACAAATCCTATAATTCAACTACCCATGCTTACATAGCAATCCCCGTCCTACTCTCTCGAACGGTGGTCAGCTTCGAATACCTGTAAAAATAAAAACGTCGCCCCTAGGGGCTCAGCAAAATTGCTGCATATGAAATTTGCATATACCGCGTGCTAACCGCAGTACGCCGACTACTTTGGGTCGGATATACATGGAGTTCATTTTACATGCATACTTACATACTATTACTACATAATACAATCAACAATACTTACTTACCTATACAAGGTTCGTTACCTACTAAGGAAGACACGTTGTCCGTCAACCGTTCGTTAGTTATTCGTTCGCAAAGTTTCCACCAAGCTTAACCTTACTTACTCGTTGTTTTACTCACATTGCACTCACTACCTTACTCATTATTTACTCATGCTCTACTCCGTACTCACTACTACTACTACTACTTACTCTTACTCAGTACTCATCACTTGCTCACGCATACTCAGTACCCATACCCTTCTCCTTACTCGTACTTACTCATTGCTCGCTACTCATTACATACTCATACTTACTCATTACTCATTACTCATTACTTTACTCATACATACGCAATACTCAATACTCATTACTTTTGGTCTCTGGGTGGAGTCATACACAAGACTCGCCACTGGGCCTACAAATTCAAAGGCTATACACTTAGCTCCTCAAATATACAAGTGTCCATTTTTACCGGACTAATCAAATTCCTAACACTCCTCTCTTGGAGTATCTTACAATCTCATGAATTAGCCTAGAAGTATCTCTCTCGATAACCTCCACTAGCTTAGGGAACTGCCACCGTCTAGTATTCTCAGATTTAAGGGTTCCCCCAACGTATCGAATACTCTCATGCTCGGGACATTACTCACATCAGTCGGGTCCTCTCATAGTAGGTCGACTAATTTGCTAAGGGGTGTGAAGATCCCTCATCATTCTTTACTACTCCCATGGTTCATGACTTGCACCAACATTAATTCCTCTAGTAGGGTTTATTTATATACTTCCACTACTTATTGTTTGTGGATTATTCATTTTGGTTCTCCTACCGTTATCGGGAGGTTACTACTCCCGTGCACTCTCTCACATTCTAGTGAGTTCATTGGTTTGTGTTATCGTTTCTTGGTTCTTTAGTTTAGTGTGTTTCTACGTTTCCGTTAATTCACAACACGACTCTTACTATGAGTCACTAACAACAGGACTCATCTATGAGTCAGTCTACACACTAAGTCAAGCCACACAATCAATCAAGAAGGGTTAGCTCATACAACATACAACAAAACATACAGAACAATAAACCGTTTTCATGCTTTAGTCTTGATTAGCCGGCATACAGCACACAAATCAACGTAACTCGGTTAGCATACGGGGCATGAGAAAAACATACCTTTCACCGGAGTTAGCTTTACCATGTGTTCCCTTGTTCCTTGGTTCACACTTATTCCACTGGTAATGTTTCAAACATTGTTATTAATGTTATGCTTGTACGGTACATCAATAATTACTACTCTCGTACTTACCCCGTTATCCTGTTGTTTCGGTTTTACTTAATGTTCATATACTTACAACTTTCATAATTACTTCTCATACTTGTTCATGGCCTTAATGACCTTTAAACATCATTAATTAAGTCTTAATTACCTTATACTATCAATACCCATTAAGCCCCTACCTTAGAATGGCTTTAAAATGATTTCTGGGCACTTTTCAGGGTGGTCCGGGTTGCGTCCGGGGATACAAACCCGGACCAATGCATTGGTCAGTTCTCGGGTACAATTTGTGTGTGGTCCGGGTTTAGGGCAGGGTTTACAAACCCGGGCCATGCACTTGTAGTTTCTCTTGGGTACAAATTTTGGGTGGTCCGGGTTTAGGGGTTGGTTTACAAACCTGGACCATTCACTGGCAATTCTCTCGGGTATAATTTTGGGGTGGTCCGGGTTTAGGTTCTGGTTTGCAAACCCGGACCACTCCTCACGCATTACACTCTGTACAGATTTTTTGACTGGTCCGGGTTTCTGTTTTTACAAACCCGGACCAGTTGCAGTATTTACATATATGCTAGTTTTTTATTATGTTTCAACTCCAAACTTCTTCCAATCTCTTCCCCAATATTTCTACATATAATCTAGCATATTTTAGCATTGATTAAGCACTTTAAACTAGCCTAATTCACCTCTATCCAAATCTGTTACAAAACACACTCCACTGTCAATTTTTGTCCACTGTTACAGTTTTCCTTCTTCAACAATTGCTACAGATTTTTCCTTCCTTCTTCCTACTACTCCTATGGCTCTTTCATTGCCTCATTTGCATTACACTCAACCTAAAGTCTTACTCAATACAATGTCCATTTTACTAAATCCTACACACTAATTCTTCCTTGTTTCTCCCACACATTTCAATACCTCCTCCTATAGATTTTACATTCTTATACCCTCATACCTCAACTACCACTCCATGGTTTCTAAACATCTTTACTAAACCCAATACACACCTTGGTTCTCCCATTCACCAAGTCATTCTTAATGCGCAATTCCTACTGAAATTTCGCCATAGTTCACCTATTTTTCTTACTTATCCACACATGTCCTTTCTCATCAAATTCATCCCTATTCTAGCCAAACCACAAGGGTTCTACCAGCACACATACAACATCTTAATACACCAATACTTCCTCAATCACAATACCAATACATCATTACTTCCTCAATCCACCATACTAATACACATACACATTACAATTGGCTCCAAGGCCTGCAATACACATGCTTACTCATAAATTATCAAACTTCCACAACTACAATACCACTACAATATTTTGGGTTCATTAATTAGTTTACCCATTCCCATTACTCTAATGCATTATAATTTATCATTAGGAATGAGCTCTTACCTTGAGCTTATAATTTCTTCCTTTCTTTTCAATTTCTCCTCCTTCTCTCTTTCTTGCACAAATCGGTCAAATGGGAATGGAGTTTTCAAACTCCATCCCAACACCCAAGAAACACAAAAATGCATTTTAGTTATTCTTCTAAACCCTTAGAGAATTCCAATTCAACAAAAAGGGCTTAGAGCACAAGTTAGGGTTTTACCTTTTGAGATTTTTGAGAGGGGTTCTCACCCTTGAATCAAGAGAAGGATTACTCCACCATTGGAGTGTTGAAACAATGCTCCAAGGTAAGAAGAAAACAAGGTGTTACAAAGAGAAAAAATCGGTCAAGAGAGAAAGGTGAAGAAAAACGAATTTTCTTTGGAACTTTTTACCTTAGAAGAAAGAGGAGGCTCCAAGCTACAAGGTGGTGCCCTTTTCTCTTCAAATGGGTAAAACCCATGAAAATGAAACTCATCCTTTTCAAATTTTGAAAAGAGAGAAGTGTGGAGCTTGAAGAGGGGAAGAAGAATATGTGTTCGGTTTTTCATTTTGAGCTCTAAAATGACTTAATCATGGAGGGAGAGGGAGGCTGCCATGGTTGCTGTGTGGAGCAGCTCAAATCGCCAGGAAGGGGAGGAGAAGGCAGCTCACGGTGGGAATAAAGGAAAGGAAGGAGAGAAGGAAATGAGAGGAGAGAGGTAAAAAAATTACTTTATGCTTTTTACTTTACTCTCTCTTCCTTTTTGTTTCTTTCTTTCTTTATTTGTGTGTGAGTGAGGGGGATGACTCACTAATAAAACCGGCCCACTTAACTGTTACAGGCTGGAGCATTTTTCGTCTTTTACCGAAAACGCTCGTTAATTTACCCGGTTTAGCACTATTCACTAACCGGGCCCATTTTCCGGAATTTTTCTCGTTTCTTTAATTTTATTGGTTATTAAGCTTCCATTAATGTTTAATTATAGTTATTTAATGGACTATAATTTTTACGGGTTCGTTTGACCACTTTAAAATCACATTTTTGGGTTTTCTCGAAAAACGTGCGCTAAGGCTCTATTAGCGTTTTAATACATTATTTGGTTCCGTTTTTTTTAGAGTTGTTCCCATATATTATTTTGCTCTTAGTAAGCCCTAGGAATCCACATAATACGCTAACCGAGGTCTCATACCTCCTATGGTTATTTAACGCTTATTTAGAGTTTTTCACTTTTTAAACGTTTCTTTATTTCTTTTGGATTTATTTTCCTTACCAAAATTACTTAGGCACTATTGGGCCCTTAAATACCATATTAAAATAATTTAATCACCATACTTAAGTTCGGGGTATTTCAATCTACCCCCCTTAAAGAACTTTGCCCTCAAAGTTGGTGAATCTAATATTGTTACTTACATACGTATTCTATGCTAAGGTTATGACCTCTACATATAACTTTGTCAAACTCCAAATGTCTGACATGATGCATACTACACATCCAAACAGCATGTCACTGCATGCATGGCAATCAAAAATATCCGTTACAAGCTCTCCATGGGGTTCGTCCGCAGATAAATGAGGTACTATCCTCTCCCATGTCAAGCGATCCCTCAGGTACCGGTGACGTTTGAACACTTACGCTTTCTGGTTCACGGCCGTCATGACTTGAGCACTTACACTTTCTGGCTCTACGGTCCTTCGGTTCAGATCAAATTCATTTGCACATATAGAGATCCTCAAGCACTGACTCATACTTACTTACTCATACTTACTCGGGACTACGCTGCCCCAGTGCCCTTGGAAAAATACAAAACACACACTGTCACCGCACGAACGGTGTAGTGGTTTCAAAACTAATCAACACTCCTACTGACTCAAAACTAGCTTCACCTCCTATGGTTTCGACCGGATACTCGTGCCTAGGCATGAAAGATCCACTAGCGCCCGTGGGAGCGGTTTCAAAACCGATCCTCATTCTCAAGTTTGAAGAAAACATTGTACCAAATTAGTTTTGGAAATTCATTTTGAAAACTTGCATACATCTCCCAAATTCCATTTATGATGATTATACCTATTACTAGTGTTATTACTTTGACCACTTAGGGGAAGCTTCCAGAGTCCTTCAACCCCAATGTGATCAGCATTGGTGTTGAATTATCCTTCCCCCCTAATTTGTGTTCGGTTTCCCTTGATCGCTAGCAAATCAAGTTCCACCTCCCACCTCCATTCAAACAGACAGCTCGTCAAACATTATTTCATTTTCTATCTTTTTAATCTTGCTAGTCATAATCACACACATACATTTTCCAATTTATATAATTCACTTACTCATTTACTAATCATCTCATCAATTATTACTACATCATCTCCAACTACTATACTTAAGAAATTCATGGGTATAATATCCCATTAATTTACTATACTCCAATTTATACTCATAAAATACATCCGTTTTATACCGATTTATACTCCTCAAGTCTCCCATACGTACTCATTCCTCATACTATTACCAATCGGGGTCCTCATTCCCATGGAGTTCCTCTACTCCTTTTCCTATACTTACTTCTTAAATAACCACAATTACACGATGAGTGGATACAGATGTTTATGTAACATAAGTATCAACCATCAAAACGAATTCTCTTGCGCTATGCGCATTGTAGTTTACGCACCTATCACGTAAAACATACATTTCGCGGTTTTCGCTCTACCCCCCTTATAAGGGATTACGCCCACGTAATCTACCATGTGTCAATGTTGAACATTGGTCGAAGGCATTCAGCCGTCATGGAGTGGTTCAGCTTCCATGCGGTCTATTATACAATGTTCCTTGATCAATGGGTCTTAACCGTATTATCGGTTAGTCCCTACATCAAGAATTTTCATCAGAGTTTATTTAACTCTTAACCGGGTTCGGTTCTAGCCTAAATGGCTTTCAGGCATTGATGATTAACCTTTTATTCACTAGGTGTCTTTCACTTAGAATCTTGGGCCCACTAGCTTCTGCTGCGCGACCCTGATAACTTGGGTTATTCGCCCTTCTCGTTATCCTTAATGTGTTACACATCACCTTTTTATCCCTCTTATTGTGGGAATAAGGTTTATTTCATCAAGCGTGGTATTCTTTTACTGTGCGCGAGCTTAATGAGTTTTAGATTTATAATCGGCTCTCTGGCAATCTATATGCATATTGTTGTATTTGTAGTGATCATTCTCTTGGTCCTCCGACTTATTGTCGGGTGAGGTTAAGCCACTACTTAGTTGTAGTGCTTCCTCGGTTATCAGTGGATTCTGGATTATGCCAGTTTCTCTGGTTCTGTACAAGTGTTCTTTATTTGTATGACCTTGCATTTTCTATGCATCAGTCCTAGTGACTTTCTTAAGTCTCCTTTCACTTTTTATTCCCATGGAATTCTCATCTTGTGATTATTGGTGTTTGACACTCTTTGTGCTTCTTTGGCCTTAGGCCTCACGGTTTGTTTCTAAGTTTTTGTTTAACTGGCTTATGCCATGTTCATTGGTGAAAGGGAAAATTTTCCACGATTTACATTTTCTATATTCCTAGCTATCCCACCAGATCATTAACTGCACAAGTGCAATACCAAAACACTCAGTCCTACAGAGTGTAGAGGCGTAAACTCTTGGCAGTAACTCTCTTATGAGATCGCAATAGGAATGATCGTTACTCCTTCAGGTGGTGCTTCATCATTTGGTGCAGACTTCTGGCTAGTTGCCTGGTCTGTCCGCCATCTTGTCCTCACGACTCCATAGCATTGGGTGATTATTCACATACGTTGGTCGCCTGTTGCGCACCATGTTCTTACGGATTCCACAGTATTGGTTTACATGGCATCCACTGTTGCTAGCTTCAGCTCATGCATTTCCACTATTTATGTCATGGTTTGGTGTTTATACGTCTGAGCTCCTCGAGCATCATTTACTTATACTTTACATTCCCACATAGCGTGTTCCTCCTGAACCGGTTACTCCTTAGTTGTCAACAGTTGCTATTTACGCTTATTTGACATCGCTTGGCAGTAGTTGCAAGTTCAAGCTTCACTACATTATTGATGGTATCCCCTTCTTTATAATCCATGTGTTCACCGCTTTCGCGGTTTCACATTTATGAGGGGTATCCTTGCTCGTTGGTTATTAACCCTTTTTGGTATCATCCTTGACCACTTCCCACATGGTTCACAATGGGTATTGCAACCGTTGGGTTGTGTATGGTAACAGTTTCATGGCATACTAGCCATATCGCCTAGAGCTCTGCTCATCATAGGTTGTTCCAAGGTGGTTACTTCTCCGTATACCATAGAATGGCTTGGAGGTGATACTGGGCTCCATGATGAGATCGTCGCATCACGCTTCCATTGGTTGAAGACCCTTTTGTATCTTGGTATGATCGGTACCATTTATTAATTTGGGGTATCCCTTGTCAAGTGGGATCCCTTCGGTGTTCTAACTGGACGTTCCTTCCAATTGTGGTGTTTTTACCATGACATCTCGTTCAACTGTGTTGACTTGATACCCTTTATGGATCACTCCTGGGTATTACTGATTATACGGTGGCATTTGGCTAACATTTATGAGTATATCCAGTTTGTTATCTTACCTTGCGGTTCTGGATCTAAGTCATCTGTTGAGGGTTATAACGTTTCTCATTCTTAGGGTAGACCATCGGTGTTTTTCCTTGTGTTACCACTGGTTTGATATTCTCTTTGATGGTGCATGGTATTTTTCGGTACCATGTATGATCACCCTGTGTGTTTGTGGTAGTTGTCCTGGGAATTCCATCCCGTTCATTGAACACTGATGTGATAATGTTAGGCATTTGCCTTAGAGTGTTTAGACTGGGTATCCCTTCCAGTTATCATGCTTTACTTCGATATCTTCGAGACATATCCAATGTCTTGTTCCGTTGTTAGTGCTTCTTGCACCTTTAACTCTTAATGGTTCTTCTGGAGTGAGTTTCTGACTCCTTAGCTTGTAAGCTTACTATCGCTGATGTGAGTTTGTTGTTTCTTCAAATACCGTGACTCTCCACATGATGAACAGCTTTCAGCAAATTCATCCGATTTCCAAAACAGCATGCAACCATTTGGACAAGCATAAATTTTCTGGTACTCCATACCCATTGGGCACATCAGTTTTTTGGCTGAGTACGTAGTCGTTGGTAAAACGTTGTCCACCGGAAGAACGTATTTCAATAGTTCCAGGAGGGCAGTGAAACTTACGTCGCTCCAGCCATGTTTCGCTTTCAAGTTGAATAGCTTGAGGATGACACTCAACTTGCTTAACTTTGTAGGGTCACACCTGGGGTACAATGGTGTTTTGGATGAATCCAACAAATTTTCATACTTGTCTGGTGTGTTAGAGTGATGTCGCTCCACATCTTCGAGCATAGTCTCAATGTCATCGTCCCAGAAATCTGGCTCAACGTCATCTGTAACGTCTTCTGGATCACCCGTAACTGTATCATCTCCGAGTTCTGTTTCTGTGTTTGCCTGAACATTATCCCCTTCATCAGGCTTAATAACATCGAACACACTCTAACCATGCCATTGGATTATGTCTTGGAAATCTTTTGTAAAACTGCGGCGGATCAGATGTTCCTTAATTGTTTCAACGCCGTGATATCTCAAATTGTTTTGGCAGTCGATACACGGACAAAATATGTATCCCTTGTCTGTAGGTTTCAGATTGTTCGCCAACACCGTGCATAACTTATCAACTCCTTCTAAAAACTTGTCGTCCAAATTTCCGCTATAAATCCACGAACGTTCCATCTCCTTCTAGCTATTTATATGAAGGCAGCCATTTCATACCGTCACCCGTGGTAGAGTCTTTACACTTTTGTATCTTATCAACCTAAATCCATCCATGAGTACTAAATCCCACCGATGAATGTGTTTTTAATATGTAATTTATTGAAAATTTTGGCAGCATCTCCCTACAGTTCTTCAAATGCACGATATTATGATATTAATCAATAATATATGTATTCGAAGAACAATAAAGAGATACTGCTGAAATAATCAATAAAGTACATATTAAAAACACATTCACACCCTAGGTGTGAGATTTAACAATCATGGACAGTCCCGATAGGGACTGCCGAAGATATACCTCTATTAGGTATATCTTGGGCGGATAACTATGTTTGGTAGTTTGTCAAATACTATATGTATATATGTAAATCTTACCTCTGGTAGACGATTAGTCGATGCTAAGACGGTTGAGGTCGGAAGCCAAAATAAAGTCGTAATCTTGATGCATAAAGGAAAAATGACAACATTAGAATTCATCAAAAAATCAAGGTTAAATGCTAGCTAAACTGCAGAAAAAATTCGACAGCATCTCCCCTATATTTCTAACGTCTCCAAATCAGTTTTATCAAAGTCAAATTCGCACGCACCATCAATATTACCTATACACTAATTTTATATTTATTTAGAAGAAAGGTAAGCTGTATTAACCGTAAAGAAGTATTTACAAGTACAAGAAATCAACTGCAACAAGCTGCAGCAAACAAGAATCACAACTTCGAATCTGCTAAAACATATATCTAGCAAACAGCCAAAGACTCTCAACTAATTTTATATTTTAAAACTACACTACTATGTATTAATTGTAATACTAAATGCTAAGAATAAATAAATACAGCAGTTTATAGTTTGGTTTGTAAAATTACCGTTACTAAGCACCGAAGTGGGCAAGTAGTGCAGAAATCAGCCCACGAACTAGGTTGCAATTAACCGTGAATCTGGGCACAAATATATGAATAAGGTTAGAACATTTTCCATTACACTCTCAGGATTCGATAGAAACGAGGTTAGAACTTGCAATCGAAATGCATGTATATGAATAAAGTTAGAAAAAATGACAATTGATCGATCGCACACCCAGTACGCGATAGAGACGTCGACGGTGAGACCAGTGGTAGATGGGTGGTGACCGGCAGCGATGGGAGTGACAAAGGTGGTGGGAGCGACGGCGGCGATGGCCGTTAGTAAGGTGATGGGAGAGAGGAGGCGATTTCAGTAAGGAAGATAGCGCGAGAGAGAAGAAGAGTTACTGTAAATGTGCAGAGTAAACGGGCAAATGTTCTAGTTAAAAGGACTTTAGATTACGGTTTTCTTGTAAACCGTAATCTAAAGTCACACTTTAAATGACGGTTCCTAAAGAACCGTAATCTAAAGTCTAATAAAATTAAAAAAAAAGCGTGAATTTGTTTTGCCCTATGCTGGGTTTTGAACTCAAGATCGATGGTGTTGACTCATGTACCCACGGCCATTATGCCATGAGTCTTATTCGATCAAACATATGTAACACATAGTATAAAGTTCTTTTTAATCTAAAATAAGCTGGTAAGGCGACGTCATTCACTGTAATTTAGATTACATGCGGCGTCGAAAAAATCAAATAATGCGGGAAATATTTGGCGTCAGGTCAAGAAGACGTCGTTGACCATCAGTGGGAGGGGACTTTAGATGACGGTTATTAGTAAAACCGTAATCTAAAGTTCGTTGACCGTAAAGCGCGCGTAAACACGGGACTTTAGATTACGGTTATACTAATAACCGTCATCTAAAGTCCGTTCTAAAAAAGGCGCGCCTACCTCCGATCGATTATTGCTTACGGTTAATTCAATAAATGTCGTTAATTAATTCCGGCCTTCCTATTAATCACAGTTTCTGTTAAAGTCGTGATTAATTCACCGTCATTAAATGCTTCTGTTCCACCAGTGCGCGCATGTGTGTTGGATTTTGGAGGGAGTTGGGATCAGCATATGACTCTGATCGAGTTCACCTACAACAACAGCTTTCAAGCGAGCACCGGTATGGCTCCGCTTGAGGCATTGTATGATAGGAGGTGTAGGTCACCCATCTGCTGGGATGACCTGAAAGAGAGAGTCCTGTTGGGACCTGAGCTAGTGCAGGGTGCAGTAGAGAAGATCAGGATTATTCGAGAGTGTCTGCTAGTTTCTCAGAGTAGGCAGAAGTGTTATACAGATTAGAGGCACAAACCACTTGAGTTTGATGTCGGGGATCACGTCTATCTGTGAGTGTCGCCAGTCAGGGGCATTGTCCGGTTCGGGAAATGTGGGAAGCTTAGTCCTAGGTTTGTGGGCCCGTTTGAGATCTTAGAGAGGATCGGTCCAGTAGCGTATCATCTAGCTCTGCCTCCATCATTGTCGGTTGTCCATAATGTGTTCCACATTTCGATGCTGAGGAAGTACCTCCATGATTCGTCCCATGTGATCAACCACAGTCAGCTTCAGTTACGAGTGGACTTCAGTTATGAGGCAGTGCCTACCCGCATTCTGGTCAGAGACGTTCGTCAGCTCCGTAGTAAGACCCTGCCTATGGTTAAGGTCCAATGGTCTGATCAGTCAGAGCATGAAGCGACTTGGGAGCTCGAAGATGAGTTGCGTACCAAGTTTCTCTCCCTCTTCGATCGGTGAGGTGAGTTAATTTCAAGGACGAAATTCTTTTAAGGGGGAGGTGATGCTATAACCCGGATTTTATAACCTTATTATATATCCGGTTTATGTTGTTTTCTAAGTTGGATGCTTTTTTATGATGTCAGTAGGACTTCGATGGCATTCCTTTAAATGCCAAAAGGCGAGAACGTCTTTTCCTCAAGATTATTGAGGTAGCTGATTTATTTTAAATAAGGAAAGGAAACCTTATTTATTTTATTCCTTTCTATTTCTCGATCACTACTATTTTGAATCGTGGGAGCGTCTCTTCATCGTGCTTTCAGAGAGTGACAGTTTTTTTCTCTTTTTCCCTTCTCCAAGTCCCTTCGTCGAGAGTTGAGAATCCTTCTGTTGCTGCTCCAGTTAGGGTCGTTCATTACTACGTAATTGTTGGGTATTTCCTCATCGCAAATTCAGGTTTGGATTTACAGATTGTATATTCTGGCGTAGTGTCTTCCCCTCTTCTGTTTTCTGATTTTGAGACTTTGGTTTGCTGAACTCAGAAGTTGCTGGGTTGCGTACGATCTACGAGTTACACGGGTTGTAAACTGTTGAAATGTAGGTTTTTGAACTTCTGAAATCAAGTTCGTGTTGCAGATTTTGAGACTTCATTGTTCTAGGTCTCTCCCTTCTAGTTTACTGATTTTTGGATTGTCAATTGTGGAATTCAGTAACTGTTGTTTACGTTTGGTTGGTGATTGTTCGGGTTGCGGCTACTGCTTCAGATCGTGGTCAATTTCTACTAATCGAGGTAGGTGGTTACTCGATTCAGTGCGGGAGTTCAGCCATAGGGAGTTAATAGTGGTTTACAATCTGAATTGTGTGTGGATTTTGATTGCGTTTTAGCTACGTTTATAATAGGTTAAACCCCCCCATGGTCTTCTGTATTTCATTTTGTCTTGGTGTGTGTGACAATTTGGCAAATTGTGAAGGTTTTTGTGCATCATTCTCCACTGTGTTCGTTCTGGAATTTTGCAGCTTTCGTGTTGTCCGAACATCTGTCCGGACATTGACGTTCGGACAGTGCGTTGGGCGCTCTCTGATTTTCAAAGTTTTGGGTGTGTCCGAACATCTGTCCGAGCTTTGATGTTCAGACACTCCCTAGAATTTTCTTATGATTTTAGTTCGACTTGTGTCTAAACATTGCATGTCCGGACACAAGTTCGGACGTCTCTAAAGTTTTTCCCTCTGATTTTAGTTCGACTTGTGTCTGAACATTGATATCCGAACACACGTTCAGACCCCACCACATACAAACTTTTGTAAACTGTTTGAGCTTTGATGTCCAGACATATTTGGTTTTGAGTCCCGACTTGTGTCCGAACATTGATGTCCAGCCACAAGTTTGGACGTGGCTATTTCTGGTTTTGAGTCTCGACTTGTGTCCAAACATTGATGTCCGGACACAAGTTCGGACACCCCTCTGTTTTGGCATAACTTTTCTGTCTGACCTCCGTTTTGAGTGTCTTTTGCGGCACTAGACTCTTAAGTCCGTACTACTGATTTCTAAGTGTTTTAGCATGTTTAAATGCTAGTTTGTTTCTGTTTGCAAACTCTCTGTTTTGGGACACTGTACTTTGTTTCTGAGCCGTGAATGGCTGGGTCGAGCTATTCTGTGGTATACCATGTAGACGTCTTCTGAGTGTGGGTCATTCGCTTTCTATTCTATGGGGTTGATGAACCCTTTGGCCCTTTGGGTCATTTCTGCGTTACCGAGAGATCTGTTAGATCTATGGGTCTCCGACCCTTCTAAGTGTTATGCATTGTGCTAGTGTCCCTACTTATGATTGTAAACTTGGATGTTCTGAACTGGGAACCCGAGTGTTCTATTTTGATACTAAGTCCATTATCCTCTGTCTAATTGATAACTACTTTTATGGTTGTTTCTTTTCTGCATCCACTTCTGATTTAAACCGTTTTGGGTGACCTCATTGACGACGGTCGCTGCTTACTGGGCATAGTTGTGTGCTCATTCCCCTATTTTACTGACATTGCAGATTGATTAGCAAGGGTCACCTCTGTTTGATTTCTGGACTTTATCTTGTTAAGCTCGTATCTATCATGTATTACATTCCTGTTTTAGACTTTGTACCCTTCGGGGCTTGTTATTTATTTCCGGTTTCTGATATGATTTTGGGGGATTTGTATTAACACTTAGTATACTCGACATACTTGATTTATATTTATTTATGAAAGTGTTACTTCGGGCCTTTAAATGCAAACGATAGTTTAGAGCCTTGCATTATTAGCTAGTAATATGTGGCGTGTAACGTCCCAAACTCCTAGGCCAGTGTTGGGATCGTTACATAAATACTCCTCACAAGAATTATAATACATGTTATTCAATAGCCAGAATCAGAACATTTCAACTCCCTTGGTAAGGATGATGTACTCTTGTCATAACGAATCTTGGTAGGTTCAGCTATACAGACAAAGCATGATGTCTTTTGAATTAACTATAAATGGTTTCCTATATCAAATGCTGCAACCATGTCATGAGGTGGAGTTCCCACCTTAAAATATGTATCGTACGTGAGACTGTTTCCCTGCAAATGAACCCGCACTTTAACCAATTCAAGGTTTGGTGTCATTTGCTGATTAGGTGCTGTAAAATAGTTTTGAATTACAGGATGAATTTTATTGTGACTAATTTATCTGAGTATAAGGTATTGGAATCTTACTTCATACGAGCAATATACATTTGAGTACACCTTAGAGGAATTTTAATACATGTTGTGCACACAGTAGTCAGAATCCGAGCATTTATGTTGTCTTACTGAGGATGATGCACTATTGTATTGAGGATCCATGTAGGTTTAGACTCTATCTTGAAGCCTCCATTTAAATAGACAACAATTAGTCTTCCCTAAAGTATTAAAAGAACTTACTATTTTTTCAATGAAAAAGACGGGTTGGACTTATGGAAAATAATTTTATTAAGATTTATAATACTAATGATTTTCAAAGTCCTTATAATATTGTTGATTATTTATGTTATTTTGTAAATATTTGTAAGTATTTGACTCATTTTTCATAAAAAAAATTGAAAGATAATATTTTGGAGCCCATCATAATTTCTCCCCCTCACTAGTGAGAACCTCTCCCCATATTGATCAGCTCACCGAAAGTGGATACATGATAGACCCCAACCGACCCTTGCACTCTAATACCACATGTAAGTGTTCATCTTTGATACCCCTTTAAGTATTCATCTCTAATATCACTTGTAAGTGTTGACTCTAATACCACTTGTAAGCAAAAGTTTGATAGATACATGTCAAAGCCTCCATAAATTTACCATTTCAATTAGTGCATTTTTTCTTTGACTACCTATAACTTATTTTTCAAATGTTGTGTTTGTTAATAATGGTTTTCGGAAGGTTTTTTTATTCAATGAGAAAAAATATATGTTAAATAAAAGAGATTTCTTTGATCTCATTAAGCACTCATATGCTTCTTGCTTTTCAGATGTGGTTTCCATAATGCAATGAATGAACATTATGATTATCTAGCTTCTTAAGAAAAATGTAGTTAGTGGTGCATCATGTAAGTCATGAATTATGAATTTCTTTATATTATATTATTGTACTTACGGGATACATCGGTGATGCACATGTGCAAAAAATGATTTATTTGATCGATAGAATTGGGGTGCTTAGATACAAAAACAACTATGGCATGTTTTAGTCTAATCCATATTGACTGTCTTCAACCGTTATAATGCCTTTGTCCATTTTGAGTCCCATATTTTGTTCCTCATGAGCGACGGACCAGGAAGCTTGATATCGTCTTTTTCTTGCGCTGTACCCATACACCAAATATAAGTTGGGTCGTGTTCATATCTAGTAATCACTCTACAAAACATCACAGCTCAAGAAAATTTTATTTGCCACTTCACAGAATTGAAATGTCATAGTGATTTAATCAATGGACTCCAACCAATCATCCCAGCACATCAACGACAAATAATAATTAGATAGGTCGATGTGGATCTAGTGTCCACACACATTCATAAGGTTGTCACCTCATTTGGTACATCAATGATCTCACTACTGATAAAAATTCCTTTGATGCTTACTACATATGAACCATTATTTCCCTCAAAGAGAAGTCATGTCATGTTGCCAGAATGGATAGCAGCATCGTCGAATTGGACATAGGTAGGTTCATGACCGTCAAAAGGGAGACAAAAAGGAAACTTGTTTATTTCGAGGAAATCTAAGAGCTCGTGAGATCCATGACCAACACCAAAAGAGCCCAGTGTTGGCGCAGTGGGAGACTTGTTCATAATACTCACCCGGTGTCCTTTCTAAATGATTATGGTTGTATATTCCACCACTACCTTGCATCTTTTAGCAATGTAATTTTACAATGAATAATTGACCGGAGGATGAGGTGGCATCTAGGTACCTTACTTCATACAAGGAACATACATTTGAATACTCCTCATAAGAATTATAGTACATATTGTTCAGTAGCCAAAATCCGAACATTTTAGCTCCCTTACTAAGGATAATGTACTCTTGTCATAACGAATCTAGGTAGGTTCAGCTATACAGACAAAGCATGATGCGTTTAGAATTAACAATAAATGGATTCCTATATCAAATGTTGCAACCGTGTCACGAAGTGGAGCTCCCACCTTAAAATATGTATCGTACGCGAGACAGTTTCCCTGCAAACCAACCCGCGCTTTAACCGATTCAAGGTTTGGTGTCATTTGATGATTAGGTGCTTGTTATACTCAAAATTTTGACCCCCCCGGGTTAGAGTCTCTGAGGCAAGCGTGTTACAAAGGGTGTTTTGGTCAAATGACGAGCAATCCTGGTTCGATCGGCGCATTCCAAAGTGTTAGTGACAACTTAATCATCCCAAGGGGTATTTTCGTAATTTTCAAGGCTCCTAAGCCACCTTGTAAGTTTTATCTCTCCTCCAAAGATGACTCAAATCAACTCAGAATGCTTTAAAATCTTAATACATGATAGGGGATGACATTTGGAGCATAATGTTCTTGGAATTTAAATTTTATCGAATTTTCATTATTTTTCTAGCAATTTCTGAATGAATCTGACGAGAAATTGAATTTAAAAATATTTTGATATCCGAAAATTTGAGTTTCTCGTTATAAAAATCAGAAATATCTTCCTTTACATGTGGTTAAAATTTCATGGCCAGATTCCCTTGGGAAGTCACCTAACCAAAGCCCTGATAAACTTCAGTTTTTACTGAGTTACTTTATCTTTAGTGATGCCTATATAAGGGACCTTTTTCCTTGATAAGCGACACACCTCCAGAACCCTAGGCAGTAAGAGAATGCAGCCAACTCCCCTCACATTTTCCAACACCCGACCACCGAAATCTCATCAAAAATCTCCCAAAATCATCATAAAAACATACTATTCAACTCCCATTGCCACCACAATCATCAAACCTCCATCAAATCATCTTTAAAACGTGAAGAACACCACTAATCTTCAAGGGTCAGAAGCTCGGTTCGAACTCAATCTAGATTTGACGCCAGTAAGGCTTCCAAAGATTCCCAACGTGAAGAGTCTCATTAATCCCGAAGGTGAAACAGGTTAGAATCTCATTTTTCTAAATCCCCACGACTTCATTAGTCTTCTGTCAAACTTTTGATTGCAAACTAACCTTTTATAGCTTTTGAATTGCTATTTGTTTTAGCTTTTATCCAATTACTTGTATGCTAAGTTTTGCATTGAATTTGATTTCAAACTGAATTATTTCAATCACTAACATATTTAGAATCTTTCAAGCTACGCACCCTGCAGACGTTATATCGTGAGTGGTTAAACTGGTGTAAAATTAAAAGAAAAGAAATTAAAAACTCAAAATAAACGTCGGGCTGCAAACAAATCCCGGTCGTGGTAGTATAGTGAATTGTAAGCGACCGGATGTCGAACCGTGGGACTAATATACATATAATAGTACCTAAGCGTGTCACAAAAAGGGGGGAGGATTACTTGACTTGTATATGAATAAAAAGGACAGATAAAATAAACTAAGTTAACAGATAAATTAAATGGAACTCTGGGTCAGATTATTATAATCTGCATAATTAAGCTATCTCTACTGGTTTAATGAAATAATTTGGCAAGATTCCTGTTAATTTCTTAAGGACTAAGTCATAGCCTCATAAGAACTCGTGTCAGTTGTGCAAGGTCCGATGAAAACTCATGCACCCACTGGTGGACGGCGGAGGAGTATTTGAGGGATTACATTTGCATCTGAAAATACTAACTCATTAAATCATAATAAGCTTTCTCCAGATTTACGCCTTAATTAACCTGTCTATTTATCACCGGTCTGATCAAAATAGACTTAGTAAAGCATTTTAATAAATTCATGAGGTTTATTAAAATGATGCGAGAAAGCCTTTAATCGTAACAAACTGTATATAAATTAAACCAGTAAACATATTGCATAATTAATATAAACACATAATAACCGTTCCCAGAGCGTACGTAAACTAGCCTAACATATTAAATAGATAAACAGAAACAAGAGTAATAGAAATCATCTGTAATCACTCCTGCTCGCTCTGCTATTTTGTATACATAGGGCTAGAGGTGGATACGATGGAATGTAAAATAAATAAAATGGAGAAGGCGGAAGAAGAGAAATGGGATGGACGTGTGATGTGTGGTATGTGGTATGTTGGGTCGTGGATGGATGATGGATGGTGGATCTGTTGGTTTGATGTATGGTGGAGGACGTGTGTTTATATAGGGAAAGGAAGAAACAGCAGAGAAGATAGACAGACGCGTGAGGTTTCGAGGAATGGATTGAGGCGGTGGAAAAGAGCTGGTAGATTGATTGATTGCTTCATTGATTGCAGGGGACAGAGTTCAGGAAAATAAGGTGTCGACGGGCGAAGTAGAAGGATATGGCAGAAACAAGTCGACGGGCGAAGTCGACGCGAAGAAGAAAACTGGCGTGACTAACTAACTGCTGCTGTCCGCTTCCATGTCCGCATCGTAGCTAGGCGGTTGGTTTGTGTGTTGTCCGCTTTGGTACCTCTCTGTTGTCCGCATGACAACTAGGCGGTTGCATGAGTCTGGCCGCCCTCACGTCCGCACCAATCCCATGCGGTAGCATGCATTGACGTCCGCCTGTCTCCTCTCCTCTCACGTCCGCCCTGGTTTTAGGCGGTACAGAGGCGGTTGCCACCTGAGTCGTCCGCTCTTGCGTCCGCCCGAGATCCATGCGGTCACAAGTGTGGTCGTGACCCATTTCCTTCCAACTTTGACCGGCTCTAGATTCTTCGTTCGGACCCTGTTTTCTGAGCCGTTTGCGTCTATGCGTTTGTCTCTTTATCTACTTCACTCCCAGCTTGGTTTTCCTCATGTTAAACCAATAATTTTGTGAGATAAACAATAAAACATAAACTAGAGGAAAACTAACCGAAGTGGAGAAATGAGCAAGAAAAGTGCTAATATAATATATGAAATACACCTATAAATCATGCTCATTTGGACACTTATCACACCCCTACACTTATCTTTTTGCTTGTCCTCAAGCAAAACCATGTACCTAAGCAAGTAGGAAATGCTCAATACTAACAAATATTATTATGAAGGGTAGGATAAACATGATCTTTAAACTTTTCGAGGAGTGTGAAAAATCAACTGCTGGTGGCATAGGTGTGCTCAGAGTAAAAATAAAATATAGAGTTTCGGGGTATGATCTAAGGTACTTCAATGTTTCTTTTGTGTGACTCTGAGAACTTTTACCATGGCCAACTTCTCTCAAGAATGGGCATTGAGAAGAAAACAAAAGGAAAAATAGATTTATGCATTTGTTTCACTTTTGCATATGGGATGAGAAAATGTAGGCATAACGCCTTTGTATTTAAGAACACTCAACTCTCTTTGTTGGTTACCAATGGTGTCTCACAAGTCCCTTATTATTTTTCTTTCTTCTTTGTTTTTTTAACAGAGAAGCACCCCTTAGCAATCCCTAAGAGAGAAGGCAGAAAGAAACCCTGAGCAATAAAATCCAACCATTTGCAGATTATTTGGTCACACCGCATATAAAATGCTCCTCAAAAGTAATCAAAATTTTAAAATTTGTACCATTTATCCTACAATTCATAACAATATTTATTCTTAAAGAGAACAACCCACATATAAAGGGTCCACAATATTTGAACTGGACAAACGCATGATAAGGAGAGAGATTAAACATTTAAGCACAAAATGTCACCGAAAAGGGCACACTCCCCCACACTTAAATTGAACAATGTCCTCATTGTTCACCAGAAAAACAAGGGAAGGTTTCAAAAGACCTTTTCGGTAAGTAGATAAAATAGAGATAACACAAAGATCACAAATAAACATTTAAGCACATAAACGCTCCTCTGCAGTTTTTATTTAAATAAAAGCGTAATTAAAGAAACTGGTACTCCCCTGATATTATTTTTGCTTTGTTGTTAAAGGAGTTCCCCCACACTTGAGCTTCAGCCTCAAGTAGCGTAGCTTGGTTGCAGTGTAGATATGAAGGTGCACCTGCATAAGACACCAGAAGCAACCATACTATAAACGGGGTTAAAAGTTAGCAAAAATAAAATTTAAAGAGAACCTGAAAATTAAAAAGAACAAAAAAGCAAAATAAAATAAAAGTACACCCGGGTTGCCTCCCGGGAAGCTGCCCTTCTTTAACGTCTTTGGCTAGACGCCTGCTTCGTTATCCTGGATCAAAACAAAACGTTACCTCGGCATATAAAATAAGAAAATTAATACTCCACAAAATCTGGTGTTTGAGGAGGTACTGCCGGGAACGTAGTTCTAACAGAAGACCCGGTGGTGATGACTTTTCTTCCTCAAATTGGAGGATGTAAACATCATCCTCTTGTAGGTGAGGCTCGTAGAAAGAACGCTGTTTGATATCATCTTCAGAGAAAGTTAATTCTTTGAAGGTGATAGTGGCGTTTTGTTTGGATATCTTGGCGGGAGATGATGACAATTCCTTCTCTTCATTTTCGAGGATGTAAGTATCCTCATCTTCTGGATAGAGAACAGAGAAGGATGGAAACTAGCGGTAGGCGATTGTAGAGGGAAGAGAATAACTTACATCCGTAGTGGGGTGTTCTTCCTCATGAATTATTTCGCTCTTTGGTTGCTGTTCATGTTGAGCGAGTCTCTCCAGGTAGTCTGGTTGATCTTCTAACCAGAGTTGCTCTTGGAATATGAGACAATCCTCATAATCATGAGTTCCCCCACATACGGAGCAGTATAAATACTGTGAATAGCAAAACTCTTGCTCGAACACCTGCTCCATTTCCCTTTTTTTTTGTGTTTTTGTATATAAAACAAAACTACTGAAACAGATTAGAAAATAAAATAATTAGAAACAAACATAATAATAATATAAACAAAATATAAAAGATAATTAATATAAACAACAAACAAAAATAATATAGACAAAATATTCTAATATAACAAGTGAATAATCCGGGGCTTAGGGACTAGAATAAACTAGTCCCCGGCAACGGCGCCATTTTGCAGACGTTATATCGTGAGTGGTTAAACTGGTGTAAAATTAAAAGAAAAGAAATTAAAAACTCAAAATAAACGTCGGGCTGCAAACAAATCCCGGTCGTGGTAGTATAGTGAATTGTAAGCGACCGGATGTCGAACCGTGGGACTAATATACATATAATAGTACCTAAGCGTGTCACAAAAGGGGGGAGGATTAATTGACTTGTATATGAATAAAAAGGACAGATAAAATAACTAAGTTAACAGATAAATTAAATGGAACTCTGGGTCAGGTTATTATAATCTGCATAATTAAGCTATCTCTATGGTTTAATGAAATAATTTGGCAAGATTCCTGTTAATTTCTTAAGGACTAAGTCATAGCCTCATAAGAACTCGTGTCAGTTGTGCAAGGTCCGATGAAAACTCATGCACCCACTGGTGGACGGCGGAGGAGTATTTGAGGGATTACATTTGCATCTGAAAATACTAACTCATTAAATCATAATAAGCTTTCTCCAGATTTACGCCTTAATTAACCTGTCTATTTATCACCGGTCTGATCAAAATAGACTTAGTAAAGCATTTTAATAAATTCATGAGGTTTATTAAAATGATGCGAGAAAGCCTTTAATCGTAACAAACTGTATATAAATTAAACCAGTAAACATATTGCATAATTAATATAAACACATAATAACCGTTCCCAGAGCGTACGTAAACTAGCCTAACATATTAAATAGATAAACAGAAACAAGAGTAATAGAAATCATCTGTAATCACTCCTGCTCGCTCTGCTATTTTGTATACGTAGGGCTAGAGGTGGATACGATGGAATGTAAAATAAATAAAATGGAGAAGGCGGAAGAAGAGAAATGGGATGGACGTGTGATGTGTGGTATGTGGTATGTTGGGTCGTGGATGGATGATGGATGGTGGATCTGTTGGTTTGATGTATGGTGGAGGACGTGTGTTTATATAGGGAAAGGAAGAAACAGCAGAGAAGATAGACAGACGCGTGAGGTTTTGAGGAATGGATTGAGGCGGTGGAAAAGAGCTGGCAGATTGATTGATTGCTTCATTGATTGCAGGGGACAGAGTTCAGGAAAATAAGGTGTCGACGGGCAAAGTAGAAGGATATGGCAGAAACAAGTCGACGGGCGAAGTCGACGCGAAGAAGAAAACTGGCGCGACTGACTAACTGCTGCTGTCCGCTTCCATGTCCGCATCGTAGCTAGGCGGTTGGTTTGTGTGTTGTCCGCTTTGGTACCTCTCTGTTGTCCGCATGACAACCAGGCGGTTGCATGAGTCTGGCCGCCCTCACGTCCGCACCAATCCCATGCGGTAGCATGCATTGACGTCCGCCTGTCTCCTCTCCTCTCACGTCCGCCCTGGTTTTAGGCGGTACAGAGGCGGTTGCCACCTGAGTCGTCCGCTCTTGCGTCCGCCCGAGATCCATGCGGTCACAAGTGTGGTCGTGACCCATTTCCTTCCAACTTTGACCGGCTCTAGATTCTTCGTTTGGACCCTGTTTTCTGAGCCGTTTGCGTCTATGCGTTTGTCTCTTTATCTACTTCACTCCCAGCTTGGTTTTCCTCATGTTAAACCAATAATTTTGTGAGATAAACAATAAAACATAAACTAGAGGAAAACTAACCGAAGTGGAGAAATGAGCAAGAAAAGTGCTAATATAATATATGAAATACACCTATAAATCATGCTCATTTGGACACTTATCACACCCATAAAATTTGAACTAAAAACACCGTCGGGAACAACCCAAATGCCGCCATCCGAGGGTAGTCCGCACCCATGGATGCCATGTCTGGGGTCCCGAACTCCCTATCTGTAAGCACGAACGCTCTCGGATAGTGGTGGGATTTTTAATTTTTCGAAAATTAGGGTTTCTGTAAAACATGTCCGGGCCCACAGACGTCCTATCCGTGGCCCTGAATTTTTCAAAATTTTGTTTTCTCGTTATTTTGACTTTTCTGTATAACTAGGTTAACTAGGGTCCGTGGGTTCAGACATTAGGTCCATAGCCACGGACAGAACAAAATTTCACCGAATTCGAATTCTGAAACCCTAGTTTAGATAGCTTTAATTTCCACTTCAGCTTTCTGTAAAATAATGTTAAAAAACACAAAAAATCAAAAGCTTATGCACTTAGGTTAATACGACCTCGTAATAAACCGTAAATAAACTAAGTAGAGGAAAATGACCTAGAGGGGTAATGAAAGTAATTTGAACCCTGAATAAGTAGAATACCAAGCCCCTGAACCCAAACTCTACCTTTCCTAATTTACCCTAGGTTAAAATTAGGTGGCGACTCTAATTAGGTTCCAGTGAGCTAGCTTAGGTTTTAATAATTAGTGTTTATGACATATTTATTAAACTTAGGTTACAATTAGATCCTAATCAACCCGAATCAACATAGGATAGTGGATCAAAAATTGAGGTTTCACGGAATGGTGACTTTACTGGGGACAAACTCTTAATTTTAACTTGGTTAATCTTAAGAAAGAGGGCTTAACTCAAATATTGTTTATTTATGGCTTTTATTACGTTGTTTGTTTACTTTCGTGTGCAATTTAAGTTTTTTTACGTATGCATCATACGAGAGCGAGGGTCCACACAAACTAATTTCGCCCCAGGACCCACCTTAGGTGACCCCTATCAGGGACTCACACCTTTTAAGGTGATGAGAATAAATGGGGGAAAAGAGGATGATGTCGTCTAACCATATCCCCTTAATACCTGGGCTTTAGTCCCAAGCATTTTCCTGACAGTGTCCTTACCTAACCCATTGTTTGGTCATTCAAAGACCCGACCATAGACGCACACCTTTAGGTGATGTGAAAAGAGTGGGTAAGCCCAAAGACAATAGCGTGTAAACCTTATTCCTTTGCAATGACCTTGGCCCAAGCCCCAAGCACCTCTCCGGATTGATCCATACCCGAATTGGTTAAAGGGTCGAGTGAGGGCATGTTGGACTTGTGTGAGCCTTGTTTGCTTATATGATCGGCCCACTACTAAGCCTGGAAACTGATAGGAACCTTTCCTCAGGGTATGGCTTCTCTTTCCTCTCCAACCAGAAACTTTAAGCTTTCTCACAATTCTCCTTCACCTTTGCCCACTGTTACACACTCACCTCCAGCTCAAAATCTGCCTATGATATCTCCCACTTCATCTTCTTTTCAACCACCCAGTTGTTCATCTACACCTACTACACCAAACCGCTTCTCTTCTGCCTCCCCTACACATCTAGCATCACCACAATTAGAACCTTCACCACTACACCCAAATCCACCACAACCATATCTCACACATCCACCAAAACCAGAACTCACAAAAATAAATCCAATTCCACCACAACAAACTCCTCTCATACCTCACACATCTAATCATCCTATGGTGACAGGATCTAAAACAAACTCCACCACGCCTCTGTAGAGAACTGATGGTACTATCTCTTATGCCCTACATAGCACTTCCTCTTTGCCTATCCCAGCAAACCCTATCTTGAAACAGGCTATGCAATATCCATAATGGATTCATGCTATGAAAGAGGATTTGGGAATTCTTGACAGAAATCAAACATGGGATCTAGTGCCATTTCTTCCTACTATGAATGTCCTAGGAGTAAAATGGGTGCTCATGACTAAAAAGATAGCACAAGGACACATAGAAAGGCGCAAGGCCAGACTAGTTGCTCAGGGTTTCTCTCAATCTTCTAGCCTACACTATAATGAGACATTCAGTCCCGTGGTTAAGCAGTCAACTATCAGACTTGTTTTTTCAATTGGTGTCTCTTATAACTGCCTATCCAATAGATTGATGTTCAGAATGCTTTTTTGCATGGGGATTTGGAGGAAGTGGTTTTTACCAAGCAAACTCTTGGTTTTGTTAATAAGGACTACCCAACCCATGTTTGTAAACTACGGAGATCTCTCTATGGTTTAACACAGTCCCTCACCCCCAACACCCCCCCCCCCCATGCTTGGTATGCTAAGCTAAGTAGCTATCTCATTGAGCTAGGTTTCACCATGTCTAAATCAAATCACTCTCTGTTTATTTTCACCTAAGGTACAAGTGTTGTTTATCTCCTAATCTACATTAATGATATTCTTCTAGCTGGCTCCTCCTCCACTCTCCCGGCCAGTTTATTAAAGCTTTTCAGAAAGCATTTCCTATCACCAACATTGGTGCCCTAAGTTTCTTTCTTGGAGTCGCTGCCACTCGAACCAAACATGGGCTATTTTTGTCTCAAAAATAGTATATTCTCGATCTTTTGCAAAGGGAAAACATGCAAGAAGCCAAATCTATCACAACCCCAATGTCTCCCATTGCAACCCTTGACACAACCGATTCTCCTCTATTTCATGACCCTGCTCTATACCGAAGCATTGTTGGAGGATTACAGAACCTAATTTTCACTAGACAAGATATATGCTACTTTGTTAACAAAGTTTGTCAACATATGCATAACCCTAAAGATATGCACTGGATTGGGGTAAAAAGAATACTAAGATATTTGAAGCATACCCGTGAAACAGAGTTGTTTTTTTTTCACCACCACCTCTGGAAACCTTCAGGTCTGGACCGACGCTGATTGAGGAAGCTCCATCAGTGACCTGTGGTCGACCTCGGGCAAGCTAGTCTTTCTAGGCAACCATTTGCTCTCCTGGTCCTCGAAGAAGTAGGCGACCGTCTCCAGATCTTTGATAGAGGCCGAGTATAAGTCTCTGACAATAGGAGCCGCTGAAGCTCTTTGGATTCTTATTCTCCTCTCAGAATTAGGGTTTCATCTAAAAAACCCTAATTCTATTTTGCGACAACCTTTCTGCCACCTTCCTCGCCTCTAACCCCATTCTCCACACTCGTGTCAAGCATCTTTCTTTGGACTTTCATTTTGTACGGGAACACATTAAGAATGGAACTTTGTAAATCTTTCATCTCCCTTCTCCCTCACAACTGGCGGATGTACTTACCAAACATTTGTCTGCCTCTTTGTTTTTTAGTTTATGGTTAAAACTCCCTCTTTTATGAAGGTTTGACTCGATGGGGGAATACCAGTAATATAGCCCATATAGATAATTAGTAGCATCAGATAGTGGGCTAAAGCCTAAGAGTCCATACAGTCTTTATATATATTATAGTCTAGTAAATGTACATGTACAGTCCTTACTATAAATGGGACAAGTTTACACTAAATACAATGAGGAGAATCATATTATAAAACCCTAAATATTAACTTAGACTATGGTCTGGCCAGTTCAGTTTTAGAACCAGGCTTAACCAGTATAGTGCTCTAAAACAAGTGACCAGTTCCATATTGTTAGTAGCAAACAATTTTTACTCTTTTTTATGTTAGATTTTATATAATTTTTTACTAATGTGTAATATTACAAAATTATAGTATAAGGAAAAATATTTTGAAAATTGTGATCATATATAATGTGGAGAGAATACTTTTTTTAATCTACTGTAACTTAAGTGAATAAATCCGTTACACTCTATTATTGCAATTCTAATTATGTTACAAGTTCAAAATACTAGTTTTTCAATACTTCATATCGCCGACAGACTATAATTTTACAAAGGAAAATTTCATCAAATCTCCCCGAGGCTTGAATGAATTTCATAAAACACTCTTGAGTACAACTTACAGAATACCCTTAATGTTTTATTTTCAGTACGAGACACTATCTTTTCAAATTTTTATAAGTTATATTTTTCATATTTTCATTTTACCCCTCACACCATATGCCCCTACAATAACTTTAGGGATTTATGGTCAATTTTTTTATAAAATGTATAAAAATTGAAAAAAATAGATTAAAAAAAGTAAAAATATATAAAATCTATAAAATCTAAATATATATTAAAAGATATAAAAATGAATAAATTATAAAAGCACATAATATAATAAAATCATAAAAATAAATGGAAATGACTAAATAAAAAATAACTTATTTTAAAACTACACATAAATTGTTACATAGTTTATTAATATTGTATTTGTGACTTAAAATTATAAAAAGTTATAAAAATTACATTACATATCATAAATTATTAAATAATTATATAAGTTATTAAAAATTATTAACAAATATATTATAAAATATTATTAATAATCATAAGAAAACTTATCACATTTTTGGTTTTTGTCCTTTATTTTGATAATTTAAAATAATTATTTTTCTATGAACTACATGACATTGTTTCTTTCAATATTCTTCATATTATTTATACAATGTTTATTGTTTATTAAATTATTTATTGTTTTATTATATTTATGTAACTGTTATAACATTTTTTATTCTATGTTATCGATTGTAATAGTTTTTAAAATGTATCATTTTAACAATTTATATGTAATTTTAAAATGTTATAATTTTTATTATTTTGTCATTTGTCATATTTATTTTTATTATTTAGTGGATTTTTTGTTTTTATATTTTTTATTCATTTGTTTAAATTGTTTTTAAATATTATAAGATCCTTAATTACTTTTATGTATCTTTATTTAAATTTTATACATTTAAAAAAATGAGACCATATACCACTTAGATTAATGGTGGCCATTGAATCTGAATAGAACCAGGGTCGGCGGTTCGAACCGGAACCGATTGGAGCTGGTCGGAACCGGTCTGAAACCGGTTAGGAACCGAAACCGTGGCTAAACAAAATGAATATGAATACAGCTCTGGGGATTCGGAACCAAACCGGGACCAGAACCACCTGGAACCGACCAAACACGACCTTAGATTTGGAACCGTTAGAACCGAATCCCGAACCGGTGGAACCGCCCTGGAACCGGTCAAACTAGCCATTGTCAATCATCAAAACGACACCACTTTGGCCCTAACCGGCCGACACCTAATAAACGTATCCTCAATTCTAGGACATCAGAGTAGTAGTTATCTACTTTAGTGGATCTATTCTAGGAGCTGTTAGAGATCCTATTTTTACTGTAATTAGTTGCTTTCCTCTGTACTATAAATACATGTGATCTCAATGTAATAGTCGCACACTCATCTGATTATTTCATCCCTATCCTCAATTACTTACATGGTATCAGAGCTTCAGTAATCCTCTAGTTTTTTTTTCTGCCGGTGTAATCTCTGTTTCTTTTCCCCACCTCTTCCGCCCATCTCCTTCCCACCTCACCATGGCTTCCGCTCCACCCAACAACCAGCAGCTCCTTTCTGCCGCCTCTGCCACAAACTCACCACCTCCACTCTCAATTTCCGAATTCCCTGGATCAGCATCAAACTTGACCGGGACAATTTTTCCCTCTGGCGTAGTATAGTTCTTTCTGCCCTAGAAACCTTTGACCTTGAATCCCACGTTCTTCAGCCCAATCCACCCTCTAAGACTATCACCGCTGCCGACGGATCCTCCTCCACCAACGCTGATTATACTCTATGGAAGAAACGTGATCGCTTCGTTCTTCACTGGATTAAATCAACATTGTCTGAACGCGCACTCGCCCTTGTTGCCCGCGCCACCACCTCTCAAGACGCCTGGCTTGCCATAGCCCACACATTCCAGGCGCACAGCAGAGTGCGTCGTATGGCCATGAAATCGCAGCTCCAAACACTGACCAAGGGCTCCCTCACCATGCTCGAATATATCAAAAAGAAGAGAACCATCGCAGATGCCCTGGCTGAAAATGATTCTCCCATCTCTGATGAAGACTTAAATGGATATCTCCAGGCCGGCCTTGACTCCTCCTATGGTTCCTTCACGGTCGCCTTTCTCATGAAAACCGAGGACCTCACCGTTGACTATCTTGTTGGCTTACAGCTTCAGGAAGAAGCTCGACTCGAGGATGATCATACCCGCCAATCCGGAATTCTTCCTCTCCCGGCACCGTCGGTGATGCCCGTCACCCCAACCGCACACCTGGCTATTCGCCCTCCATCTCGTGCCCCTTCCGGCCGCTCTCCAAGCTCTTCTAGTCGCCGGCGCTCCACCTGCCAAATTTGCAACGAAACCGGGCATGAGGCCATCGACTGCTAGCAAAGGTCCAACCAAGTTGACTACCCACCTCGCCGTCCTCGCCCCCAGCAAAAACAAGCTAATATTGCCACATATAACAGCCCTTCCTCTGTGGTTAATCCCGCCTGGTACTTTGACATGGGCGCCACCGACCATGCCACACCTGACGTTCACAAACTCTCACTATTGGACGCTTACACCGGCGACGACAAACTACAAGTAGGCAATGGTACTCAGTTACATATCTCTTCTACTGGATCTTTTAACTTGCCTCATCTTATACTTCCTAATATTCTTGTTGTCCCCTCCTAACCAAGAATCTCCTTAGTGTCTCCAAACTCACCAGCGATAATAACATATTCTTGGACTTTTGGCCTTACCAATGTCTTGTCAAGAATTTACAGGGCAAACTTCTGCTCCGCGGAGACGTTGACCAGGTCTTTATCGTCTTTGACTCCCGTCCACTCCGCACCCTGTGTCCCAGGCTCTCACCGGAGTACGAACTTCTCATCATGGTTGGCACCATCGATTGGCACATCCACATGACTCTGTTCTCAAGCGACTTGTTTCCTCGTTTCATCTTCCACTTAGTTCAAATAAATTGCCTAATGTTTGCAATGCGTGTCAGTTAGGCAAAAGTCATCATCTTCTTTTTAGCATACATATATTTGTTCTGACAAACCTTTCGATTTAGCATACTCGGATGTTTGGGGCCCCGCTCCTCTTTTTTCACTTCATGGAAATCGTTATTTTGTTTTATTCATTGATGACTGCACCAAATTTGTTTGGATCTATTTTTTGTCACACAAATCTCAGGTACTGCCCACCTATGTCCAATTTCGTTGAATGGTACTAACTCAATTCAATTGCAATATTAAAAATCTACAAACCGATTGGGGTGGTGAATACCGAAGTCTTTCCCACACTACTCCGCACTCATGGCACCCACCATCGCGTCTCCTGCCCTCACACTGTTGAACAAAACGGTGTTGTCGAACGACGAAATCGCGTCATTGTTGAAAAGGGTTTTTCATTACTTGCTCAAGCCTCGCTTCCACAACATTTCTGGGAACATGCATTTCACACTGCTACGTACCTTCACAACCGCACTATTACACCTATTCTCAACTTTATTTCCCCGTACTCCGCCCTATATGCATGCACCCCTAACTATTCCCTTCTCAAAACATTTGGTTGTCTCTGCTACCCGTTCTTACGACCCTACACTTCACACAAAATTGATTTTCGTTCTCTTCCCTGCGTGTTCATCGGCTACAGCTCGACTCACAAGGGCTATCTCTGCTACCATAAGCCCACCTCCCGTATCTATATCTCACGCCACATTATCTTCAATGAAGATGTTTTCCCCTACACCCCTCCTCACCCCCACCCATCCCCCATCCCCACTACCCCTCTGCCCACCTACACTCCACCCACTCTTCTCCCAAAACACGACAGCTATCACCACTCAACCCCTCCTTCCTCGTCCCCTGCATCCCCTCTCCAACCCTATCCCACTATTGGGTCTACCACATCACCTACCCCCACACAATCTTCTCTTACCCACACTGTCATCACCCCCACCTCCCCCACATACCCCCGGCCCCCCTTCTTACTTACAACCTACCACCAGCTCCAGTGCCAAAACCACGCTCAAGCACTATCGACCGGCGGCACAAATCGCCATCCTATGGTTACTCGCGCGACCACTAACTCCCTCAAACCCAAAAATTTTCTTTCCACACATTCCCCTACACCTGACTTTGAACCCACCACCACCGCCACACAAGCACTACAGTACGATCACTGGAAGCATGCTATGACAGCCGAGATTGACGCCTTAATACGCAACAACACCTGGTCTCTCGTTCCTTGCCCCCGTCACGCGACTATTGTTGGGTGCAAGTGGATCTTCAGGATTAAACGCCACTCCGACGGCACCATAGAATGACACAAAGCAAGACTAGTTGCAAAAGGATTAAGCCAACAAGCAGGTATCAATTTTTTTTGAAACCTTCAGCCCGGTCATTAAACCCACCACCATTCGCCTAGTCCTCTCCATTGCTCTTTCCCGTGGCTGGCCCATTCTCCAGCTCGACGTCAACAATGCCTTCTTAAATGGTGATCTTTCCGAAGAAGTCTATATGGCCCAACCTCCAGGTTTTGAACATCCTAATCATCCCTCCTATGTGTGCCGTCTCCACAAAGCTTTATACGGCCTCAAGCAAGCTCCACGTGCTTGGTTCCATAAAGTCAAAACCCATCTTGTCCACCATGGGTTTCGTGTGTGTCAGTCCAGCACATCACTATTTGTCTACTCTACACCTCGTCTAATCGTCTATATCTTAGTCTATGTGGATGACATCATCATCACCGGCAACAATCCCGGTCGTATCCAGGAGTTCATTCCACCCCTACATCGCTCCTTCTCTCTCAAAGATCTTGGCCCCTTAACATATTTCCTTGGTCTTCAAATCCATCACACTACCACCAGCCTCCATCTCTCTCAATGAAGTTACCTTCATGTCGTCCTTACTCGCACCCATATGCTCACTTCCAACCCGTATCTACCCCTGCCGATCCCTCCACCTCACTCGTCCTTGCAGGCGAACCATTCCATGACCCAACTTTATACCGACAGGTAGTTGGCTCCCTTCAGTACGCTACCATCACTCGACCCAGCATTACATTTGCTGTGAATCGTGTCTGTCAATTCATGCATGCACCCACAACTGCACATTGGACAGCTGTCAAACGCATCCTTCACTACATCAACGGCACTCTCGATCATGCACTTCACTTTACACCCTCCCCGAATGCACCATTGGTAGCGTTTTGCGATGCTGGCTGGATGACCGACTCTGACGACAGCCGCTCCCAGTATGGTTTTGCTATCTTTCACGACAACAATCTAATCAGCTGGACGTCTCGCAAACAACGAGTAGTCGCCCGTTCCAGCACCGAAGCTGAATATCGAGCCCTTGCCTACACCACTGCAGAGCTTCTGTGGATCTAACAACTCCTTCACGACTTACATGTACCTCTCCGTCTTCCTCCGTAGATACTCTACGACAATGTCGGCGCCGTTTTCATGACTAAAAATCCAGTCATCAGTCCAAACATATCAAACTTGATTTCCATTTTGTCCGTAAACAGGTCGAATCTGGACACCTTCGCATCGGTTATCTTTCCACAACTGATCAACTTGCGGATATATTTATCAAACCACTCCCCAAGGCACGGGTCTCACATATTTGCTCCAAGCTTCAACTCCGTCCCGCAATTGCGCTTGCCAGGGGTAATAACTATATCCCCAATTCTAGGACATCAAAGTAGTAGTAGTTATCTACTTTAGTGGATCTATTCTAGGAGCTGTTAGAGATCCTATTTTTACTGTAATTAGTTGCTTTCCTCTGTACTATAAATACATGTAATCTCATTGTAATAGTCACACAGCCATCTGAATATTTCATCTCTATCCTCAATTACTTACAACATCACTCCAAAACCGGCCAGAACCGCTCCGAAACCAACAGGAACCGGAATTGAAGCCAGAATCAGAAATCGAAATCAGAACTACTTCAGAACTGATTTTTTGACCAATCTGAAGCGAATACAACCTTCAGAACCGGAACTGCCCCTGACCGGTTCCCAACTCATATACACATGTTCCGGAACCGGCAGAACCGTAGCCACCATTAACTAAGATAATGTGATAAGATCAAATGAAAATAACAAAAAAATATATTTAATGTATCAGAAGATGGATATATTGCAATAAAAAATAAAATTTTGGTAATATTTTTATAGTAAATTACAAACCTTAATGATATTTGGTTAATTTCACTCAATTCTCGGAGAAATTGGAGGGTCAACGAATAAAGTCTTTTTAAAGATGCATAACAAATCTAAAAGCATAGATGCACACATGAATTCCTGTCCGGCAACAGTTTGGTTTCATCTCACAAACAAAACATTATACATCTCCATCAGGAAAGGGCACACAGAAGTCAAATCGTCACCCCGTCACTTGTTTCAAAGATGTGAAATCTGCTTATTGTGAACCTCTCTTTCATACATCACTGAGAAAATGAAAAAAAACAAAAATCAGGAAGGAAAAAAAGGACAAATTTTCAGATAGAGACGCCCAGCTTCTTCTTTAGCTTCTCAACCTCCAAATACACAGTGGAGTATGGAAGAAACTCTGAAAAATGGTTTTTACTCAGGTCATTGATTGCCACTGCCAGCTTTGGGATCTCTAGGATCTCTTCGTGGGTCAGAGACCTGATGTACCTAGCTGGATTCCCAGCCCATAGTTCACCTGATGGGATCCTTCTTCCTGGGGGAAGTACAGACCCAGCTTCAAGAATGGAATGAGTTTCTACCAGTGAACCCTCCATCAGAATGGAATGTTGACCAATGATACACTCTGGCTCAATTGTGCAGGATCTCAAGAGACTGTATGCACCAATTGTCACATATCTATCAACTGAAGTCTCCGCGGGCAGCCCTGAGAACATGATATACAGAGGAGTTATTGGGGTGTGCTGCATATTTGCTATTTAGAACAGACAAATGCCGAAGCCTACATGATACCAAACAGGTATATAGCCGAACATGGTAACATTTTCTGACATTAGGATGAAAAACCCAAGACCCAGGTTTAACACCCAAAAAGAAAGAGTACTCATTAGAATCCCAGATACCAGTCAACTAATCTAAGTGGCAACATTACACAATGAAAAAAGGGCATTCTCATTCTAAGAAAACATCATTGCAAATATTGCCCCAATACTCGGAAGTACCAAAACCCACCGGTGCCTGGTAAAATAATAAGCATTAGAGTGAAGTACACTATGCAAGCTGCTCATCATCAAGGGTTTGCCCTATGTTGAAATGACTTCAGGGAGAGTTCAAACCATATATCCAGGTCTAATCATGGTTTAAGTAGATGTTTCCTTCCCCAAATAAAGGAAAATTTAAAGAGAGGACTTAAATAACAATATATTGAGATCCAAAAGCTGTAACTATGTGGGAATCTGGACACTAAAGAGGAAGAAAAAGATATTGATAGACCTGCAAGTCTTGGGGATCGCAAGACTACAAATATTGGGAAAGCCAGGTGTGTGAAGGATACCGATCAAAGAGTCGAGGAAATAAAGCAAAGGCGGAGGTCATACTTTGACACATTGTTCCATGGGAATAAAACCCAGGATGTTGGTGATCTTACCATACCATAGCATATGCCAAACCAGAATTGTGTCAGAGGCAGAGGCGATTATTAGCATGCCCAGCAAGTTCAATGGAACAGGACCCCCAAATTTCAGGGGCCCATATTTTGGGGCTTCTATTTATATTTAGTTAAAAAAAAATTATAAGAAAAAATACGTATAATCAAATATGCAATTATAGATTAGCTTTTACAAATATTAGTTGTTTTAGAAAATAAATAAATAATTTACGTTATTGGTACATGAAACTATTTCTATCTAGTGAACGATACTTAGTAATTAATAATGTTTTAAGTAATTTGTATCCCACTGAAAGACTATCAAATTTTCAAAACAAAATAATATTGAGTCTGTTGATCTTCCTTCATTTTTCTTGCTGAAACCTCTTCGATTACTCTATTTTATTAATGGTTACTTTCTTCAATGAGCAGATGGTGTTAGTGGTTGAGAATGACCTTTTAGAGCAGTTAAAACATAAAGACTTTGTTGATGACTTTGGTTGCAAAGAATGCTAGAAGATTGACTATTTTTTAATGTCATTTATAATATGTATACCTTTTAGTTTGTAGCTCCAGGTTATTTGTAAGGTGGTTTTTGAGATTTTACCCTATTATAGTCCACCATAAATTTTAAAATTGAGACACAACTAAATAAAATATTTTATACTTCATATTAAAATTTAATTTGTGCAGGGCCTCATTTTCAAAATCTAGCACAAAGCCCCATAAATATCAGAGACGCCCCTGGCGAGGGGGATTCAAAAGACAGAAGTAAAAGAGACCATGAGAAAGAAGGAATAGAAGAAATCAGTGGGACCAGATAACACACCAATCGAAGTTTTGGAAGAGCCTAGGGAAGAGAGGGATCAACTGGCTAATGACTTTCTTCAACAAGGTTTGGAGTAACAAGATGCTGAAGAGTTGGCGAAAGAGCAATCTTATCCCCTAATTTAAGAATAAGGGTGATGTACAAGAGTGTGTCAACTACAGAGGCATTAAGCTTTAGAGTCATACCATGAAACTCTGGGAGCGAGTGATTGAGCAAAGATTGAGAAGAAAGGAGAAGATTTCAGAAAACCAATTCATGTCAAGTTGTTGAACCATTAGGCAATTCACCTTCTTAGACAAATTATGGAAAAGTATTGAATAGGAACAAGGATCTATACATGGTGTTCATTGACTTGGAAAATGCATATGATAAGGTTCCACGAGAATTCCTCTAGTTGGCATTAACTAGGAAAGACATGAACGCATTACGAGTGTGCGTACAAGTGTAGGGAGAACTGAAGAGTTCCCCATTATCAGTGGAGTACACAAAGGGTCATCTCTAAGCCCTTTTTGTGTTTTCATAGTCATGTATGAGATGACCAAGCCGATATAAGAGAAGATACCATGGTGCATGATGTTCATAGACACCACTTTGTTGATTGATGAGACAAAATCAGGGGCTAAGGCAAAGTTAGAATTGAAGAGGCACACTTTAGAGGGAAACAGTTTCAAGCTGAGTCAAAGTAAGATTGTGTAAATGAAGTGCAAATTCAACGAGGACATGATACAGATGATAGCAAGAAAACCTTGGATGGGAGAGAAATCCCACTTAGTGATGTTGTTCGTTACTTTAGATCCATAATCCTGAAGGATGGAAAATGGGTGGAGATCTATCACATAGGATAACAGCAAGATAACAAAGATGGAGGAGCGCGCCAGAATTTCTATGTGGTCTACCGCGCAACAATTAGGCATACACATTTGTGTAGGATTGAGTGTTGGGCGGTAAGATGGTGTCATATTCAAAAGATGAATGTGTTAGAGATATGAATGTTACAATGGATGTGTGGACATACTAGGAAAAACCGTATGAGGAATGAGACAATTAGAAAAGGAAGGAGTAACAATGATTGAAAGGAAGATGTGTGAATCTCAATTACAATGGTTTGGACATGCGAGTAAAAGACAAGGGATAGACATAGTGAGATGTGGGAAGATGAGGGAAGTAAGAATGAGGAATACCCATACAAACATGAGCTAGGATGGTCAAGAAGGACATGTGGCTTCTCAAAATAGACAATCAAATGTCTTTAGAGATGATGGAATGGAGAAGTATTCAATCGGTTGAATGTGTAATATTGTATTGATTTTCTTTTTGTTCCCTTCGACACTTTCTAAGTATCTTTTTCAACTACTCTCATCTTGTTTTCTTGGCATTTTCACTGCTTAACTTTAGATCTTCATTTTAACATCCGGATTCGATAACCCTGTTTCCTCCCTTCTTCTCCCACCCCTATCACATTTCCAGTTTTTCCTTGGTGTTCTTCTTTCCCGTATATTGAATGGCTTAGCAACCTCATATATTGATCAGTGTTAGCCAACCCAATTATTTTGAAAATATAAGGCTTCAATGTAGACGGGTGTTGTGTACCGAGATCCCAGAGCCCTTTTCTCTCAATCTATCCAATAAATAAATAACCAACAAGCTCAAAAGTAAGAACTAAGAAATGCTAAGCTTGAGATGTTCCATTATAATATATAAAGCCACCCCTCAGCCCCCCCCCCCCCCCCCCCCCCCCCCCCCCCCCCCCATGTGTCTTATCAGAACAGCAGATAATTGAATTAAGTTCCAAGAACACATGAAAGTCTAGCCAACATGAATAGACCCACCATTCATGAAATGAATGGCAACGTGATGCAATTGGTGACAGAACCTCGGATTTGGGGAAACTTATAGTGGCAGCCAAAGCTTTACTTCACTACATTCTGTTTGTTGAGTTTCCCCCGCACTGCTTCTAATCGCATATTATTTGATATTTTGACGTCCAGATACATAAAGTTTCACAATTAAAGATGAAATTCCAGAAACTTATGGAAATCACGGATGAAATTACTGGACAATACAGCGGACTGCACTGCAGCTTACTAGCTATCACCGCAAAAGAGGCCCCAAAAACTGAAAATTTCCCCCAAATCATTCCACACGAAGCAATCAAATGTCAGACCTATGTTCCCCACATTCATTTCGTGACTGAGACTGAGCGCATATTAACCCCAATCGCCAGTAATAAATATCGATACGAATCTAGCAGCCACAGAATCAACGGATAAAAAAAAAAAGAAAAGAAAATTTCCCAAACCTGTGGGAGAGTTCCACGCAGCGTGAAGCACACACTTCTCCTGAACATTTGAGCAAAAGCCAACACTAATCTTATTCAGATCGCCCCGCAGAACAGCCCCGTTCCAGACGGACGCTCCATCCCAGACAGTGACCTGCCCCGCGAGAACGACGTTGGGCGCCACGTAAGCGTCAACTGCTATCTTTGGATTCCACTGGCCCAACGGGATAATCCTTCGCTGCCCCCGGTAATCCCATTTCACTCGATCCGGCGATTCGGATATCTGCGGTGTCGGTAGAGATGGAGGTGTTGACGGTTGAGGCTGCACGGCGGTGGAAAGTGCGCGGAGGAAGTACCGGCAGTCTGAGAGAGCCGGCGACGCTCTCAGTGCTTTTCTAGAGAGCCTGGCTAGTGTCGCCATGGTCGACGATGAGAGAGGTAAAGGGAGAGGGTTCTCTGAGCTTCGACAAGGGCTTGTGTAACACACACACCAACGTGTCCGAGTGTGTAAGGTCGTGGCTTTGCACCTTATTCATTTAGACCCGGTAAAGGTGACCCGAAACAGAAAAAGTGAACCGATCTAACCCGATCCAAACCCGATTTTAAACTAAATAGTATGACCCGAAAGTCCAAACCAAATCAAACTAAACTGAATCAAACCGAAATTTGGTACAACCTGAATCCACCCGTATCGAATTCACCTGAATCAAATCACCCAAACCGAATCCACCCAAAAATTTGTTAAATCTAAATCTATTATAGTTATTCCAACCGCAAAATAATATTGAAACCAATAATACATAATGAAGATTTAAACATCCAATAAGTGTTTATAGCTCACAAATAATATATATGTAATATTGGACATCTTCAAGCATCTCAAGCCTTGTTGTACTAAAACATTCATAAACTATGTTGTTACCCTTCGCACACATAGATGTTTGCTTTAAAATGTTTTATAATATAATTTATTGTGTATCATTACTATATTATAATATTGGTTTTAAAATGTGTGATGTGCTCTGATGCGATGAGGTTCCAAGTGATGCATGATGCGTGATGCTTCGATGCAAGTGCATTCTGTTTGTGTTGCGAGATCTGCTAAAAATCACCTGTAAATTTTTATAGACCACATTTTATAGATATAAAATAATATTTTGATAAAATGGAATAATACATCCAAACACAAGTTTATAATCAAGTGTCAATAGTGTATTCCTAAAGTAGTTAATTAAGAACTAGTAATACATTAAACAAAAGAGAACCAATACATTAACCAATAATAATACTCTACTAAACAGGAGAGAATCAATATTAACCAGTAATAATTAACACATCAAATTGTCCAATTTTATTAGATTTAGGGTTAAGGAAAAGGGAGACACATAGTATTGCTGACAACCTGGTGCTAGTATTTGTGGTGGTGGCGCGACGGTGAACACATAGAAATCGTAGCAGAAGGAAGAAGAAGTCGTAGTGCAGCAGAAGGAAAGAGCAATTGAGAAGATGAAGTAGAGGCGAGAGAGAGGGGAATGAAAATCGCAAGAACAGTGAGGAAGGGAAATCGTGAGTAGACTTTTTTTTAGAAAAAATCACGCTAAATAGGACTTAGCCTCAAACTCTCATCAGGTCACATCAGCCACATCCTCGCATCGGAACGCATCACGGACACATCTTGAATAAGCTCACCTCACTACCACCGATGCGTTTAGGTGAGCGCATCGCATGCCAATTTTCATTTTAATAAAGTTAGGTTTTTTTATGTTTAGGACATGAGACTTGAAATGGAATAAATGTGCATGAAGTTTAATTATAAAATCTAAACTTTTCAGTTGAGACATATACTAACCAAGATTGATGTGTATATGCCTAAAGAAAATTACGCAATAAAATGAGGAAAACAAATATTCTCAATGGTAGATTATTGTGAAGCATGGGATACACTAGCATTTTCGGAGTATAAATAATCTCCACCAGGTTATTTCATCTATCTTCACGACATAACCTAAAAAATTTATAGGACAGAGTAATGTGTATCAATACTATTTTATATTACTTTATATTTTTATAAACTTAGGTTTATTTATGTTTAGGACTTGGGAATGGTTTGAATGTTGATGGATGGGCGTGGGCGCATGACACTTGCGTGAGGTGGGGATGGATGGGTGCAGGCGCGCGACGCTTACGTGAGGTGATGTGATCTAAATTATTTGTTACACGGACAACTAGATTGTGTAAATGGATATACTAATAATTTAGCTTTCTTTTTTAAAATAAAACCTAAATATGTTCTATTGTAAGGACACTTTAAGTGTTAATATAATTCCTCTATTTAAATTGTAAGTGATTTTAGCTTTTTTATTACAAGTTTATAAAGGTTTGTATAGCTTAGATTATATATTAATATCCATAATATTTATTATAGAATTGGTATAAACTAGTATTGTTTTCTAAATTTTCTTTTGCTAATTGATGTTTTGCGAAAAAGATTTGGTGATGGAACTATAATTTTTGTCGCATGACGGAACAAATATTGACCGTTGGATCAATATATTATCGGTGAGAGGAGCATATTATAATTAGGTGAAAGGAATATTTCAATTTAGTCAAACAATGTACGTAAAACACATTTTACGAGGAAAAAGAAGAAATGTACGTAAAACATAAAATGCTTCTCTCACCGTGTCACTTTGTGACGTAATCTTTTTTATGTAAACTATTAAAATATCTCTAGATACTAATTAAGTATAATTAGGCGGATAAATGTCATATACAGTAAAATACAAAGCCAAATATCAATCTGTATAGTTATATGTAGTATTTATATAGTTTACAATGTAAATATTATAGTAAAAATAATAATGTAATAACATCACCTAATCATATAATAATATCACTAAAAATAGTAATAACTATTTTAATATAATAGATACAATTATTAAAACATATAGGGAAAATTCACAAGATACCACTGTTTAAGTTTCTAATTCACAAAATACCACTATTTTTTTTCGTAATTCAGCTTTAAACATGCTTAAACGTTGACATGTTCATTGGGTCCCACATGTCACATATGAGCTTAAAAACTCCAAATTTGATATTGGACCAAAATATAACACTTTAGCATTGTCCATGTAAAGTTTTATCAATTTTGGACAACGTTTAAGCATGTTTAAAGCTGAATTACAAAAAAACAGTGGTATTTTGTGAATTAGAAACTTAAACAGTGGTATCTTGTGAATTTTCCCAACATATATGATTAATTACTATTATTATACAACTTTATGATAGTTTATATATCTAGAGAATTGATTAAATATCTTCAACGATTTAGCTAGATCATTTTGTGATTCTTTTTTATATCTTTATAACGTTTTAATTTCTCGGTAGGTTTTAGGGCTTGTGGATTAAGGTTTAGGGTCGTTAGACCCTAAACCCTCCATTAGATCCCTAAAATAAGTCTTCCACGTTTTAGCTTTCCTATGTGGGTGGGTGTGTAGTGTAGGGTAATCTATTTAAAAGTCGTTCTATACATTTTATAGGTGTCATTCACTCGACAGTTTTTTCAGGATTTGTAGTGTAAGACACCCACAAACCCTGAAAATACCTTCGATGTTTTTAGCTTTCCTAGGGTGGCTTTTAGGGTGTGTGGTGTAGGGGAATCTATTTGAAGTTGTATATACTTTATATTGTTGTCAGTGACTGGACAGATTTTTAGGGTTTGTGGTTTAGGGTTCAAGGTCGTTAGACCCTAAACCCAACACCATAAACCCTGAAATGTCTTCGACGTTTTTAGCTTTCCTAGGGTGGTTTTAGGGTGTGTGGTGTAGGGTAATCTATTTTGAAGTCATTATATAGTTTGTATGGTAACACCCCTACCGCTAATCAAGTCATTATTTCCCAATCCATCTCATTTATCAAAACCAAAGCAGTGGAAATCATACTACAAACGGTGGGTGATACAATGTCGTTAGTCACCCACGTGACTAACAAGGCCAAATCCAAACAAAACAATATCGATCTGATGAACTAGTATACTGAGTACTCTATATCAAACAATACATTTCATTCCTTAATAGAATCAAATACATATACAACCTCAAATCAATTCTATACCGAGTCGCTACAATTCTCTAGCTTGCTGATATCATTTCGGTCTTATAGTACAACCTTTACAATATACAAATGTTCCTAATCAACTACCCATGTTTAACCGCCATCCCCGTCCTACTCTTAAACGGTGATCGGCTCCAAGGTACATGTAAGTAAAAAAGGTGCCCCAAGGGGCTCAACAAATTACTGGTATGAAATTCACATACCCCGCGTGCTAACGGGGTACGCCAAGCCAACTACTTTGTTGAGAACATGAGATTCATTTTAATTCCACAATCATGTAGGATAGCAATTATTAAACATGTACAATAGCAATAGCCACGTATTCAACATTCAATCATGGAATACAATCCCTAACTAACACATCAAGGTTGTTAGTTCATATTATCTAACTCTTAGGCCTTGAGAGTTTCTACATCACTATTGCCTTAGTCACTTATTCATTGTCTTGCCCATTCTCTTGGGTTACTCTTACTCAAGCTCTCTTAGGTTTGTAAACCCTACAAATCTCAATCTCAATCTCAATTCAAGTTCTACAATTTTCAATGTCAGTTCTCAAATTCTCAAGTTCTCAATCTAAATTCTCAAATCTTAACTCTCAAGCACAATTCTCAAATTCTCAACTCTCAAATTCTCAAATCTCAATTCTCAAATTCTCAAGTCTTAAATCTCAAATTCTCAAATCTCAATCTCAAATTCTCAAAGGATATCTTTTAAGTCACCCATACCTGACCTCCGGGCAGAGTCATACACAAGACTCACCACCAGGCTTACAAATCTCGTCTTACTTCCCTGGCTATGACCCTACACCGGGTCTAGCATAGTGGAAAGGTTCAACTATCAAACGGAACTATATACCTAGTTCCTCAAATTCACCAATATCTGTTTCTCTCCCGGAATACTCAATTTCCCAAATGCTCATCTCTCGGAGTCATATCACAATCTCATGGATTAGCCTAGAAGTATCACTCTCGATATCATCTAATAGCTTAGGGATTTTTCTCAATGTCTAGTATTCTCATATTTAACGGTTTCCCCCCAACTTATCGAATACTTGTATGTTCGGGACATTTTCTCAATTAGGTCGGATCCTCATATTATGGGTCGACTATTTTTCTAAGGGAGTTTAATGGTCCCTTATCATTCTTTTACTTCTCTCAAAAGTTCAAATCTTTGAACTATCATTGAAATACCCCGAAATTAGAACCAGTGATTAATTAGGCTAATGAAGATTTTAGAAGCTTAATTATGCCTAAATAAACACGAGGGAACAAATCCCGAAGAAAACAAATCCTTAAAATGGATTAAAAGCATAAACGAACCTTAAAGCGCGTTTTGCGAGGAAACCGGGAAAACAGGACTTTAAGCGGGTCAAATAGACTCGTAATAATTTTGGTCAACCAAATAGTCATTAATAAACATTAATGAAGGTTTAGAACCAATAAAATTAATTAAACGAGAAAATTCCGGAAAACGGGTTCCGTTAGTAAAAACTGTAAGAAACGAGAAGTTGTGGGGTGAGAGTGTAAATAAACTAAACTGATGTGTCCACTTTTGAAAATAAAAAGTAAAAATCTGTGTGAGTGGGTGTGGGTGGCTGATTTGCCCCCTCTCTCTCATTCTCTTAATTCTCCTTATATGCTAAAGGACAAGCAAAATAAGTAAAAAGCAAAAAGTAAACTCTCTCTCCTCACAACTCACCCCTCTCTCACATTTTTCCTCTCCCTCTCTCTGATTTCTCTTCTTCCCCATTGAGATCCAATGGTGATTTTGTGAAGCCTCACCAGCCCTCTCCTCTCTCCCCATTTTTGAAGGCTCAAAACTCCTCCAAATGCAATAAAAATTACACCGTTGGAATCCCCATGCCAAGGAGAACATCTTGCTCCTTTCAAAAATCCAAAAGCCCCATTTTCGTTTTCATGGTTGGAGGCCATTTGAGGATTTGAGTCCACCATTAGAAGCTCCTTCTTCACCTTGATGTCTGGAGGTAAAAAGAAATTCGAAAATCCATCATTTCTACCTCCCATTTGCATTATAAAAATTTCTAGATTTTGAACTTCTTGTGCCTTGTTCTCCAGCCGGTTTTTAGCTCCCCTCTTGGGCTAGAAATCTTGTTCCTTTGCTAGCCAAGAACTCCATCCATTGGTTGGAAGGTAATACCCTTTTCTAAACTCTAAAACTTGTCTAATTCTAGGGTTAGTTAAGGATGATTTTCTAAACTAGTATTGCCATGTATGGTGGCTGTAGCATTGCCTAGTTCTTGAACAAGAAACCGAGAACAAGAAAGAAAGAAGAAGAAGAAGGAAAAGAAAGAAAGGAGAAACTAAAATCACAAGGTAAATGCTCTTACCTTGAGTTGGTTTATGTATTGTAGTGTAACAGATTTTGTGTAGTAAAAATGAGTAATGTACATGGTAATGAGTAGATTATGTTGTAGAATAAGAAGGAGGTAATGTAGTTGTTTTGGAACTTTTAAAAGATGTTTAAAAGCTTGGGAGAACATTGAGTAATAAATGTGTATGTGCAGGAAAATGTATTGTGTGGTTAGTGTTTAAATGGATGTGGAAAATCTGGGAATGAATGTGAGCTGAAACAATGTGTGGGCAATGTTAAAAATATAGGGGAAACTCTGCCCAAATTTGTCTAGAAAGTAGAAGACTTAGTTGTGTAAGAAGAGGGAACAACCTAGGTAGTAACTAGGTGTGTTGGAGAGCTTAATGTGAGCAGTTTGGTATGAGGAAAAAGATTGAGAAAGAGCTAGGTAATGGGAAGAACTAGGGTGTAAAGTAGTGCATTTAGAATGCTAGAAGTGGCATTGGTAGAGGAAGTAATGGATGGTAGAAGTTGGAGTAAAAATCTGTAGCATTGGAAAGGAAAACAAAATCTATAGCTTAAGTTCTAGGAAACGAGAGTGGAAGAATTGTGTAAGGAAGACCAAAGATGTAGTAATGAGTTTAATGGGTGAACTAAGGTATTTTAGGAGGTCTAATTAGTACTAAAACATGTTAGGATGTATGTAGGAAGATTAGGGAAGAAATGGTGAGAGAATGAAGTTGAAACAGATTCAGTAGGAGAGTTTTGACCTCGACCGACCCAGAGGGTTGAGTCGGTCGTGGGTCGGTCGGAATAAAACTACTGGAACGTAACTTTCTGACTTCGACCGACCCAGACGGGTGAGTCAGTCGTGGGTTGGTCGGGTGTAGAATTTTTTAAAGTTGATGTTTCTGACTTCGACTGACCCAGGAGGTTGGGTCGGTCGTGGGTCGGTCCAGATAAATTCCAGGAGCCGAATTCTTTCTAACTTCCGACCGACCAGAGGGTTTTGGGTCGGTCGGGTCACATATGGGTCGGTCGGACCCAAAAAAAATGGTAATCATATATGTGTATATGTACATGTATATATATGTATATGGGGGCTTGGTAATACACCATTAGCAGAATAAAAATGGTAAGAAAGTAAGTATGTAAGTAAGGAAACAAGTTTAAGAAATAATGGGAAAGAATGATTTGCATGATCAAGTAAGGAATGTAAAGAACTGTTAAGTATACATTAGGAGTATTAATGAAGGAATGAGTTGGGTCAAAACTCAAAGTAGATACTTGACCATACAACTTCATGTATGTATAGGAATCGAATAGTTGAATTCCGAAGGAAAACTGGAAGTATGAGTACGATGGTGAACGGTATGATTTTCTCAAGCCTTATATCCTAACTTGGTTACTCTGATTTGTGTGCTTATGTGATCACCTAAGTAAGATAAACACACGAATCAGACTCTTAATGCACTTACTTCTGCTTGTATTATATTGTTCTTGTTATATTTTCTTGAACATTTTTTGTATAATTCATGAAATGAATGGATGAGAATGAAGTGTATGTGTAACTGGATGTGTACTTGTGTAGTGTATTAACCTTTGGTATGGAGTATTGACTTCTACTAATTCCTAACCACCTAACTCCTAACTTGAGTATTGAGTAAAATGGAATGAGTAGAAGTCTGATATAGTTTCGGCCACGCGTGAGGATAAGGAAACACAAGAGGTTGGATCCGAATCCTGGATTGGTGAGCCACCCTAAAGCCCAGTGGTGGGATATAGTAGTTCCTGCCCGGAGGTCATACCGACTTGACTTGAGTAAGTAAGTAAGTAAAGTATTGTATGAGTAATGGTCTTGGCTAGTGTAAGTCATTGACCTTGAGTAAAAGAGTAATGTACACCCCGATGAACCCGGGTGTGTAAAGAAGCTAACAAGTATTGTTTATGTATTGGAGAAGCGTATCTCCGTAACGGTAAGTGTGAATGGTTGACTTGTAATGTCTTCCTTGTGTGTATTGAATGAATGTATGTATGCTTGCGAAGTATAGTAATATTGTGTGTAAGAGCATGTATGTATGTATGAGTAAAATGAACCGCATGTATTCGACCAAGTAGTCGGCGTACCCTCGCTAGTACGCGGGGTATGCGGATTTCATATGCAGCTTTTGCTGAGCCCCTTGGGGCACTATTTTTATTTACAGGTACCCGAAGCTGTTATGGTCGTTGTAAGAGACCGACGGCTATGCTTAGTTAGCTAGGGATAATTTTGTGGATAGTAGAGAATTGTATAAGGCTTGTAGCCCTTGAAGTATAAGTGTACCAAGCGGTACACCCTTTTTGTATTTGGAAAAGTATGTAGAATTGTGAGGAATGGGTTATATGATGACTCTTAAGAGTATGTATAGACATGTGGAAGTGTTGAATTTTGGTATTGTACTTAGAATACTCGGTATATTGTAAGGTAAGGATTGAGCAATGTACTGAATGGAGGATTTAGTACTCGGTTTGTAAATGAGGATGGATTGTATTTGTTTAGTACTCGGGTATTCCGGTCCATCAGACCGATGCTGTAATGGATCGGCCTTGTTAGTCACGTGGGTGGCTAACGGCATTGTATCACCCGCCGTTGTGTAAGAAAGTATCCGCTGCGTAGGTATGTAAGAACGAGGAGATTAAACGGTAATGACGGGATTAGCGGTAGGGGTGTTACAATCATCAATCTCTTAATAGAGGTTTCTTTACATCTTTCCACTATTGATTATTTCGTGGATCATTCATTTTGGTTCTCTAACCGTTACCGGGAGTTTACTAATCCCATACAACCCTCTCACGTTCTAGTGAGTTCATAGGTTTGCATTATCATTATTCTTGATTTGATAGTTTTCGTGTGTTTCCACGTTTTCATTATTTCGAGAAACGACTCTTTCTACGAGTCACTAACCAACAATCTCATCTATGAGTTGGTCTATGTCACTAAGTAGACCACACAATCCTACAAGGATGGTTAGTACACACACAACATGCATCAAGATATCCAATCAAAGCACCAGAACATTTTCATGCTTTATCTTGATTAGGTCGGCACACAAAAACCACAAGCAACCGCACACAAATTAGTGGAATCCGGTAGCAATACGAGCATGAGAAAATGAATACCTCAAACCTAGATATGGTGTTTAGATGATAAACTAAGGTATAAGAAGGCTAAATAATGTCTTAGAAACATTAGGAAACAATTTAAACCGAAGAAAACACAAGGAAACACCATAAGAGCAATTTAGGCAAAAATGTGCTCTAAGCTTGGAGTAACTTGGGTTAGTACCCAAATATCATTTTTAGACCTTGGTAACATCCTAATGGACATACTAAATCTATTACCAAAGAAAACCAAGCTCAAAAATAAGTTAAAACACAAATTGTGCTTTAAGGACTCTTAAAGCACATTTTTGAAAAATTGTCTTAGAAAGGGGTTTTATGTGGCTAAATGTCCATGATTACTCCTTAATAAACTTGTGTACTACTTAGTATCACATTATGAAGTCTAAATCAATGGGAAATCAAAAATTTCACAAGTATGTGCACTAGTTTGTGAATAGTAACCAAATAGTGCCTAGTTTAGTCTTTAGTCAACTAAGTGTAACTAAATGGTCAAACAAGACCATTACTAGCCTTAATTAAATATTGGGGCCGGTTTTCTAAGGGGGGTGAGTCACCACATGATCAAATAATTAAAGGAAAAGAAGAGAAAAGGTAATAGTACTATTCACCTTTTTAAACAAAAATCTTGCTTTTAACTTACCTCTCTCCTCCTTTCTTCATTCTTCTTCTTCCCACCGGTTTCTACTGCTCCCTATCTTCTTCCTTCACATAAAGATCAGCCTCCATGCTAGCTCCATCTTCCTTTGACCATAACTTACTCATTTTAGCTCCAAAATCAAAACCAAGCACATATATCTCTTAGTTAGCTCAAGCTCCTTCTTTCTATCTTTCCAATACTTCAAAAGCTTCATTTTGGTGCCAAGGGAAACCTCCATTGAAGGGGGAAAAATAAGCTTGGAGGGTGCAATAGCTTCTCCATTCTCTTAAGGTAAAAAATATGTAAGAAAAACTAGGTTTCCACCATTTCTTCTCCATTACCGAAAATTTCTACTCATGGGGCTTCATTTTTATGCCTTGTCTAGTTTGTTTTCTATACTCCAAGAGCTAGAGGAGGTCCTTATTGATTCATATCCAAGCCTACCTTAAGACTTCAAGGTAAAATATTCATTTTAATACCTTAAAACACATTTTTAACCTAGGGTTTGCTCCTTAAGGTTAGTGTATTGTTTAGCACTCATTAGGGTCATTGGATATTGATTATAACATTGGCAAGGAGAATTTGGTTGGTGACCAAGATTATTCAAGGGAAAACCTAAGGAAGAAAGTTTGTGAAGCTTGTAAAAGAACAAGGTAAATGTCTTACCTTAAGGTGTTTTAATGCATTAAGGGATGGGATTTAGATATATGATAAGCTTAGCTTAGAGTTTACATTAGGAAAGGGCTATGTAACCTAGGAGAAACAATGACTATATTTGATAACTTGTGATTAAAGAGCAAATGAGAAAAGAGATAGTTAAACAATGTCAAGGTGAATTATAAGAACATTTATATTGCAATGGGAGACTTGTTGTGTGTATTTGCAGGTCAAAGGCAAAATATATTGTGGAAATTCAGTGTTTAATATTTATGCATTTAAGGGCCTAAGTGCTAAGCAATTTAAGTTTATGCACTATATTGTGATGTAGTATAGTTTGGGTGTATATTGTGTGTTAAGATGGTGTAATGAGAATTTGAGTGTTTATAGTTTCATAGTGGTGAAAATCTAAATGCTTGGGTGTAGTAATATACTAGGGAAGCCATGTCAAAATTTGGTGAAGAAACTAAGTGTTTAAGATGTTTTAAGGAGATTTTAAGAATAAGGATGTTTTAGTAAACCTTAAGGGTTGTTTCTGTGAAAATGAATAAACTATGGAGTTCTTGTGTTTAGGAGGAACTAAGGGTTACAATGGTGAGTTTAAGGCACCAAAACCAAGATTAATGAAGTTAGGAAACTTGTTCAAAGTTTGAAGAAAAACTATGTTGTGATGACTTGTAAACATGAACTGGATTATATAGCTTTAAGAAGTATGAGTAAAGGGAGTAGGTATGAGTAATGATGAATAAGGAGTAGTTATTTGGTAAGTAGAAAGACACCTTGGTTAATGGAAGTCCTAGGTGAAAACACAAGTTGGAAGTGTAAGGAAATAAGTTATAAGTGTTAAGGATTTAGTAAGAATTTGGGTAAAAGTGTAAGGAGGTTGTTGGATGATTTAGGAAGGTATTAAGGTGTTTAAATGATGTTAAAACATGTGGGAAAACATGAGGAATGATTAGGAAAAGATTGGGGTGAAATTGGAGTCCTAAAAGAGGAGAAAAACACTTTAAAAATTTGGGTCTGCTGTGGACCGCCCCTGTGGGGAGGTCCAGACGAATTCTGCAGGCTGGGAATTCTCTGGTTGGGACCGCCCTTGGGACCACCCCAGTGGGGCGGTCCAGATCAGAACATGTAAATTTTTTTAAAAAAAAATTTAAGGATGATAAGGGGGCATTAGTAGTAAGCTATTAAGAGGGCAATGGTGATTAGATGAGCAAGTATATAAGGACTTAAAGGATTAAGTTAAGTAAAGGATTTTAAATGTTTAAGGTTAAGTTCTAAGAACTTAGTGAGTACTAATTGGGAATGGAGGGGATTGTTAGGTATTGATGTTATTGGGTTGTCTAGGACATGTTGGGGGATAAAATAGCCACTAAGTGGGTGAATGTATGTAAGAGATAACAAAAAAAACACTTAAAAGCTTAAGTTAAAACCATAAGGACTTAGTAAATGACAGTGGGTAAATGTTAGTGTCTAGGAAGGTTAAGTAGGTTGTGTTGAGTTGAGCTAAATGATAACCTAAAACTGAATGAATGTTTTAGGACTTGTGAATTGGGACTTGGAAGGAGATCAATCAAACAACCGCCGACGGTGAACGGAACAGTTCTTCTAGTGACCTGCTTGCTAACGAGGTGTCCCTCGGCTTGCATGCTATTTGTTTATTTGCTATGACTAAGACAAGATAAAGCATGCAACTGGTTTTTATTGCTCTCGTTGTGTGTGTGTTTTCTTACACTAACCCACGAGACTTGAGACTAGCTACTAACTAAGCTTAGTGTTTATTGAATTGTGAAGATGAACTATATTTCAGTGACTGTTGGTTAATACCCGTTAAGGTTTAACTAACACATGAATTGTAAGACTTCACAACTGAACTTAGGGGAGTGAGGAATCCGGGACTGACTTCGGTCATGCATGTTAAGGGAAGGGGGTCGGTATCTGAATCAGATCCGACTTCCGCTTGAGGACTTGTCTTCGGACTCGTCGCCTAGGGTCGAATGTCGGCTCAACTACATTGGATTTCCAGTCCAAGGTAGGAGGCATTAAGATGGTTGGTGGTGGGATCTCTACCTAAATCCCAACTAATTTGAGAATTATTGTCATTCAACCAATGCAGTTCTCGGCCGTTGGCTGGGTCACCTTTGACCCGACAAAATGAACAATGGACTTTGGTAACCGAATCCGATTAAGAACAGTTGACTTGTTTGAGGTGAGATTGTTCACTTAAGCGTGGTCAGGCGTTATGCAAGTTCTTATGTTTGTTGTGTATCTAATCAATCTCCATGCTATCAACAATTAGTCATCGTAGTCCCGTTAGCTTGGGGCACGAGAGGATCGTACAGCATTCTTGCTGACACCTCTTGCTTGGGGGCTGTTTTTATTTTGCAGGTAAGAGTCCCATGAAGAGTCACCAGCGATAGTAGGGGTCGGTTAGACTTAGGTTGGGGCTTTATTTTGAGTAGGGTTGCGCCTGGCACCCGTCTGTTGATACTAAGACTTATAGTAGTTATGCTGTTGTGCAAGAAACTATGAACTCGGTTGGTGGGTGTTTTGGATATAATGTGTAATCTTTTTGGATAAGCATTGTAAGTAATTAAGTTCGGTATGTTCTATTGATTCAGACCGTGGCAAGGTCCTGGTGTTAGTTTATTCCGCTGCGATGTTTGTGTTTAAGCTGTTAAGTTTGCAATAACCACGATTGGCTTAGGACGGGGTGTTACAAAAAGTGGTATCAGAGCGTAGTTACGCTCTGATCAAGAAATACCGGACATAGGTAACCACCGAGTTAGGATATGAGTTCAGATATAAGTAATGGGCTAAGGGTGTGAGAAGTTAGAGTGAGTAGAGTCAGATGACCACTATTAAGTGTGGATCGTCTTTACCGTCTACGGACGTTATAAATCCTTGAACCAAAACCGTTTAGGATATGAACCTAATATGAGTTGTGCTTATTCAGATGTCAAGAAGGAGAGGAGGCCGAGGTCAAGGCCGAGGCCGAGGCCGTGGCCGTGGCCGTGGCCGGGGCGATGATGCCACTGAGATACCGGGAGGGCAGACGATTGCAGAGATCGTGGCTGCCGCATTGGGGCACATGGGCTATCAGCCTGGTGCACCCCCACCTCCACCGCCACAGCCCCGGGAACCAAACTGGGTGAAGAGCCTATCAGACCTTCGAACTGTGTCATTTCAGGGGGAGACTGATCCCGCCAAGCTTGAGGCGTACATCTCCGAGCTGGAGACCGCCTTTGAGACCCTTGATGTCCCTGCTGGGATCAAGGTGCGCCTAGCTGCATTCTATCTAAAAGGGGCAGCGGGCGATTGGTGGAAGCTGGTAAGGGCCGAGCATGTGGCCAATCCAGAGTTCGGTTGGGAGCAGTACACCGCACTACTACGAGCCAAGTACTATCGCACCCATGTCCAGACGAAGAAGAACTTGCAGTTGGATGCGCTTAAGCAGACAGACAAGATGACGGTAGACGAGTATTGCTCGGAGTTTACCGCCTTGCTTCGTCTTCTGCCGGGTCTTGGATATTCAGACTAGATACTGGTGGACCGCTTCTATGGCGGGCTTAGCCATCGACTCCGCTACGGCATGGGGCCGACGAGTTATACTACCTTGCAAGAGTGCTATCATGCCGCTGCTAAGGTTGAGATAACCGTCCAGCTAAGGGACGAGGACAATGCCAAGAGAAAGAATGCTGGGAAGAGTACTGAGCACCAAGGGCAAGGTGGGTACAAGAAACAGAAGTACCAGCCTCAAGCCCAGAAGAGTCAGAACCAAAAAGGGAAGGAAGAAACTGAGAAGGCTACTGAAGAGCCGCTTAAGATAAGCTATGGTATTGCTGCAAAGCCCCTGCGCTCTAGGGCGCCAAAGGGATCCGAATCTGAGAAGGGATTAGGTGGAACCTACCAGCGCCATTACCACTGCCGCTACTATGGCAAGGACCATCCCGGAGTTGATTGCAAGGGTAAGAAGGTGCAATGTCACTTTTGTGAGGGTTGGGGACACCGATCGTTTGAGTGCTTCAGAAACCCCGACAACATAGCCTTTAGACCCGAGATGAAGGGCAAGGGCAGGACCGATCAGGGAGCTGGAACTGACGGTCAAAAGAGGGTGCAACAAGCTGTAGATAAGGACCCACAAGAAGTCCAGAAGTCGGGACCCACACTACACATGGTGGACCGGGACGATGAGCCTGAACCCTCATCGAGGCCAGGTACCGCTATAAACCTTTAAGTGATAAAATTACCTGCTTACCGCATTATCATGCATGTTTGGTGAATAATTGAGTTAGATGAGAATAAGATAAGATTAGAACCTTAAGTAAGATATGACCTATTACCACCTTAGGAAACTTCAACATTTGCTATCCAATATCTTCAACACCTAATGTAACACCCCTACCATTAATACAATGCTTACCGTCTAATCTCCTTACACATCAGATACACGCAGCGGATACATACTTACATACAGTGGGTGATACAATGCGTTAGTCACCCATGTGACTAACAAGGCTACTACTTCTACATACAGCATCGGTCTGATGGACCGGAAACCCGAGTACTACACATCTATAATACATACTCCATTCATCAATCAAATACAACACTGCTCCATTCAATACTTACTCCTCCATAATCCATACAATACAATATACTTAACCGAGTCTACTAGGATCCTTATACAATTATAATATCTCTTCCAAGTTCATACGTATTCACTAAGAGTCTACATCTACCCATTCCTCACAACTACTTACTTTCTAAGTACAAGGGTGTGCCGCCGGTCTCTTACCTTGACCACATCCGCTTCGGGTACCTGCACACTAAAAACGTTCCCCCTAAGGGGTCAGCTTTCGCTGCGCATGATAACCGCATACCCCGCGTACTAGTGAGGGTACGCCGACCACTTGGTCGAATACATGCAGTTCATTTTCATTCAAACATACATGCATACATGCTCTTATACACAGTACAATAATACTTACGCAAGCATACACACATACACTTCATTACATACAAGGAATACAATATAACCATCCAATACATACTTACCTTCTTCCAAATACACATACTCATTACATACACAATATACAATACTTGTTAGCTTCATTGGTCCACCCGGGTTAAACGGGTGGAGGTTACTCTTTTACTCGTTACTTCATACATACGCATACATACTCATACTCATACTCATACATACTTACTTACTCTTACTCTTACTCTTACTCATGTTAAGTCGTCGGGACCTCCGGCCCGGGGACTACTCCGTCCCACCACCTGGATTTACTTGGTTCACCAGTCCAGGATGCTACCCACTTAAGGGATTTGGGCCGTGGACCAGCTTACGAACCAGGAATCGGATCCAACCTCTTGTGTCTCCTCATCCTCACGCGTGGCCGAAGCTATATCGGACTTCTACTCATTCCAGTTTACTCACTTAAGTTAGGAGTTAGGTAGTTAGGAATTAGCAGAAGTCATTCATACAAGCCACATACACAATTACTATGCTCAATACCCATTTATACAAAATACAGTACAATACTTAAGTACAATACAAGATTCGAATACAAGTCATCATCATTCATATATTTCATGAATTATACAAACTAGTGTTCAAGACAATAAATATCATGAACGACATAAGTCGAGCACAGGTAAGTGCAATATAGTCCGATTCATGCATTTATCTTATTTAGGTGATCAAATAAGCACACAAATCGGGGTAACCAGATTAGGATACATGGCATGGAGAAATCATACCTTTCACCGTTGTACTTGTATCCCAACGTTCCTCCGGTGTTCACAAATCAAATCCTATGATATTCATACGATCGAATAATTAATCTAACTATCGTTAATTTAATTCGATTATCCTTACGTTTCCTAATTCATACTTACTAAGTCTCTACACCCCTATACTTGAAATACCCCAAACCTTGATATGTGGTTTAAATATTAAACTATGGTATGTAAAGGCTAAAAAGTGCCTTAGAAACATCAGTGAACAATTTAAACCATAGTAAAATGCAATAAAGCACTAAGATACAGTTTGAGCAAAAACATGCTTTAAGCTTGGAGTGAACTTGGTTAGGACCCAAAGAACCTACCAAGACTACATAATAGTCAATTATGATTTAACAAGGCAAATTAAGTCCTTAGGAAACTTTGGTAGACAGTTAAACCAAATAAAACACAAGAATATACCTTAAAGTCAATAAGAGCAAAAATGTGCTCTAAAACTTGGGATAAATTTGTATAAGACCTAAAGGTCGTACCTATATCTTATAAATATGTTAATGAGCATATTAAATCAATTACCAAAGAAAACCAAGCTTGAAAACAAGTTAAAACACAAAATGTGCTTTAAGGAGTCTTAAAGCACATTTTTGAAAAATTGTCTTGTAAATGAGTTTTGAGTGGCTAAATGTCCATCATTACTCTTTAATTAACATGTGTACTATATAGTACACATTTGGAAGTCTATAACAATGGGAAATCAAAAATTTCACATCTATGTGCCTTGTTTTAGTGAATAGTAACTTTAATAAGCTAGTTTGTAACATATGTTGTTATAAGTAATTAAATGGGTCAAAAAAGACTATTATACCCCTAGGTAGAGATGGGGGCCGGTTTTATCATGGTGAGTCACCAACATGTAAAAGAAATCAATTAAGGAAGGAAAAGTAAGTAAAAGAAGAAAGTTACTTTATAACATAAATATCTTCCAAAAGCAAAACCTATCTTCATTTCTCCCTTCCTCCTTTATTTCTCACGTCTTCAAGCTCCCTTCCTCCCTTTCATTTACGATTTGCTATAGTTCCACACAATAACTCCATCTTTGAATGCTTGCCAAATCCAACTCCATGCTCCAAATCAAATTCTAAGACCATATTTGTCTTAGTTAGACCAAGCTCTACACTTCTACCTTTTCAAATCTTCAAGAACTCAATTTTGGTGCCATGGAGATTCACCATTGAAGGAGCTTGAGCTAATATTTTCACACCTTGTTGTTCTCCTTTGCTTCAAGGTAAGGAAACTCAAAGAAAAACCAAGTTTCCTCTCATTTTGTACATGTCCGAAAATTCACCATTAATGGTGTCTTCTCTTGTTCTTCCATAGCTTCATTGAAATCTTCAAAGGGTTTGGAGGAGTCCTCTCTTGATACTTATTCAAGCTCTCTTCCAATTCCAAGGTAAAACAATTACCTTAATGTGTTAAGACAATATATGTGCCTAGGGTTTACAATGAGATGAAGCATAATGCTTGAATACTCATTCTATTATTTGTACATTGTTTAGAAGTTGACAAACAACCAAACATCCTTACCGGTTTTACAAGGAAACAAGAAAGAAGTTTGTGAGGAAAAAGAGGTAAACAAACTATCTCAATGTAGTTTAAATGCCTTAGGAAAATGAGCTTGATTTGCTTAATAAAATACCTAAGGAGCCAAAGGTGAATGACCTAGAAAATGCTCTCAAGGGCTTAGTAAAAGGCATATGTATTGTTGAGTGTGTTTGCAGGTCAAAGGCAAATACAATGTGGGAAATTCAGTGTTTATGATTTATGCATCTTAAGGGCCTAAGAGCCATGTTATTTAAGGGCCTAAGTGCCATGCAATTTAAATTATGCACTATATTGTGATGTAGTGCTAAATGTGTGAAGTTTGTGTATAAGAATGTGTTTGATGGATTTAGAAGTGTGTAAAGAACATTCTTTGTGAAGTTGAGTGTCTTGGATGGTTAAAGGAGGAAAAACAATATGTTTGTGTGTAAGGAATGTGCATTAAATGATTAAGTGTTTTTGGTTGTAAAAGGGTGAAAACCAAAGTGTTTGTGTGTGAGAATACTCTTGGTGGATTTTAGGTGTTCTTGAATGTCTAATGGTGAAAGCTATGTGCTTGGGTATAGAAATGTGCTAGAAGAACCCATGTCAAAATTTAGATAATGTATAAGAAGTTCTAAGTGTTTAAAAAGAGTTTTGGTGAGTTTGGAAGTGTTGATAATGATTAAATGTTTTACTAGGGAAGAAAGCATGTATTAAGGTGTTTGAGTGCTACAAGGATTTAGACATTGTCTTGGAAGTTCTAGAAATCAAATGAGTGTTTTGGGACACACCAAAGTTATTTCAGAGTTGTTCTAGGACTTAGGCAAACTTTGGGAAAACAAGGAGAAGGAATAAACTTGTAAAAGGACTACAAGGATGATATAAGGAATTTAGTTGTAAGAAAAGATGCTTAAGAGTGGATGTTCAAATGGGAAGAAAATATTATGGTATAATGGTTACAATAGGCATGAAACACCACTTAGAAACCTAAGGAGGAAATACTATAAGTGTTAGAGATTTTGGTGGAAATTGGTTAAGTGTTTAAAGGCTTGGAAAATGAGTGTTTTGGCTTGTCCGAACATCCGTCCGGACATGGACGTTCGGACAGGCCCTGTTGCGTAAAAATTCTCAGAGTCTCGAACTATGTCCGAACTTCGGAAGTCCGGACACAGGTTCGGACACATGAGATTTTACTTTGAAATTTCCCTCGACCCATGTCCGAACTTCCGAAGTCCGGACACATGTTCGGACATGCGTCTGTTTTCAGTTTTAAGTCACGGCTTGCGTCCGAACTTGGGAAGTCTGGACACAAGTTCGGACATGCCACTGTTTTGGCCAAAAATGTTGTTTAAGGTTAGGAAAAGTTGTCTAAAAATGGTGATTATTAAGTAATGATGTTATAAGATTGTTAAGGACATGTTAAGTGAGTTATAATGACAATTTAGTGAGGGAAAAGTTGTATTAAAATGTAAAAGTAAAACAAGTTAAAATGTGAAGTTATTTAACTAAGTTAACGGGGATAAGTTATGAGCATTAGACTTTAAACAATCATGTTACCCCGATGTTAATAAAAGTACATGTAATGTTATCAGTTGTTCGAGAATTGCTCGAGGAACATAAGTGGACGTGATAGAGTGGACTCCGGTGACAGGTATGGTTTTCTTGCAACCTGTGTCCTACCGGATTACACCGGCTTGTATGCCAATGTGTTTTTCTGTATGTTTTCCACGTTGTAAGATAAAACATGTAATGAGTTTACAGCAATTCATATATGTGACGTGTCTAGTTCCGATACTATTTAACCTCGGAAGTGTTAACCTTAGTTAACGAAGTCTAGGATCACATGAGAGTTTGGTATTAGGATTAAACGACCCGAACCATGGGACGTTCTGACCACGGCTATGCGTGTGTTAATTGTGTGATATGTGTGTGTGAATGTAGGGATCTCCCTTGTATGTTTAACCCAGTTGTAATACTGTATGGTGTGTAGATGTGATAGACTCCATAGTGGGGTTCTAACTAATATCTAAAAGTAAGTATGTACTAACAGTGGTGAGGAATCCGGTTAGGCCGGTCGCGTGTTGTTTGGGAGTGGGTATCCTTCTTAGCCTTACCCTTCTCTCTGTTATGGTTGTTTCCCTCACGGGTTATGATCTCCCATTAGCTTACTCCAAAGCTTAGCTATTCTGACTTATGATCGGTTTAGGGGGAACATGTGTTTGTGTGGTGTGTTCGGGTCACAAAACCGAAACCATCTTAACTTAAGTTACTCGTCCGACTATTAGGACGGTAATGAGTGTTGTATAACGAGTTTATCATGAGGGTGACATCATTCTCTAGGCTCACTAGTGAATTAACAATGTTTGGGTCGGTTCCTAAGAGGACCGCTCCCGTTATGTTATGTGTTGTTGATGTAATGCAATTTCTATTGCGATGTTATTATGTGCACGTTGAAACGTGAAAAGTGTTGTTATGTGATGTATGTTATACGTTGTAAATTGTGGAGTATGTGGATCATGGATATGAATCCCAGTTTGTGATAAGAGGCGTTTAAGGATAACCCGATTAATGGGTAGTTGTCGTCTATTAAGGAAGTAGCTCCATTAGAGGAGAAACACTCTAGGGGTAATGAAGACCATGAGTGACTTATCAAATGAGGATGTGTTATCTGTTTGTTGAGCCCGTCGAGGCGAAATGTTATGTGTTGTGTGTTTACAGTTGCATGCATGATCTAAATATAATCAACCGCATGCTAAGACGACAATTAGTTGTGCGTGGCCCGGTAGCATGTGGGCTGCGGGATTACCATACCAGCAAAGGTGCTGAGCCCCTTGGGGGCCACCCTTTCTCTTCTTTTCCTATTGCAGGTACAAAGAGCTGGAGCCGTTCGAGAGTAGGACGGGGTAGTCGTTGTACATGGGTAATCATTTAAGTTGTATATATATAGTAGGTGTAGTAAGACCGAAATTGTTATCGGCACCAGTTTGTAAATACTCGGTACAGTTGGAAGGTATGTGTATGTTTTGTTGTTAATGGAAGGGGATAATAATGTGTAGTCGCTCGGGAATCTAGTCCATCAGACCGGTACAATGTTTATGTAATAGCCTTGTTAGCCACGTGGGTGGTTAACGGCGTGTAACACCAACGAGTTAAGTAATGTGAAGTAGTATGTTTTCCGCTGCAAGATGTTGTTATGTGTTTGTTGTTGGATGGGGTGTTACAAAAAGTGGTATCGGAGCGAAGTATCGCTCTGATGACTGAATTACCGAGCTTAGGAAGTACCGAGTTAGGATTTTAGTACTTTGGGTTAAGGGTTGAGTGATAGCGTGAGAGATACGCTAGTTAGGAATTACCAGCGTGTACTGGAAACCTACAATACCCTTCCCGCCCTCCACAATCCCTGTTATATCACTTGGGAAACAACACCAGAGAGATGGAAGTCCACTCTTACTCGGGAATACCCGATCTGGCTGTTATTAAATACCTTTAGAGTACGGGAGAACTTGTCATACGGTAGATCCCGAAAACTGGGAATCTCGGAGACGGTTTCCATCTGAACAATGTTAACCACATTTAATAGCGAAGAATGAAGAATCTTGTGTATAGAAGAATAGAATTTCCGGTAACCTGGGTCGACATGCCGAGCAGTCGAGGATAACCAGCTTGCAACGCACTAATCGTGCAACAGGCAAGAAGTGGATTGATTAAACCCGAGACAAGTGTCTACGGAACCACAGTAGTTAAATGATACACCAACGGTACACCAACCGACAAAGGAACTACAACGTGGTGCCCAACCTGAGACAAGTCTCAGTAACCACTACAATGCGTGGAACGGGCTACGAAGAGGAAATAATACAAAAAGAAAGGGGACCCCAAGAATGGGAGACACCCCAGTTGATGATTATCATGTGGAGACAGTGAGAAGTCACCTAGAGGAGTTATTATCAAGATAGTAAGATCAGTGAGGGCCAACAAGGCCACTGATGACAGTGCGGGTAAAAACAATACCACAACCGGTATGTGTTGAACCGATAGCCAGTTAGCATGGCGCACTTGCTATAGCAAGTGCTGCTATGACAGGGCTGTTCGGGAAGTTTAACAAATACAAAGTACTTAGTAAAGTACCATGAACTTAAGTGAGATCATCATAACTGTGGAAGGGCTTAACAGCCCAACCTTTGTAATTGGAAGTACACCAGTCAGCAAGAAGCTAGATTTGGTTAAGGGAAGAAGGCATTGTGAAACCATGAAAATTTTCTTTCAACTTAGGTATATTCAAACTCTTTTCTTTCAAAACCAGATTTTCTTTCAAACCAACACTTTTTTCTAACCTTCTTCTAAACCAAACCAATAAACTAAGGGCAGTTGATAAAGATACAACAGTGGATAAACTTTCCCTCGATTAAGTTCGGGAAGCACGGAATGAATATTGTCACGGGACAATATAAGGGAGTTGACAACAGAATACTTCACCTAGGCGTGTGACGAACACTACGAGTGTGCTAACTGAAATGTGGGACGACCGCACTCCGATAGGAGCTTGTGGGCCTGACAGACCTACTTATGGGTTAGTTGGGTAAGTAGCAATGTATCAGTATGGTACCCCACATATGTATACGAGTAGAGTCCGGAACACGGGAAGTAGTCGACTCCGTACTACGGTCAGCAGTATAAGTCAAACAAGAGCTAAGGATTACAAGGAATGGTTGAAGTTAAGGAACTCAGTTAAGTTAACGAGACTAAAAGAACTAGTGAATTCCTTTCAAGGAAATGCTTAAGAGTCAGGAGGTGCGAAGCGCACTAACTGTAATGTAAAGACATCGTATACGTCTTAAGGATCCTCAGGGATAAACATGTTAGCTGGAATGGTGACCCAGCCTGTCCATGGCTAAGCAGATGCCTAATGTGGACACATTAATGTGCAATGAACGGGATGAAACTCCCAGAATGAGTACCTACACTACCAGGAAATGTTGATCTTCACAGAAGGAGATAATAAGCCAGTTAAGAACGCAAACGGTGTGGCTAACGGAATGTACCAATAAGTGTGAACCAGATGTAAAGGCATAACTTAACAACACCCAGGAGCAATCCTTGAAGGGTGTTCGCATCAACAATTGTTGAACGAAATGCATGACAGAAACGCAAGGGTTGAAACTAACACCCAGTTTAGACATAAGTTGTCAGGAGACGGACTGACAAACCTAAGGGGCATCCCATGAAAGGAAACGGAATGCAATGACCTTGTCATGGAGCCCAATATGACATCCAAACCATGTGATGTTGTACAGAGAAGTACATGTGTGTGGACAGCCTACAATGAGCCCAGCTCAAGGCAATAAGGCTTATGAACCACAAGCAAAATATGTTATGTAAATTTGATTGATTGCAGAAGTTTATGTTGTATGAGTGAATAGAGCAGAGAACGAACCACTGCATTAAGAGTGGGGATACCTCTCAATACTGTGAAACCGCTGGAGCGGTAGTTATGTGAACCAAGCTCAAAAAATATGTTAAGGATGGACAATATTATTATTATTTGAGAGCAGTGAGTTTAGTAGTATGTGTGTGTAAGGTGAAGCACCGAGCTGAATAATGCCGGCTTGTGACTCGAATGATCAATGCTCAAGGAGCATTCAGTAGTCATCCAAATGAATGATGAACCATAATACGAATGATGTAAGTATATGTGTGGAAGTTAATATGATAGTAAATACCATATAAGTTAGTGTTATACAATAACTAAGAGCACGGTGCGCAGCAAGCGACCGTTGTATAAGCACTGTTGAATAATGATATGGAAGATAAGAGCAGTTATGAATTAAACTCAGTGGAGATGCAAGGTAAGCGATGTTAAACAGACTGGGCAATAAGCCAGTGGTAGGTACTATGTGATGAGGAACTCAGTGTGAATTCCATGGCGAATCGCATAAGGGATTTACTGTCAAGAGTTTACGCCTCTGCACTCTGTATGACTGAGTGTTTTGGTATTGCACTTGCGCAGTAATGATCTAGTGGGATAGCTAGGAATTGGAAACATGTTAATTGTGGATGTAACACCCCATCCAACATTAACACACTTATAATAAACTGCAGCGGAAATACAAACCTCATCACATTACTTATTTCAATGGTGTTACACGCCGTTAGCCACCCACGTGGCTAACAAGGCTAATACATGTACATTGTATCGGTCTGATGGACTAGATTCCCGAGCAACTACACAATACAACCCTTGTTCCATTTCTAACATTTATTGTATACATACATTCCCAGTGTACCGAGTATTTACAAACTAATGCCGATAACAATTTCGGTCTTACTACGCTTACAATGCTTACGCCATTTAAATGGCTACCCATGTATAAACATCTACCCCGTCCTACTCTCGAACGGCTTCCAGCTCCTTGTACCTGAAATAGAAAAGGAGAGAAAGGGTGGCCCCCAAGGGGCTCAGCACCTTTGCTGGTATGGTAATCCCGCAGCCCACATGCTACCGGGCCACGCACAACTAATTGTCGTCTCAGCATGCAGTTGATTATATTTAAATTATGCATACAAGCCATAAACATACAACACATAACATTTCGTCTCAATGGGCTCAACCTATAACCAACACATCCACACTTAACAAATCATCCAATGATTCCTTAAACCCTAGAGTGGCTCTCCTCTAAAACGGAGCTACTTCCTTAATGAACGACACGTACCCATTAATCGGGTCATCCTTAAACGCCTCTTGTCACAAACTGGGATTCATTTCCATGATCCACACACACCATATCCTACAACATATCTCCTTCCTCACATAACAAAACATAACAACACCTTTCTTGTTTCGACGTACACATGATAACATCGCATTCATTTTAAACACCTAACGTATACATACCATAGCATAGCAAGGGAAGTTGCCTAGCACAATAATCAACACAAAACATCATAAGGTCGGTTCACACAAGGAACCTTCCACCATAGTTAGTATACATAGTGAGCCTAGAGATTAATGCCAATCTCATGTTAAGCTCGTTACCAACCTCGTTACCGTCCAGTTATATCGAACGGTTAACTTAAACCCAAGGTGTGTCGGATATAGTAATCCCAAGCACACCGAAATAACATTCGTATGCCCCTGTGGCCCGACGTGAGTCAGTAACTAGCTTTGGGTAAGCTAAGGGAAGGTAGAAACCAAATTGGAATACAACCTATACATACACCAAGAGAGCCGAACCGGATATGACATCGACTCCCGTCCATCACACGCGTGGCCGGAACAACCGGACTCCTCACCCCCCATTAGTACATATACACTTATAAATAAGTAGTTAGAGATCCATTATGGAGCCTACCACATCCACACACCATATGGTATCATAACCGAGTTAAGCACATAAGGGAGGTTCACACACTTGCATACAACAACAATGTCCAACCAACTCACACATAGCCGTGGTTAGCACGTTCCCAAGGTTTGGGCCATCAACTCCGAATACCGATCACTCATGTGTTCCTAGATTTGGTTAGCTAAGGTTTAACACATATTTGAGATTAAATGGTATCGGAGGCCAAATTCGCCACATAAATGAATTACTATAAACTCATTACATGTTTTAATCTTACAAGGTGGCAAACACTCAGTAAAACATATTGGCATACAAGCCGGTGTAATCCGGTAGGACACAGGTTGCAAGAAAACCATACCTGTCACCGGAGTCAACTTTACCACGTCCACTTATGTTCCTCGAGCAATTCTCGAACAACTGTTAACATCACATGTGTTTTTATTAACATCGGGGTTGCATGATTATTTAAGGTCTAATGCTTATAATTTTTTTTCCCGTTAGTTCAGTTACATAACTTCATTTTTAACTTGTTTTACTTTCACATTTTATTACAACTTTTCACCCACTTAATTTGTCATTAAAACTCACCTAAAATGTCCTTAACAACCTCATAACATCATTAACCATCAATCCCCATCATCACACATCATTTCCATACCTTAAACAATGTTTTTGGTCCATTCAGCGCCTTGTCCGAACTTGTGTCCGGACTTCTCAAGTTCGGACACCGTTCGAGACTCTAAGGGTGCAAATTGGTGGACGTCCGAACTTGCGTCCGGACTTCCCAAGTTCGGACGCCGTTCGAAGCCAAACCAGAGAATGAATTATGTGTGTCCGAACTTCCCATGTTCGGACGGTAGTTCGGACATCAATCGAAGGTCAGAAAACTCACGCGCACACAGGCACGTCCGAACGTGGACGTTCGGACGGTAGTTCGGACGGGCCAGAACCTCATTTTCCAAGTCTTGTTTCACCTCTTATCTTCATCCTTTAATTACCCAAGCTTCATACATGAACTTAGGCATATTCTAATACTAGAATATCACTTTGATTCACCTTAAAACATAGTCCAACTTGTTACTCAATCTTCTTATCAAATCTCTTAACACTTGTAACATTTCCTTTTGGTTTTCTAAGTGGTGTTTCACCTTAAATGACCACTACACTAAAATGCTTCTTCACCTTCATAACATCATCTCTTAAGCATCATTTCTTACAAAACAAATCTTTTTTTTCACACCTTCTCGAATTCCTTTCTCAAAACCTTACCTAAACATCATTCTCTCCTTATTCATCAACATTACCTAAACCTTAAACAAACTCCTCCAAGACTTTAATACATCCTAAAAACACTCATTGGATTTCTAGAACTTCCAAGACAATGCCTAAATCCTTATAGCACCTTAGAACACCTTAATGCATGTTTTCTTCCTTAGTAAAGCATGTATCCTTTCCTAACAATTCCTAGTTCACCCAAGTTCATTCAAGCACTTAAACTCCTTATACATTTTACAAATTTTGCCATAGGTTCTCTTAGCACATCATCATTCCAAAGCTCATCGTTTTCACCATTGAACACTCAAGAACACCCAAATCCATCAAGAACACTATCACTCACAAAACTTCACCAAATTTACACTACATCACAATATAGTGCATAATTAAACTTGCTTGGCACTTAGGCCCTTAAATAACATGGCTCTTAGGCCCTTAAATTACATAATCCTTAAACACTGAATTTCCACAATACATAAGCCTTTGACCTGCAATTACACACACCAAGACATATGTTCCTTTACTAGTCTCCTTGAGAACACCTTACTAAGTCATTCACCATTTGCTCTTTAGGTAGTTTTAGCAAGCATTATAAGCTCATTTCTCCTAAGGCATTAAACCACATTGAGATAGCATATTTACCTCTTTTCCACTCAAACTTCTTTCTTGTTTCCTCTTAAAACCGGTAAGGCATTTCTTTCCTTGTCAACTACTAAACAATATACCAATTTTGAAATGAGTATATAAGCTTTATGCTTCATCTCATTGTAAACCCTAGGTTTACATTATTTCAAAAACATTAATGTAGTTGTTTTACCTTGGTCTTTGAAGGGAGTTTGAATATCTATGAAGAGAGGACTCCACCTAGTCCATAAGAGATTGGAATGAAGCTAGAACAAAGTCACACAAAGAGCTCCATCAATGAGTATTTTCGGTCACACACAAAACATGGAGGAAACTTGATTTTTCTTTGAGATTCCTTACCTAGAAGCAAAGGAGATCAATAATATGTGGAAAGACAAGCTCAAGATCATTCAATGGTGGAACTCCATGGCACCGAAATGGGGCTCTTGAAGTTTTGAGAAGATAGAAATGAAGAGCTTGATGAGAGGAAGAGATTGGTGGTGTTTGTTTTTTATTTGGTTAAGTGAGCTAGGAATTATTGCCAATGGAAGGTGGAGCTTTGGTGAGCACTATTCCAAACCATAAATGGAAGAAAGAAGAGAGGTTGAAGAAGCCTTGGAACCGTGGGAAATGAAGAAGGAAGGGAGAATGAAGATAAGTTTGTTAGTTTAGATATTTAAGTAAAGTAAATAGTGTTTTACTTTATCAATTTCTATCTTATCAATTTAACAAAGGGATGACTCATTCCCTTATGAGAAACCCGGCCCCAAATAGTAGCAAGGGGGTATTTTAGTCTTTATTGACTCATTTAATTACTTATAACATCATATGTTACAAACTAGCTTATTAGAGTTACTATTCACTAAAACAAGGCACATAGATGTGAAATTTTTGATTTCCCATTGATATAGACTCCCAAATGTGATACTATATAGTACACATACTAATTAAAGAGTAATGATGGACATTTAGCCATTAAAAACTCATTTACAAGACAATTTTTCAAAAACGTGCTTTAAGACTCCTTAAAGCACATTTTGTGTTTTAACTTGTTTTCAAGCTTGGTTTTCTTTGGTAATTGATTTAATATGTTCATTAACATATTTATAAGGTATAGGTAAGACCATTAGGTCTTTTACAAATTTATCCCAAGCTTAGAGCACATTTTTGCTCCTATTGACTTTAAGGTACCTATTTGTGTTTTGTTTGGTTTCATTGTCTACCAAAGTTTCCTAAGGACTTAATTAGCCTTATAAAGTCATAATTAAATATTATCAAGTCTTGGTAGGCTCTTTGGGTCCTAACCAAGTTCACTCCAAGCTTAGAGCATGTTTTTGCTCAAACCGTGTCTTAGTGTTTGATTGTGTTTTACCATGGTTTAAATGGTTCATTTATGTTTCTAAGGCACTTTTTAGCCATTAAATACCATATTTTAACATTCACACAACATACCAAGGTTTGGGGTATTTCAATCTACCCCCCTTAAAAGAACTTCGTCCTCGAAGTTCACATTTCCTCGCATCATTGGATTAGAATACGGGAATTACTTATAGCCATAAAACTTCCATTACCAACCACTCTTTACATCCAACCTCGGACTTAATGGTCCGGGCAACATATCCACATTATACATAAAATATCATACTCACATGGTAACCTCGGACTTAATGGTCCGGGTACCTTCACCACACTTGCACTTACATATTATCCCTCAGACTCTTAGGTCTGGGTGACATAACCACATTTGGACTCGTAGGCCCGGGTAACACAATCAATTCAGAACCCACTCACATTAGAACTCAAGGTCTAAAATAATATTTATTACTTATTCCACACAACATGTCTTAGCATGTATATCAAACAGAAATACCTTTTTCCATCTCTCCGTGGGCTCTAGTCCCATGTTGAGTACATATACACAGTGATCCCGCAGAACCCGGTCGCGATGGACACCTTCTGGTCCCCGTTCCTTTGGGAGGTCAAAATAATCACATACATTTTTAACATATATACTTCTCATGTCACCGGTCCGAAGACAAAGGCTCATACGTCCTCAGCTCGTGAGCAAGTACTACAAAAATATTCTTTACTAGCTTAAGTATAAGAAGATCTTTTATTCAAAATATTAATCGATTGTTTGAAAACACCAATTGAAAATCCTTTTGAAAACACCACACAACTCCAAGTCCGATTTATGCTCCTTGTATTTTTCTTAACATGGTTATTTGTGACCACTTACAGAGAGCTTCTAGAGTTATCCAACCCTGATGTGATCAGCATCAGTGTTGAACTATCCTTCCACCCCAATTTGTGTTCGGCTTCCCTTGATCTCATGATAATCAAGTTTCACCTCCCTCTTCATTTTCAACCAACAACTAATTCAAGCATATCCCATTTTCTATCTTTAAATCCTTCTAGTCATAATCATTACATCTCCAAGGGATAGAACTCCGTCTATCAATCATCATCCAAATCCAACTTAATTCAAGTTACCTAGGGAATTTAATTCCCACTAGGTTCTATGTCGGTCTTATACCCCTTCATAAATCACAACACTGCATATATATACATATTTTTTTATCAAAATACAATACATGGCACCATCGGGGTTTTAGTTCCCCGGGAGTTTCTTTACTCCCTTCCACTTGTACTCTCACACACCACTGTTAACAAAATAAACACACTTCCCACAATGGTATTCGCCTCTTCTGTGCGCAATTACCACAATTTAACCATAAATGAATGCGTATGTTTGTATAACACACGCGCCAACCATCATAACAAATCATTTTGTGCTATGCACAACCCCGTTCACGTACACTTGTACGGTAAAACACACTAAGTGGTTTTGCGCTCTACCCCCCTTAAAAGGGATTACGCCCACGTAATCAATCACTAAACCTTGGCTTAAAATGTTCTGCCGTCGTGGAGTGTTTTGACTTCCACGCGGTCTATTACACAATGGATTCTGATTAGAGGATCTTAACCATATTGGCGGTTTAGTCCCTAAACCAAGAATTCGCATTGGAGTTGTAACTCATAACCGGTTTCGGTCCTGGCCTGTGAGGCTTTTAGGAATTGATAACTAACCATCCATTCATATTCACAATGTATATCCGGTATCTGACGCATGGGCTCACCGGCCTCTGTTGCGCAACCCTGATAATTATAGAGCTAGTTTGCCCCATTCGTTACTGTTACTGTATTGTACATCTCCAATGTATTACCCTTATCTTGGGAAGAATGGTTTCTCAACCGACGCATGGTATCTCTTACCCTGAGCGAATTCGGTGAGTTTCACAATTTTCCATCCACTTCTCCAATAGCTCACAGCGCAAACTACTATGTAATTCACAATGATTGACTTGCTTCTACCGACTTACTGTCGGTTGAGATTGAGCTACTACCTAATGTGTAGTGCTCTCTCAGTTATTTCCCACACCTGGGGTATATCTCATACCGACATTTGGTATTTAGTGTCACTGTAGTTATTTACTGTTAATCATGTCTCCACCTTTGGTTTTGTACATGTATTCTTTCATTCCTGCGGCCTTGCATTACCTATGCATCGGCCATTATAACATTATTCCTCCACAATTACCATGCTCCTGATTCCTAGCTATCCCACTTGATCATTACTGCGCAAGTGCAATACCAAAACACTCAGTCATACATAGTGCAGAGGCGTAAACTCTTGACAGTAAATCTCTCATGCGATTGCGATAGGAATTTACACTGTGTTTTACTGAAATTCTTATCACATAATACTTGTCACCGGCTTACTGCTCGGTTCGTTTGCTATCATTTACTGTTGTGCCTCCACTGGGTTTAACTCATAACTCTGCTCACTCCCCATTTTATCATCTAACAATACTCACACAACGGTCGCTTATTGCGCATCGTATCCTTACTCATTATACAACATCAACTTATACTGCATCCGCTATTATATTAGCTTCCGCTATTACGCTGGGTTTATCTGGCCACTTATTTGGCTGATTTTTGAATATACTACTATTTTTCTTGAGCCTTTATGTTTCTTGAGCGTTATTCGCTACACATTTAGCTTCACACACCTATGGTGATTGCTATCAGACTTATTACTCTTCCTGTGTACACAACTGGTACGAGCACTTCTTTTCGTATTATTTTATTCAAATCATCCTGGGGTAATAATAACGTGGTCCATCCTCCACATATTTCTTGAACTTGGTCCACACAACTACCGCTCTCGCGGTTTCACAATATCGAGAGGTATCCCCACACTTAAAGCAGTGGTTCGTTCTCCGCTCTATTTCCTTGTGTAACATATACTTCTGCAACCGATCACATTACATAACACAGGTTGTTGTGGCTTATAAGCCTTACCGTCATGATTCCTTCCAAGTTGTCTCTTTGGCAACTTAGGGTCTTACTGTTGAGTAGGTTATCTTCAGCGTTTAATCCGAGTACTTGTTTCAACTCTTGCGTTTCTGTTACATTGCCCTATCTAACAATGTTTGATCCGATCACCCCTCATGGATTGCTCCTGGGTGTTGTTAAGGTATGCCACTACATTTGGCTTGCATCTATGGGTAAATTCAGTAAACTACACCTTCCTATGTTCTTAGCTGGGTATTCGTTCCAGCTATCATGTTTTATCCCTCAGGCTTATTAAGACATATGTGATGTCTTTACATAACAGTCCGTGCTCTTCACACTTCTTGACTCTATACATTTCCTTGAAATAAACTCACTAGTTCCTTTAGTCCTTTTTAACTTAACTGGGTTCCTTTACTCCAACCATTCATGGTAATCCTTAGCTCTTACTTGACTCTTACTGCTGGCCGTAGTATGGAGTCGACTACTTCCCGTGTTCTGGACTCTACTCGTATACATATATGGGGTATCATATTGATACATTGCTACTTACCCAACTAACCTATAAGTAGGTCTGTCAGGCCCACATGCTCCTATCGGAGTGCGGTCGTCCCACAACACAGTTGGTACACTCGTAGTGTCCGTCACCACGCCTAGGTGAAGTATTCTGTTGTCAACTCCCTTATATTGTCCCGTGACAATATTCATTCCTTGCTTCTCGAACTTAATAGAGGGAAAGTTTATCCACTGTTGTATCTTTATCAACTGCCCCTGGTTTTACTGGTTTGGTTTAAAAGAAGGTTGGAAAGAAGTGTTGGTTTGAAAGAAAATCTGGTTTGAAAAGAAAAAGGGTTTGAGTAAATCTGAGTTGAAAGAAAATTTTCATGGCTTCACAACATCTTCTTACCTTAACCAAGTCTAGCTTCTTGCTGACTGGTGTATTTACAATTACAGAGGTTAGGCTAACAGGCCCTTCCACTGTTATGACGATCACATTTAACTTTATGGTACTTTACCAAGTACTTTGTATTTGTTTAAATTTCCTCGAGCAGCCCTGTTATAGCAGCACTTGCTATGGCAAGTGCGCCATGCTAACTGGCTATCGGTTTAACACATACCGGTTGTGGTATTGTTTTTACCCGCACTGTTATCAGTGGCCTTGTTGGCCCTCACTGATCTTACTGTCTTGATAATAACTCCTCTAGGTGACTTCTCACTGTCTTCACATGATAATCATCAACTAGGGTGTTTCCCATTCTGGGAGACCCTTTTTTTTGCATTGTTTCTTCTTGGTAGCCCGTTCCACGCATTTGTCGTGGTTACTGAGACTTGTCTCTTATTTGGGTACTACGTTGTAGTTCCTTTGTCGGTTGGTATACCGTTGGTGTATTATTTATCAACTGTGGTCCCGTAGACACTCGTCTCGGGTTTTATTAATCCATTTCTTGCCTGTTGCACGGTTGGTGCGTTGCAAGCTGGTTGTCCTCGACTGCTCGGCATGTCGACCCAGGTTGCCGGAAATTCTATTCTCTTATACACAAAATCCTTCATTCTTCGCTATTAAATGCGGTTAACATTGTTCAGATGGAGACCGTCTCCGGGATTCCCAGTTTTCGGGATCTACCGCATGACAGGTTCTCCGTACCCTAAAGGTATTTAATAACAGCCAGATCGGGTATTCCCGAGTAAGAGTGGACTTCCATCTCTCTGGCGTTCTTTCCCAAGTTATAAAATAGGGATTGTGGAGGGCGGGAAGGATACTGTAGGTTTCCAGTATTCACTGGTAGTTCCTATCTAGCGTATCTCTCACGCTATCACTCAACCCTTAACCCAAAGTACTTAAATCCTAACTCGGTACTTCCTAAGCTCGGTAATTCAGTCATCAGAGTGATACTTCGCTCTGATACCACTTTTTGTAACACCCCATCCAACATTAACACACTTATAATAAACTGCAGCGGAAATACAAACCTCATCACATTACTTATTTCAATGGTGTTACACGCCGTTAGCCACCCACGTGGCTAACAAGGCTAATACATGTACATTGTATCGGTCTGATGGACTAGATTCCCGAGCAACTACACAATACAACCCTTATTCCATTTCTAACATTTATTGTATACATACATTCCCAGTGTACCGAGTATTTACAAACTAATGCCGATAACAATTTCGGTCTTACTACGCTTACAATGCTTACGCCATTTAAATGGCTACCCATGTATAAACATCTACCCCGTCCTACTCTCGAACGGCTTCCAGCTCCTTGTACCTGAAATAGAAAAGGAGAGAAAGGGTGGCCCCCAAGGGGCTCAGCACCTTTGCTAGTATGGTAATCCCGCAGCCCACATGCTACCGGGCCACGCACAACTAATTGTTGTCTCAGCATGCAGTTGATTATATTTAAATTATGCATACAAGCCATAAACATACAACACATAACATTTCGTCTCAATGGGCTCAACCTATAACCAACACATCCACACTTAACAAATCATCCAATGATTCCTTAAACCCTAGAGTGGCTCTCCTCTAAAACGGAGCTACTTCCTTAATGAACGACACGTACCCATTAATCGGGTCATCCTTAAACGCCTCTTGTCACAAACTGGGATTCATTTCCATGATCCACACACACCATATCCTACAACATATCTCCTTCCTCACATAACAAAACATAACAACACCTTTCTTGTTTCGACGTACACATGATAACATCGCATTCATTTTAAACACCTAACGTATACATACCATAGCATAGCAAGGGAAGTTGCCTAGCACAATAATCAACACAAAACATCATAAGGTCGGTTCACACAAGGAACCTTCCACCATAGTTAGTATACATAGTGAGCCTAGAGATTAATGCCAATCTCATGTTAAGCTCGTTACCAACCTCGTTACCGTCCAGTTATATCGAACGGTTAACTTAAACCCAAGGTGTGTCGGATATAGTAATCCCAAGCACACCGAAATAACATTCGTATGCCCCTGTGGCCCGACGTGAGTCAGTAACTAGCTTTGGGTAAGCTAAGGGAAGGTAGAAACCAAATTGGAATACAACCTATACATACACCAAGAGAGCCGAACCGGATATGACATCGACTCCCGTCCATCACACGCGTGGCCGGAACAACCGGACTCCTCACCCCCCATTAGTACATATACACTTATAAATAAGTAGTTAGAGATCCATTATGGAGCCTACCACATCCACACACCATATGGTATCATAACCGAGTTAAGCACACAAGGGAGGTTCACACACTTGCATACAACAACAATGTCCAACCAACTCACACATAGCCGTGGTTAGCACGTTCCCAAGGTTTGGGCCGTCAACTCCGAATACCGATCACTCATGTGTTCCTAGATTTGGTTAGCTAAGGTTTAACATATATTTGAGATTAAATGGTATCGGAGGCCAAATTCGCCACATAAATGAATTACTATAAACTCATTACATGTTTTAATCTTACAAGGTGGCAAACACTCAGTAAAACATATTGGCATACAAGCCGGTGTAATCCGGTAGGACACAGGTTGCAAGAAAACCATACCTGTCACCGGAGTCCACTTTACCACGTCCACTTATGTTCCTCGAGCAATTCTCGAACAACTGTTAACATCACATGTGTTTTTATTAACATCGGGGTTGCATGATTATTTAAGGTCTAATGCTTATAATTTTTTTTCCCGTTAGTTCAGTTACATAACTTCATTTTTAACTTGTTTTACTTTCACATTTTATTACAACTTTTCACCCACTTAATTTGTCATTAAAACTCACCTAAAATGTCCTTAACAACCTCATAACATCATTAACCATCAATCCCCATCATCACACATCATTTCCATACCTTAAACAATGTTTTTGGTCCATTCAGCGCCTTGTCCGAACTTGTGTCCGGACTTCTCAAGTTCGGACACCGTTCGAGACTCTAAGGGTGCAAATTGGTGGACGTCCGAACTTGCGTCCGGACTTCCCAAGTTCGGACGCCGTTCGAAGCCAAACCAGAGAATGAATTATGTGTGTCCGAACTTCCCATGTTCGGACGGTAGTTCGAACATCAATCGAAGGTCAGAAAACTCACGCGCACACAGGCACGTCCGAACGTGGACGTTCGGACGGTAGTTCGGACGGGCCAGAACCTCATTTTCCAAGTCTTGTTTCACCTCTTATCTTCATCCTTTAATTACCCAAGCTTCATACATGAACTAGGCATATTCTAATACTAGAATATCACTTTGATTCACCTTAAAACATAGTCCAACTTGTTACTCAATCTTCTTATCAAATCTCTTAACATTGTAACATTTCCTTTTGGTTTTCTAAGTGGTGTTTCACCTTAAATGACCACTACACAATGCTTCTTCACCTTCATAACATCATCTCTTAAGCATCATTTCTTACAAAACAAATCTTTTTTTCACACCTTCTCGAATTCCTTTCTCAAAACCTTACCTAAACATCATTCTCTCCTTATTCATCAACATTACCTAAACCTTAAACAAACTCCTCCAAGACTTTAATACATCCTAAAAACACTCATTGGATTTCTAGAACTTCCAAGACAATGCCTAAATCCTTATAGCACCTTAGAACACCTTAATGCATGTTTTCTTCCTTAGTAAAGCATGTATCCTTTCCTAACATTCCTAGTTCACCCAAGTTCATTCAAGCACTTAAACTCCTTATACATTTTACAAATTTTTACCATAGGTTCTCTTAGCACATCATCATTCCAAAGCTCAGTTTTCACCATTGAACACTCAAGAACACCCAAATCCATCAAGAACACTATCACTCACAAACTTCACCAAATTTACACTACATCACAATATAGTGCATAATTAAACTTGCTTGGCACTTAGGCCCTTAAATAACATGGCTCTTAGGCCCTTAAATTACATAATCCTTAAACACTGAATTTCCACAATACATAAGCCTTTGACCTGCAAATTACACACACCAAGACATATGTTCCTTTACTAGTCTCCTTGAGAACACCTTACTAAGTCATTCACCATTTGCTCTTTAGGTAGTTTTAGCAAGCATTATAAGCTCATTTCTCCTAAGGCATTAAACCACATTGAGATAGCATATTTACCTCTTTTCCACTCAAACTTCTTTCTTGTTTCCTCTTAAAACCGGTAAGGCATTTCTTTCCTTGTCAACTACTAAACAATATACCAATTTTGAAATGAGTATATAAGCTTTATGCTTCATCTCATTGTAAACCCTAGTTTACATTATTTCAAAAACATTAATGTAGTTGTTTTACCTTGGTCTTTGAAGGGAGTTTGAATATCTATGAAGAGAGGACTCCACCTAGTCCATAAGAGATTGGAATGAAGCTAGAACAAAGTCACACAAAGAGCTCCATCAATGAGTATTTTCGGTCACACACAAACATGGAGGAAACTTGATTTTTCTTTGAGATTCCTTACCTAGAAGCAAAGGAGATCAATAATATGTGGAAAGACAAGCTCAAGCTCCTTCAATGGTGGAACTCCATGGCACTGAAATGGGGCTCTTGAAGTTTTGAGAAGATAGAAATGAAGAGCTTGATGAGAGGAAGAGATTGGTGGTGTTTGTTTTTGATTTGGTTAAGTGAGCTAGGAATTATTGCCAATGGAAGGTGGAGCTTTGGTGAGCACTATTCCAAACCGTAAATGGAAGAAAGAATAGAGGTTGAAGAAGCCTTGGAACCGTGGGAAATGAAGAAGGAAGGGAGAATGAAGATAAGTTTGTTAGTTTAGATATTTAAGTAAAGTAAATAGTGTTTTACTTTATCAATTTCTATCTTATCAATTTAACAAAGGGATGACTCATTCCCTTATGAGAAAACCGGCCCCAAATAGTAGCAAGGGGGTATTTTAGTCTTTATTGACTCATTTAATTAATTATAACATCATATGTTACAAACTAGCTTATTAGAGTTACTATTCACTAAAACAAGGCACATAGATGTGAAATTTTTGATTTCCCATTGATATAGACTCCCAAATGTGATACTATATAGTACACATACTAATTAAAGAGTAATGATGGACATTTAGCCATTAAAAACTCATTTACAAGACAATTTTTCAAAAACGTGCTTTAAGACTCCTTAAAGCACATTTTGTGTTTTAACTTGTTTTCAAGCTTGGTTTTCTTTGGTAATTGATTTAATATGTTCATTAACATATTTATAAGGTATAGGTATGACATTATGTCTTTTACAAATTTATCCCAAGCTTAGAGCACATTTTTGCTCCTATTGACTTTAAGGTACCTATTTGTGTTTTGTTTGGTTTCATTGTCTACCAAAGTTTCCTAAGGACTTAATTAGCCTTATAAAGTCATAATTAAATATTATCAAGTCTTGGTAGGCTCTTTGGGTCCTAACCAAGTTCACTCCAAGCTTAGAGCATGTTTTTGCTCAAACCGTGTCTTAGTGTTTGATTGTGTTTTCCATGGTTTAAATGGTTCATTTATGTTTCTAAGGCACTTTTTAGCCATTAAATACCATATTTTAACATTCACACAACATACCAAGGTTTGGGGTATTTCAGTGGAGGAATAATGTTATAATGGCCGATGCATAGGAAATGCAAGGCCGCACCAATAAAAGAGTACTTGTACAAAACCAAATGTGGAGGCATGATTAACAGTAAGTGACTACAGTAGCACTAACTGCCAAATATCGGTATGGAATGTACCCCAAATGTTGTAAATAGCTGAGAGAGCACTACACACTAGGTAGTAGCTCAATCTCAACCGACAGTAAGTCGGAAGGGAACAAGTCAATCATTGTGAAATACATAGCTGTATACACAGTAAATTGTTATGGAAGTGGATAGAAAGTTTATAACTCACCGAATTCGCTAACGGTAAGAGATACCACGCGTCGGTTGAGAAACCATTGTTACCAAGATGAAGGTGACAATTGGGGATGTACAATACAGTAAGAATAACAAATGGGGCAATTAAGCTCTACAATTATTAGAGTTTCGCAGCAGAAACTAGTGAGCCAGTGATTCAAGTGTTGAATGTACATGGTGAACATGAGTGAATGGCTAATTATTAACGCCTAGAATCCTAACAGGCCAGAATCGAAACCAACTAAGAGCTTAAACAAACTCCAATGAGAATTCTTGGTTTAGGAACTAAACCGCCAATATGGTTAAGATCCTCTAATCAGAATCCATTGTGTAATAGACCGCGTGGAAGTTAAAACACTTCACGACGGCAGAACATTTTAAGCCAATGTTTAGTGATTGATTACGTGGGCGTAATCCCTTTTAAGGGGGGTAGAGCGCAAAACCACTTAGTGTGTATTACCGTACAAGTGTACGTGATTTATGTTGTGCATATCACAAAATAATTTGTTTTGATGATTGGTGTGTGTGTTATGTAAACATACGCATTCATTCATGGTTTAATTGTGGTAATTGCGCACAGAAGATGTGAATACCATTGTGATAAGTGTGTTTGTTTGTTAACAATTGTGTGTGATAGTACAAGTGTGGGGAGTAGAGAAACTCCCGGGGGAACAAAAGACCCCGACAGTGTATAAATGTGAAACTGTGTGTTGTATTTTGATAAAATATATGTGTATATATATATTATATAGTGATTCATGAAAGGGTATGAAACCGACATAGAACCTAGTGAGAATAAGATTCCCTAGGTAACAGGAATAAAGTGAACGGAAATAACTGATAGACGAAGTTCTATCTCTTGGAGGTGTATGATCATGATTAGAATGATTAAAAAGATAGAAAATTGAAAATGAGTGATTTATTTGATGCTTGAAAATGAAGTGGGAGGTGGAACTTGATTTGCATGCGATCAAGAGAAGCAGAACACAAATTGGGGTGGAAGGATAGTTCAACACTGATGCTGATCACATCAGGGTTGGATGACTCTTGAAGCTCCCTATAAGTGGTCACAATTAACCACGCTAAGAAAGGAAGTAAAGAGCATAAGTGGGACTTGGAGTTGTGTGTGTTTTCAAAAAGGATTTTGAATTGGTATTTATAAAATGTCGATAGATACTTTACATAATTAAAGTTTTCTTACTTAACCTCACAAAAAAAAAATTCAAATTTAAGTGATTGTTTTGATCTCCCAAAGGCACGGGGACGGAAGGTGTCCATCGCGACCGGGTTCTGCGGGATCACAGTGTATATCAAAGATATTTTTGATTGCTATACATGTTATGACATGTTGTGTGGTATGTGTAATAAATATTATTTTGACCTTGAGTTCCAAAAGCGTATGTTATCAAGACCTATGAGTCTAAATGTTGTTGTGTTACATAGACCTATGTGTCTAAAGGCTGTTATGTTATCAAGACCTATGTGTCTAAATGTTGTTATGGTACCCAGACCCAAGAGTCTAAGGGTTGTTATGTATGTGTAAATGTTGTTAAGATACCCGGACCATTGAGTCCGAGGTTATCATGTGAATATGCTATGCTATGTATGGATGTGAATGTGTTACCCGGACCATTAAATCCGAGGGTGTGATGTAAAATATGTTTGGTTATGGAAGTTTATTTCCAAGTGATTCCTGTGTTCTAATCTAATGATGTGTGGGAAGTGTGAACTTCGAGGACGAAGTTCTTTTAAGGGGGGTAGATTGAAATACCCCAAACCTTGATATGTGGTTTAAATATTAAAATATGGTATGTAAAGGCTAAAAAGTACCTTAGAAACATCAGTGAACAATTTAAACCATAGTAAAATGCAATAAAGCACTAAGATACAGTTTGAGCAAAAACATGCTTTAAGCTTGGAGTGAACTTGGTTAGGACCCAAAGAACCTACCAAGACTACATAATAGTCAATTATGATGATTTAACAAGGCAAATTAAGTCCTTAGGAAACTTTGTAGACAGTTAAACCAAATAACACACAAGAATACCTTAAAGTCAATAAGAGCAAAAATGTGCTCTAAAACTTGGGATAAATTTGTATAAGACCTAAAGGTCATACCTATATCTATAAAATATATTAATAAGCCATATTAAATCAATTACCAAAGAAAACCAAGCTTGAAACAAGTTAAAACACAAAATGTGCTTTAAGGAGTCTAAAGCACATTTTTGAAAAATTGTCTTGTAAATGAGTTTTGAGTGGCTAAATGTCCATCATTACTCTTAATTAACATGGTACTATATTAGTATCACATTTGGAAGTCTATATCAATGGGAAATCAAAAATTTCCATCTATGTGCCTTGTTTTAGTGAATAGACTTTAATAAGCTAGTTTGTAACATATGGGTTATAAGTAATTAATGGGTCACAAAGACTATTATACCCCTAGGTAGAGATGGGGGCGGCGGTTTTTATCATGGTGAGTCACCACATGTAAAAGAATCATTAAGGAAAGGAAGGAAAAGTAAGTAAAAGAAAAGTTTATAACATAAAATCTTCCAAAAGCAAAACCTATTCTTCATTTCTCCTTCCCTTTTATTTCTCACGTCTTCAAGCTCCCTTCCTCCCTTTCATTTACGATTTGCTATAGTTCCACACAAGAACTCCATCTTTGAATGCTTGCCAAATCCAACTCCATGCTCCAAATCAAATTCTAAGACCATATTTGTCTTAGTTAGACCAAGCTCCACACTTCTACCTTTTCAAATCTTCAAGAAATCAATTTTGGTGCCATGGAGATTCACCATTGAAGGAGCTTGAGCTAATATTTTCACACCTTGTTGTTCTCCTTTGCTTCAAGGTAAGGAAACTTAAAGAAAAACCAAGTTTCCTCTCATTTTGTACATGTCCGAAAATTCACCATTAATGGTGTCTTCTCTTGTTCTTCCATAGCTTCATTGCAATCTTCAAAGGGTTTGGAGGAGTCCTCTCTTGATACTTATTCAAGCTCTCTTCCAATTCCAAGGTAAAACAATTACCTTAATGTGTTAAGACAATATATGTGCCTAGGGTTTACAATGAGATGAAGCATAATGCTTGAATACTCATTCTATTATTTGTACATTGTTTAGAAGTTGAAAAACAACCAAACATCCTTACCGGTTTTACAAGGAAACAAGAAAGAAGTTTGTGAGGAAAAAGAGGTAAACAAACTATCTCAATGTAGTTTAAATGCCTTAGGAAAATGAGCTTGATTTGCTTAATAAAATACCTAAGGAGCCAAAGGTGAATGACCTAGAAAATGCTCTCAAGGGCTTAGTAAAAGGCATATGTATTGTTGAGTGTGTTTGCAGGTCAAAGGCAAATACAATGTGGGAAATTCAGTGTTTATGAATTATGCATCTTAAGGGCCTAAGAGCCATGTTATTTAAGGGCCTAAGTGCCATGCAATTTAAATTATGCACTATATTGTGATGTAGTGCTAAATGTGTGAAGTTTGTGTATAAGAATATGTTTGATGGATTTAGAAGTGTGTAAAGAACATTCTTTGTGAAGTTGAGTGTCTTGGATGGTTAAAGGAGGAAAAACAATATGTTTGTGTGTAAGGAATGTGCATTAAATGATTAAGTGTTTTTGGTTGTAAATGGGGAAAACCTAAGTGTTTGTGTGTGAGAATACTCTTGGTGGATTTTAGGTGTTCTTGAATGTCTAATGGTGAAAGCTATGTGCTTGGGTATAGAAATGTGCTAGAAGAACCCATGTCAAAATTTAGATAATGTATAAGAAGTTCTAAGTGTTTAAAAAGAGTTTTGGTGAGTTTGGAAGTGTTGAGAATGATTAAATGTTTTACTAGGGAAGAAAGCATGTATTAAGGTGTTTGAGTGCTACAAGGATTTAGACATTGTCTTGGAAATTCTAGAAATCAAATGAGTGTTTTGGGACACACCAAAGTTATTTCGGAGTTGTTCTAGGACTTAGGCAAACTTTGGGAAAACAAGGAGAAGGAATAAACTTGTAAAAGGACTACAAGGATGATATAAGGAATTTAGTTGTAAGAAAAGATGCTTAAGAGTGGATGTTCAAATGGAGAAGAAATATTATGGTATAATGGTTACAATAGGCATGAAACACCATTTAGAAACCTAAGGAGGAAATACTATAAGTGTTAGAGATTTTGGTGGAAATTGGTTAAGTGTTTAAAGGCTTGGAAAATGAGTGTTTTGGCTTGTCCGAACATCCGTCCGGACATGGACGTTCGGTCAGGCCCTGTTGCGTAAAAATTCACAGAGTCTCGAACTATGTCCAAACTTCGGAAGTCCGGACACAGGTTCGGACACATGAGATTTTACTTTGAAATTTCCCTCGACCCATGTCCGAACTTCCGAAGTCCGGACACATGTTCGAACATGCGTCTGTTTTCAGTTTTAAGTCACGGCTTGCGTCCGAACTTGGGAAGTCCAGACACAAGTTCGGACATGCCACTGTTTTGGCCAAAAATGTTGTTTAAGGTTAGGAAAAGTTGTCTAAAAATGGTGATTATTAAGTAATGATGTTATAAGATTGTTAAGGACATGTTAAGTGAGTTATAATGACAATTTAGTGAGGGAAAAGTTGTATTAAATTGTAAAAGTAAAACAAGTTAAAATGTGAAGTTATTTAACTAAGTTAACGGGGATAAGTTATGAGCATTAGACTTTAAACAATCATGTTACCCCGATGTTAATAAAAGTACATGTAATGTTATCAGTTGTTCGAGAATTGCTCGAGGAACATAAGTGGACGTGATAGAGTGGACTCCGGTGACAGGTATGGTTTTCTTGTAACCTGTGTCCTACCGGATTACACCGGCTTGTATGCCAATGTGTTTTTCTGTATGTTTGCCACGTTGTAAGATAAAACATGTAATGAGTTTACAACAATTCATATATGTGACGTGTCTAGTTCCGATACCATTTAACCTCGGAAGTGTTAACCTTAGTTAACTGAGTCTAGGATCACATGAGAGTTTGGTATTCGGATTAAACGACCCGAACCATGGGACGTTCTGACCACGGCTATGCGTGTGTTAATTGTGTGATATGTGTGTGTGAATGTAGGGATCTCCCTTGTATGTTTAACCCAGTTGTAATACTGTATGGTGTGTAGATGTGATAGACTCCATAGTGGGGTTCTAACTAATATCTAAAAGTAAGTATGTACTAACAGTGGTGAGGAATCCGGTTAGGCCGGTCGCGTGTTGTTTGGGAGTGGGTATCCTTCTTAGCCTTACCCTTCTCTCTGTTATGGTTGTTTCCCTCACGGGTTATGATCTCCCATTAGCTTACTCCAAAGCTTAGCTATTCTGACTTATGATCGGTTTAGGGGGAACATGTGTTTGTGTGGTGTGTTCGGGTCACAAAACCCGAACCATCTTAACTTAAGTTACTCGTCCGACTATTAGGACGGTAATGAGTGTTGTATAACGAGTTTATCATGAGGGTGACATCATTCTCTAGGCTCACCAGTGAATTAACAATGTTTGGGTCGGTTCCTAAGAGGACCGCTCCCGTTATGTTATGTGTTGTTGATGTAATGCAATTTCTATTGCGATGTTATTATGTGCACGTTGAAACGTGAAAAGTGTTGTTATGTGATGTATGTTATACGTTGTAAATTGTGGAGTATGTGGATCATGGATATGAATCCCAGTTTGTGATAAGAGGCGTTTAAGGATAACCCGATTAATGGGTAGTTGTCGTCTATTAAGGAAGTAGCTCCATTAGAGGAGAAACACTCTAGGGGTAATGAAGACCATGAGTGACTTATCAAATGAGGATGTGTTATCTGTTTGTTGAGCCCCTCGAGGCGAAATGTTATGTGTTGTGTGTTTACAGTTGCATGCATGATCTAAATATAATCAACCGCATGCTAAGATGACAATTAGTTGTGCGTGGCCCGGTAGCATGTGGGCTGCGGGATTACCATACCAGCAAAGGTGCTGAGCCCCTTGGGGGCCACCCTTTCTCTTCTTTTCCTATTGCAGGTACAAAGAGCTGGAGCCGTTCGAGAGTAGGACGGGGTAGTCGTTGTACATGGGTAACCATTTAAGTTGGATATATACAGTAGGTGTAGTAAGACCGAAATTGTTATCGGCACCAGTTTGTAAATACTCGGTACAGTTGGAAGGTATGTGTATGTTTTGTTGTTAATGGAAATGGATAATAATGTGTAGTCGCTCGGGAATCTAGTCCATCAGACCGGTACAATGTTTATGTAATAGCCTTGTTAGCCAAGTGGGTGGTTAACGGCGTGTAACACCAACGAGTTAAGTAATGTGAAGTAGTATGTTTTCCGCTGCAGGATGTTGTTATGTGTTTGTTGTTGGATGGGGTGTTACAATACTTTCATTTTATTTACTTACTTTTCATTACTTAATAATGTTATACTTACATATATATGCACATATGTATAGGTGGGTATACATATATATATATATATACAATTATTTAATTTAATTTTAATTTTTTTTTGTATGACTCGACCGACCTTACAAGTCCGGTCCCCAAGGTCGGTCGAAGTCAGTAGGGAATTACGCTGGAGAATTACAGGGCCGACCGACCTTGCAAGTCCGGTCCCAAGGTCGGTCCATTCCAGTAAGTTACCTGATGAAATTTTTAGCCCGACCGACCTTGCAAGTCCGGTCGCAATGTCGGTCCATTCCAGTAGCTTACAAGACGGAAAAATTTTGTGTCGACCGACCTTGCAAGTCCGGTCGCAAGGTCGGTCCATTCCAGTAAGTTACATTGCGGGAATTTCTTCTGGCCGACCGACCTTGCATGTCCGGTCCCAAGGTCGGTCCATTCCAGAAGGTTTCAGTCCCCTGTAAATCTGGGCTCGACCGACCTTGCAAGTCCGGTCCCAAGGTCGGTCCAGCCCAGTAATTACATTTTTATTTCTGTTTTTAGTCCCTCTTCTTACCCATTACTTCCCCATTGTTCCTACACTTAATCCCACATGTCTTAACACTAATTAAACGTCCTAATACCCCTTAGTTCATTCAACAAGTTCCTTACTAAATCCATCAATCATCTTACACAATTTCCTCTCACTTTCTTTCAACACTTACAATAGTTTTCTTTCCTCTTATGCTATAGATTTTCATACTCCATTCTACCATCCATTACTTCTCAACCAATGTCACCATTAGCATTCCAAATACATTTCCAAGCCATTGCAATACCTATACCCAAGTCCAACACTCTTTTTACCAATTCTTGCACACTAATCTTTCCTAACTTCTCCAATGCATATTGATACACTCTGCTACAGATTTTGCACTTCTTACTTCTCATACTACTACTACCATTCCATAGCTACTAAACATCTCTACTAACTCCAATACACACCTTGGTTTTCCCATTTACCAAGTCATCCTTGAATACATAATTCCTACCAAAAATTCGCCATAGTTCACCTACTTTTCTTACTTAGCCATACACATTCTTTCTTCACCGAGTTCATACCTATTCTAGCCACACCCTTACAAGGGTCCTACCAGCAATCAAACAAATATACATCCATCCTAATACACCAATACTCCATCAAACATCAATACTAATACTCATACACAACCATTTGGCTCCAAAGCCTACAATTCACATACTATCGCACAATTACTCAAACTTCCACAATTACATTACTAATACATTATTTGGGTTCTTTAGATTGGTTTACCCATTCCCATTACTCTAATGCACTAAAATTTAACATTAGTAAAGAGCTCTTACCTTGAGCTTATAATTCCTTCTTTCTTTCTCATTTCTCCTCCTTCTTCCTTTCTTGCCCAAATCGGCCATGTGGGGAATGGAGTTGCCAAACTCCATTCACATCACCCAATGAACACAAAACACTACAATTAATATACTAACCCTTAAATTAATGCCAATTCATAGAAGTGTTTGAAATGAAATTTCTAGGGTTTACCTTTGGAGAGTTTTAGAAGGGGTTTTGGCCCTTGGTTCAAGAAGGTGAATCCACCACCATTGCAAGGTTGATATTATGCTCCAAGGAGAGAGAAAAATAGAGCATTACAAGTGGAGCAAAAATCGGTTATGAAGGAAGGTGAAGAAAACATGAGTTTTTCATGTAGATTTTTACCTTGTTGGAAAGAGGGGACTCCAAGCTCCATAAGGGTGTGCTTTTCTCTTCAAATGGGGAAAACCCATGGAGATGAAATTCATCCTTTTCGAATTTTGAAAAGAGGGAATGATAGAGGATGATGAGGGGAGTTCAAATATGTAATTTGTTTTCGATTTGGGGCTTACATGATGGTGGAGCATGAGGTAGAAGGTGGAGTTGCCATGGGAGCTTCTTGAAGCTCTACAAAATCGCCCAACCAGAGGGAGAGAGGAGGGAGAAATCGGTGGAGGGGGAGAGGAAAGAGAGAGGTGAGTGAGTTGTGAGAGTGAGGTGAGAGGAAAGTGAATAAAGTAATCCTTTTACTTTATTACTTTTTGCTTTTGTTCTCTTATTTAATTAGCTAGTTACATGTGTGTGTGAGGGGTTAATTTACCCATTAAAAACCGGCCCCCATATTACTACTGTTTGGAGCATTTTTTTTCTTTTACAGAAAACGCTCGTTATTTTACCCGGTTTAGGTACTATTCATTAACCGGGCCCGTTTTCCAGAATTTCCTCGTTTAATTATTTTTATTAACTATTAGGCTCCCATAAATGCTTAATAATCATTATTTAATGATTTATAGTTTTTACGGGTCTGTTTGACCACTTAGAGTCACGTTTTCGGGTTTTCTCGAAAAACGTGCTCTAAAGCTCTATTAGCGTTTTAACACCTTATTTGGATCCATTTCCTTTGGGAGTTGTTCCCATATATTATTTAGGTCTTATTAAACCTTTAGGATCCATGTAATACGCTAACCGAGGCATCATACCTCCTATGGTCATTTAACGCTTATTTAGCGTTTTTCGCCTTTTAAGTGTTTCTTTATTTCTTTTGGATTTATTATTCCTTACCAATATTAATTAGGTACCATTAGGCCCTTAAATACGTATTAGATTAATTTTAATCCTTATGTTTAAGTTCGGGGTATTTCAATCTACCCCCCTTAGGAACTTTGTCCTCAAAGTTGTTCGAGGTTATAGGATTACTATACTTACTCATTCATACCCGTCTATGCCAAAGGTTATACGTTCCTCCTTCTTACAATTCCTAAATCCATCCCTCAAGGTTGCTACATACCATACCATACCAATATACAATAGTTACTCCAATCCGCGCTACTACTAGCTATCCGGCTCCTCATTACAAGTTCATACATACATACAGTGCAAAGCTATCCCCAAAGCAATGCAATAGACATACAATCCCGCAGGCACTCAGGTCATCTAGACACAGGACTCCTTTATGTCCTGCTGCCCTTGGAATAATACAACATGTTACACCATTATCTTCTCCGGTATAAGTTTCTAACAAATCCTTATTCTCATGTCTAAGACAATCTTTTCAATACTACTAATTAGAAATTTCTAAAACACACAACTCCGAATTCCAATTTATATTCATTACTTCTATCCTATGTGTGATTCTTGTGACCACTTGAGGGGAGCTTCAAGAATCATTCGACCCTGATGTGATCAGCATCAGTGTTGAACTATCTTTCCACCCCAATTTGTGTTCGGTTTCCCTGGATCTGATCAGGATCAAGTTCGACTTCCCACATCAGGTTCAACCAAACAAATAATTTAATTGTTTTCATTTTCTATCTTTTTACTCTTTCTAGTCGTGATTACGAATTCATACATCTCCAAAGGATGGAATTCGTCCATCAATCGTCCTCACTCTACTTCCCAAATGCTTTACTCCATGGTTCAATCCTAATGCTCATTTCATCAACCTTCACTACTTCCATCCATTACTCACCATCATCTCCAATATTCTAACTAAGGAATACTATACTTATAAGATTTAGTTGACTTCAATTGCTTCAAATATTTTACTTACGATTCCACTACTCATAAACTTCGTTCCTCTACTATCCTCATTCATTTCGTACTACTTCTTTAAAGGCTACAATACTTGTGGAGCTCCGTCCACTACTCATTACTTTTCTTTTACTAATACTCTTACATTGGTGTTACAAGATGGGTTATTCCTCCTATGGTATTTGCATGTCTAATGCCTAGTTACCATAATTACAATATGAATGAGTACTTATGTTTATTTAACATGGTATCAATCATCAATTTGGTTCTCATTGTGCTATGCACATTATGGTTTATGTGTTTTATTCACAAAACTTACACTAAGCGGTTTTCGCTCTACCCCCCTTAAAAGGGATTACGCCCACGTAATCTACCATATTTTATTATTATTAAACTTTGGTTTAATCAGTCTGGGCAAACTGAAGCGTTTAGCTTCATTACCGTATACTATATAATTTGCTCTGGTCAAAGGGATCTTAACCATACCAATGGTTTAGTCTTTGCACCAAGGACTTCTATATGAGTTTATTTAACTCATCATTAATTCAGTTCTAGCCTATTAGGCTTCAAGGCATTAATAGCCATTTTGCTATACTTACTCCTAGCTAGGGCCCACTAGCTTCTGCTGCGTGACCCTGATACTCGGGTTATTCACCCTTCTTGTTATCCTTAAGTGTGATATACATCACCTTCTTATCCGTCTATTATGGGAATAAGGTTTACTAAACAAATGCGGTATTCTTTCACCGTGTTTGGACTCAATGAGTTTAAGATTTATAACCAGCTCTCTGGTAATCTTCTGCACATGCTATTCGTGCTTCTACGATTATTCGTTAAGTTCCTCCGACTTATTTTCAGGCGAGGTTAAGTCACAACTTAAATGTAGTGCTTCCTCTGTTGTCACTAGCTTCTAAATCATACTAGTTCTTCTGGTTCAGTACAAGTGTTCTTTACTTGTATGACCTTGCATTTCTATGCGTCGGTCCTAGTGACTTTGATATGTCTCCTTTCACCTTTTACTCCAATGGAATTCACATCTTGTGATTGTTAGTGTGTTGTACACTCTTCGTGCTTCTTTGGCCTTAGGCCGCACGGTTTGTTGCTAAGCTTGCTCAATTGGCTAGTGCCATGTTCGTGGTGAAAGGAAAGATTTACTATGGTTTACATTCTCCATATCCCTAGCCATCTCATTAGATCCTTAGCTGAACAAGTGCAATGCCAAAACACTCAGTCATACAGAGTGCAGAGGCGTAAACGCTTGACAGTAAGTCACTTATGTGATAGGAAAGAATATTTCTGCCTGTCATCTCGTATTTATACTCCGTGTCATTATCTGCTACTTCCTCATATCGGTCGCTTGTTGCGCACCGTATTCTTACTCATTATACGACATCGTTTTTACTGTTTCTGTTACTGTGATAGTTTCTCTGTACTCATTGCCATTGTCATTGGCACCATTCCCTTATGGTATGAATACCCTGGGGTTCCCAATGTTCGTGTGTATGACGGTTGTCGTAGCATACCACAATATTAATATCTTCCCAATGTGGAGATGTTCTTCCATTTTAGGTTTCGTGTGTAGGTTAGCTTACCTCACATTCCATCATCATTTATGATACAACTCACCAAGTATCTTGGTTGACCGAGGATGAAGTGGTTTATCGGGTTACAAGCTCTCTTGAGCGTTGGTCATTCATGGTGTGCAATGTGCACACACATTGATTGCTTTTGACAACTATTATCTTCCCAGTGCCGAGCATCGGTTATAGGCTCCCGCTGTGTAGTTTTGCTTGTATGTATATTACCAGGACATCCCAAGAAACTTCAAGGGTTTTCTGGTCCCGTTCTCCAATTGAGAGTATTCTATCACTGATAAATGAAAGTTCTCGTTGAGGGGTTTGTCTCCACTCATAGGTCTAATGACAAGGTTTGCTATGTTGGTGATTACACAATGGTCCACCACCTGTTTGGGTGCATATGGAGTATGCTTACTCCTTTAAGTCGTAATGGTTGGAAATCTCATTTCCTTGTTCCATCGCCCCTTGGCAATATCTATTGCGTGGGCTTTATTGTTATTGTAGATGGAAGCCTTTCCTTATGGGTTCACATCTTCACCACATTGGTGGTCTTCGGTTAACGAGGGGTACCTTCCCTTGGGTTTCTCGTATTGTCCAAACATGGACTAGGCCAACGTTGGCATTATCCTGATTCTTATGCCTCTGTGTACAATTGCTACCGAAGACATGAAGGCAATTAACGACTTGCCAACTGTATACTAGACTGGTGCTCTAGTGACAGTGACGCTGAGTTGGCCATTACTACAAGCCACTCAGGATGTTGGGTTTGAATTGATGGTCCAGTTGTTGATTTCTTGTCGTATGAGACAATATTTCTTGCAAGTCTTGTTAGTAATGGTGTGGGTTTTGCAACCGCTTAAGGTTATACAACGCATCAGGTTTATGGCTTTAGAGCCATATTGTTGCAAGCTATGCTCTTTGCAAGCTGCTTATACATGTTTCCATGCCATGTATACCCCATAGGTCGGAGGTATTACTAGGCTCCATGGTAAGTCGTGACATCACGCTTCCGTTCATAGGAGACTCTTAGGCAATCTGGTGCTGATCAGTGCCTTTGTAGACTAGGGTATTTCCTGTCAAGTGAAATCCCTTCGGTGTCTTAACCGAGTGCTCGTTCCAGCTCCTGTATTCTTGTCTTGACGCTTTGTTTGACTGTTGCTAATCCAGTCACCCTCAAGGATTGCTCCTGGGTGTTGTTAGATTATGCCGTTACATCCGGCTAATGTTTACGATATGTTATCATTATACCACCTTGCGGTATTGTAGTTAAGTTATTCCCCTTTTGGGTTATAACGTCTCCTGTCGTTGGGTAGACCGTCTGTACTTGCTCCCAGTGCTTGAGACTAAGTTTAAATATCCTCTCCGATTATGGATTGTGCTTCGTAGTAATCTTGTGATTGCTCTTGGGAGTTCTGTCCCATTTGTTGAGCATTGTGGTGTTCACGTTAGGCAACTGCCTTACTGTGTTTAGGCTGGGTATACCTTCCAGCTATCACGTATTTGTTTGGTGTCCTCGAGACATATCCAATGTCTATACTTACTAATCTGTGCTTTTGCACTTCTCAGTCTTCATTCCTTATCTTCAGATGGATTCTCTGAGTTCCTTACACTTGTTCCTTAACTGAGTTTCCTTCTCCTTGACTGTCTGCGGTGTCCAGTCGTTCTGGTTAAAATTTACTCATGGTCCGTAGAACGGAGTTGACTACTTCCCGTGTTTCGCACACTACATGTATACATACGTGGGGTACCATGTTGATACGTTACCACTTACCCGACTACGTGTCAGGCCCGCAAGCTCCTTCGGAGTGCGGTTGTCCCACATCCCGTAATGGGTACACTCGTAGTGTTCGTCACACGCCTAGGTGAAGTATTCTATTGTCAACTCCTCTTGTATCATGTTATGATACTCACCGTAATTCTGCTGGTTTGGTTTTAAAATCCAAGGTTTAAAATAAGGTTTGTGGTTTTGAAAGGAAAATTTGGTTTTAAAATCATGGTACGGTGTTAAAAGAAATTTTTCATGGCATAGCCATGTTCGAATTCTTGACCAAGTCCAGCTTCCCGCTGACTGGCGTGTTCTAAATGCTGTGGTCAGGCCGTCAGGCCTTCCCATGGTTTCATTCCTCCTGTTTTAGGATGTTTATTCCTGTAGTCGCTTCATCACTGTCACGGTACATTACTATGTACCTGTGGTGTGTTAGAGTTCCCTTACATAATCATGTTCTTACTGCACTCGCCGTGGCAAGTGCGTGGTACTGGTGGTTTTTGAGTACTCCTATACCGATCACGGTATGGTTTCCATTCATGTTTGTTAGTCTTGTTGATGCTTCCCTTGATCTTATTGATCTATAATTGATATACTTGATCCTTTAGGTAGCTTCTCAATGATCTGGGCATGATTATTGTTAATCGGGATGTTTCTCCGATCCTTGGAGACTCCCATTCTATTTGGTTTAGCGTCGTTCCTTATGGCTCGTTTTCACACATTTATTGTGGTTATTGAGCCTTAGCTTGTTTAGGCACTACTCTTGTAGTCCTATTGGATTATATCTCATGGTTGTTCTTGTAGTGGTCTGAGCTACATTGGCCAGGTATTGCAACCTTAATGGCGTTATAGTTTTGGAGTTAACCGCTTCCGACTATGTCCTTAGTCAGCTAGCATACCGTTGGTGGTATTATTCAAGTATTACTATCCCGTAGACTTGTGTCTCGGGTTCTGTTATTACTCCTTTTTCCATTTCGTTGCACATTTAGTGCTTCTTTCCTGCTACTGATTGACTAGCTAGGTCTCGCGACTGCTAAGCACGTCGCCCCATGCTGTTGTAAGTTGCAGCCTCCTCGTGGTTGGAGTGCTCGTTCAACCGCTGTTGAGTGCGGGTATTGTTGTTTAGCCGGGATCTATCTCCGGGTCTTCCACCCCTTGGAATTTATCATATATTGGTTCTTGTTACTGTGTGGTTGCTTCACACTGCCAGATCGGGTTTCCCCGAGTATGAGAGGACTTTCCTTCTCTCTGGCATCCTTTCCCAAGTTATACAATGGGGTTCGCGGCGGGCGGGACTGGTATTGTAGGTATCCGGTACTCACCGGTAGTTCCAAACTAGCATATCTAATACTAACTCTCAGCCCTTAGCCCTAAGCTTCTAATTCCTAACTCGGTGTTCCTAAACTCGGTATTTCCAGTCATCAGAGCGACACTTCGCTCTGATACCACTTTTTGTAACACCCCAACCATTAATACAATGCTTACCGTCCAATCTCCTTACACATCAGATACACACAGCGGATACATACTTACATACAGTGAGTGATACAATGCCGTTAGTCACCCACGTGACTAACAAGGCAACTACTACTACATACAGCATCGGTCTGATGGACCAGAAACCCGAGTACTACACATCTATAATACATACTCCATTCATCAATCAAATACAACACTGCTCCATTCAATACTTACTCCTCCATAATCCATACAATACAATATACTTAACCGAGTCTACTAGGATCCTTATACAATTATAATATCTCTTCCAAGTTCATACGTATTCACTAAGAGTCTACATCTACCCATTCCTCACAACTACTTACTTTCTAAGTACAAGGGTGTGCCGCTGGTCTCTTACCTTGACCACATCCGCTTCGGGTACCTGCACACTAAAAACGTTCCCCCTAGGGGGTCAGCTTTCGCTGCGCATGATAACCGCATACCCCGCGTACTAGTGAGGGTACGCCGACCACTTGGTCGAATACATACAGTTCATTTTCATTCAAACATACATGCATACATGCTCTTATACACAGTACAATAATACTTACGCAAGCATACACACATACACTTCATTACATACAAGGAATACAATATAACCATCCAATACATACTTACCTTCTTCCGAATACACATACTCATTACATACACAATATAAAATACTTGTTAGCTTCATTGGTCCACCCGGGTTAATCAGGTGGAGGTTACTCTTTTACTCGTTACTTCATACATACGCATACATACTCATACTCATACTCATACATACTTACTTACTCTTACTCTTACTCATTTTAAGTCGTCGGGACCTCCGACCCGGGGACTACTCCGTCCCACCACCTGGATTTACTTGGTTCACCAGTCCAGGATGCTACCCACTTAAGGGATTTGGGCCGTGGACCAGCTTACGAACCAGGAATCGGATCCAACCTCTTGTGTCTCCTCATCCTCACGCGTGGCCGAAGCTATATCGGACTTCTACTCATTCCAGTTTACTCACTTAAGTTAGGAGTTAGGTAGTTAGGAATTAGCAGAAGTCATTCATACAAGCCACATACACAAGTACTATGCTCAATACCCATTTATACAAAATACAATACAATACTTAAGTACAATACAAGATTCGAATACAAGTCATCATCATTCATATATTTCATGAATTATACAAACTAGTGTTCAAGACAATAAATATCACGAACGACATAAGTCGAGCACAGGTAAGTGCAATATAGTCCGATTCATGCATTTATCTTATTTAGGTGATCAAATAAGCACACAAATCGGGGTAACCAGATTAGGATACAGGGCATGAAGAAATCATACCTTTCACCGTTGTACTTGTATCCCAACGTTCCTCAGGTGTTCACAAATCAAATCCTATGATATTCATACGATCGAATAATTAATCTAACTATCATTAATTTAATTCGATTATCCTTACGTTTCCTAATTCATACTTACTAAGTCTCTACACCCCTATACTTACATTTTATTTACTTACTTTTCATTACTTAATAATGGTATACTTACATATATATGCACATATGTATAGGTGGGTATACATATATATATACAATTATTTAATTTAATTTAATTTTTTTTGTATGACTCGACCGACCTTACAAGTCCGGTCCCCAAGGTCGGTCGAAGTCAGTAGGGAATTACGCTGGAGAATTACAGGGCCGACCGACCTTGCAAGTTTGGTCCCAAGGTCGGTCCATTCCAGTGAGTTACCTGATGAAATTTTTAGCCCGACCGACCTTGCAAGTCCGGTCGCAAGGTCGGTCCATTCCAGTAGCTTACAAGACGGAAAAATTTTGTGTCGACCGACCTTGCAAGTCCGGTCGCAAGGTCGGTCCATTCCAGTAAGTTACATTGCGGGAATTTCTTCTGGCCGACCGACCTTGCATGTCCGGTCCCAAGGTCGGTCCATTCCAGAAGGTTTCCGTCCCCTGTAAATCTGGGCTCGACCGACCTTGCAAGTCCGGTCCCAAGGTCGGTCCAGCCCAGTAATTACATTTTTATTTCTGTTTTCAGTCCCTCTTCTTACCCATTACTTCCCCATTGTTCCTACACTTAATCCCACATGTCTTAACACTAATTAAACCTCCTAATACCCCTTAGTTCATTCAACAAGTTCCTTACTAAATCCATCAATCATCTTACACAATTTCCTCTCACTTTCTTTCAACACTTACAATAGTTTTCTTTCCTCTTATGCTACAGATTTTCATACTCCATTCTACCATCCATTACTTCTCAACCAATGTCACCATTAGCATTCCAAATACATTTCCAAGCCATTGCAATACCTATACCCAAGTCCAACACTCTTTTTACCAATTCTTGCACACTAATCTTTCCTAACTTCTCCAATGCATATTGATACACTCTGCTACAGATTTTGCACTTCTTACTTCTCATACTACTACTACCATTCCATAGCTACTAAACATCTCTACTAACTCCAATACACACCTTGGTTTTCCCATTTACCAAGTCATCCTTGAATACATAATTCCTACCAAAAATTCGCCATAGTTCACCTACTTTTCTTACTTAGCCATACACATTCTTTCTTCACCGAGTTCATACCTATTCTAGCCACACCCTTACAAGGGTCCTACCAGCAATCAAACAAATATACATCCATCCTAATACACCAATACTCCATCAAACATCAATACTAATACTCATACACAACCATTTGGCTCCAAAGCCTACAATTCACATACTATCGCACAATTACTCAAACTTCCACAATTACATTACTAATACATTATTTGGGTTCTTTAGATTGGTTTACCCATTCTCATTACTCTAATGCACTAAAATTTAACATTAGTAAAGAGCTCTTACCTTGAGCTTATAATTCCTTCTTTCTTTCTCATTTCTCCTCCTTCTTCCTTTCTTGCCCAAATCGGCCATGTGGGGAATGGAGTTGCCAAACTCCATTCCCATCACCCAATGAACACAAAACACTACAATTAATATATTAACCCTTAAATTAATGCCAATTCATTGAAGTGTTTGAAATGAAATTTCTAGGGTTTACCTTTGGAGAGTTTTAGAAGGGGTTTTGGCCCTTGGTTCAAGAAGGTGAATCCACCACCATTGCAAGGTTGATATTATGCTCCAAGGAGAGAGAAAAATAGAGCATTACAAGTGGAGCAAAAATCGGTTATGAAGGAAGGTGAAGAAAACATGAGTTTTTCATGTAGATTTTTACCTTGTTGGAAAGAGGGGACTCCAAGCTCCATAAGGGTGTGCTTTTCTCTTCAAATGGGGAAAACCCATGGAGATGAAATTCATCCTTTTCGAATTTTGAAAAGAGGGAATGATAGAGGATGATGAGGGGAGTTCAAATATGTAATTTGTTTTCGATTTGGGGCTTACATGAGGGTGGAGCATGAGGTAGAAGGTGGAGTTGCCATGGGAGCTTCTTAAAGCTCTACAAAATCGCCCAACCAGAGGGAGAGAGGAGGGAGAAATCGGTGGAGAGGGAGAGGAAAGAGAGAGGTGAGTGAGTTGTGAGAGTGAGGTGAGAGGAAAGTGAATAAAGTAATCCTTTTACTTTATTACTTTTTGCTTTTGCTCTCTTATTTAATTAGCTAGTTACATGTGTGTGTGAGGGGTTAATTTACCCATTAAAAACCGGCCCCCATATTACTACTGTTTGGAGCGTTTTTTGTCTTTTACAGAAAACGCTCGTTATTTTACCCGGTTTAGGTACTATTCACTAACCGGGCCCGTTTTCCGAAATTTCCTCGTTTAATTATTTTTATTAACTATTAGGCTCCCATAAATGCTTAATAATCATTATTTAATGATTTATAGTTTTTACGGGTCTGTTTGACCACTTAGAGTCACGTTTTTGGGTTTTCTCGAAAAATGTGCTCTAAAGCTCTATTAGCGTTTTAATAGCTTATTTGGATCCGTTTCCTTCGGGAGTTGTTCCCATATATTATTTAGGTCTTATTAAACCTTTAGGATCCATGTAATACGCTAACCGAGGCCTCATACCTCCTATGGTCATTTAACTCTTATTTAGCGTTTTTCACCTTTTAAGCGTTTCTTTATTTCTTTTGGATTTATTATTCCTTACCAATATTAATTAGGTACCATTAGGCCCTTAAATACGTATTAGATTAATTTTAATCCTTATGTTTAAGTTCGGGGTATTTCACCTTACCTGGAAGAGGCCGACATCGAGACCCGAGACTTTCCAACCGAACAATGTCAGGTGATCCGCCCAGGTATGATTTTATTAAGGTGATACCTGACACTAGAAGCGCAAATAGCCATCATCAGGAGATGCAGTCAAATAGGAGTGGGACCGGGAGGTTTCTATACACCGGAGTACCCAGGGGGAGCAAGGATGAAGTTAAAGATGATGAGCTTAGGCAAGGATTGGAATCCGTATACCAAGACTTACTAGACCACGAGAGCACAAGATGGAGTCTCACCACCGGGGATACCCGAAGAGTTCCATCCGGTTATTACACAAGTCGTGGAGAACGCTCAGCAGTTGGAAGCTAACTCGATTCTAGACATACGAGCAGACCTTTGCATAGTTAACTTCTACGAGAAAGATGGGTGACTCGGACTACACCAGGATAAGGATGAGACAACGGAATCTCTCGAAAGAGGGATACCCGTAGTGTCTTGGTCCATTGGAGACGACGCAGATTTCTTGTACGGAGAGTAGAAGCATGCGGACCGTGCTAATAAGTTGATACTTAAGTCAGGGGATGTATTAATTATGGGAGGAAATCAAGAATGTTATACCATGGGATTAAGAAGATCAAGTTGAATACGGCACCGACAGCAGTGATTAATGCAACGCATATGAGACCAGGGCGGTTAAATCTAACCTTTAGACAATATTAGCCGTGTAATGTTTAAGTATGATGTAAGGAATGAGATGTAAGATAGAAGCACATGATGTAAACAGGATGGTGATGAATAAAATAACAGTGTTGTTCATATTAATTGTTACGACTCTTGTTATACCATCATTACTCATGAAGCTTGTGAATACAATTAGGTTATGGACTCGGTACGGAAGGTGCGCTAAGCATACTTACAGAGGCACAGGCCGACGCCAGCGGTACTATCCTCACCGACACCTTTCTGATTAATGGGATTGAGGCATCAGTTCTCTTTGACTCAGGGGCCTCGCATACCTTTATCTCGGCACCATTTGCGAGAAGGTTGGAGCTACCCGACTTCACGGTTATGCTCCCGTCTAAGGAGAAGGTTCGTTGCACTCGCTACTACCGAGGAGCCATTGTCAGAATCAAGGGGGAAGACTTCCCAGTCAGATTTATTGAGTTCAAGGAGTTGGGATTTGATGTTATCTTCGGTGAACTGGTTGGAGCGGCACAAGGGTCGTATCCTCTGCGCCGAGCATCGACTGCTGCTCAGGAGTCCGTCTGGGGTAACAATATCATACCGCCAGAGGCCCAGGGAGCCTTCAACTAAGATCATCACCGCTATGGCAATGTATAAGGAGTTGAGGAGGAAGTATATCTCTGCTATGTCCAGGACATACAGAGGGACCCCGAGTTCGACCCCGACTTACCGGTAGTGTCGGAGTTCCCCGACCTATTCCCACGGGAACTGCCCGGCATGCCACCCACTTGGGAGGTAGAGTTCACCATTGAACTACTACCTGGAACCGGACCGATAGCCAAAGCATCATATTGCATGGCTCCGGCAGAAATGAAAGAGTTGAAGGATTAGTTGAAAGACTTGTTAGATAAGGGATTCATTAGACCGAGTGTATCACCATGGGGAGCGCCAGTTCTCTTCGTGAAGAAGAAGGATGGTAGTCTCCGCCTCTGCATCGACTATAGAGAGCTGAATGTGACTATGAAGAATAAGTATCCACTGCCCCGCATTGATGATCTGTTCGATCAGTTGAAGGGTTCATCCGTGTTTTCCAAAATTGATCTCAGATCGGGGTACCATCAGATAGCCATTAAGGAGGGAGATATTGAGAAGACGGCATTCCGGACACGATACGGCCACTATGAGTTTACAGTGATGCCGTTCGGTCTGTCGAACGCACCGGCGAAATTTATGGATCAGATGAACCGCTTGTTTCGGGAGCAGCTGGACAAGTCGGTTGTGGTATTCATCGATGACATTCTGATATATTCAAGATCGAAAGCTGAGCATGAGGAACATTTGAGGAGGGTGTTAGAGATACTAAGGGAGAACCAGCTATATGCTAAGTTCTCCAAGTGTGAGTTTTGGCTTGACCAAGTCTCTTTCCTGGGTCATGTCATCTCAAATGCTGGGATCTCAGTGGATCCAGCAAAGATTGATGCCGTGCGTACTTGGCCGAGACCGAAGACAGTTACCAACATTCAGAGCTTTCTTGGTTTGGCAGGTTACTACCAGAGGTTTGTTAAGGATTTCAGCAAGGTCGCGAAGCCGATGACCAGTCTGATGAAGAAAGATGCACCATTCGTATGGACGGTCGATTGTGAGAGTTTGTTTCAGAGTTTGAAGGACTCATTGACCACTGCACCGGTTCTGACTATTCCAGACGGTATGGAGGGCTTTGAGGTATATTGTGATGCATCCGGTAGAGGGCTGGGTTGCGTGCTCATGCAGCATGGCAAGGTGGTGGCTTATGCCTCACGCCAGCTGAAGAGACATGAGGAGAACTACCCCACTCATGATTTATAATTGGGAGCAGTGGTATTTGCCTTGAAGATCTGGCACCACTACTTATACGGGGTTAGTGTGACGATCTACACCGATCACAAGAGCTTGAAATATATATTCACTCAGAAGGAGTTGAATCTTCGACAGAGAAGATGGTTGGAATTTTTGAAGGACTATGACATTGACCTCCAGTACAAAGAAGGGAAGGCCAATGTTGTAGCTGACGCCCTGAGCCGTCGAGCACACTCACTCCATTCGCTAGTTTCTTTCTCCAGCTTGGTTGATGAGGTGCGAGAGGCTCAGAAGGCAGATGAGTATATGAGAGAGGTCAGACAGAAGCTGACAGATGGTACCTTTGAGAGTCAGAAATACGATTTCAGACTTCATGATGATGATTTGATCAGACTTAAGGGCCGGTTATGCATACCACGAGGCAACACAGATTTGAAAGACCGTATACTTAGAGAATCACACTGTTCTCCAGTTTCCATCCATCCGGGAGCCTCTAAGATGTATAAAGACATGAAGAGATACTTCTGGTGGTCGGGGATGAAGACAGATGTTACCGAGTTCGCCTTGAGGTGTCTCACATGCCAGAAGGTGAAATTCGAGCACCGACGACCTGGCGGAATGGTACAGTCGATGCTAGTTCCAGAGTGGAAGTTTCATGATATCTCCATGGACTTCGTAGTCGGACTCCCACCTGCTAGGGGAGGTTTGAACATGATATGGGTGGTGGTGGATCACCTTACCAAAGTAGCCCGATTCATACTGATGAAGGATACTTGGAAGGTAACCAAATTAGCTGAGTTGTTTGAGAAGGAAATTATGAGACATCACGGGATACCGAAAACCATAGTGTTAGATAGAGATACCAGATTCCTTTCGAGGTATTGGAGAGCTACCAGAGAAGCGTTGGGTACAGAACTGAAGTTGATTACCGCGTTCCATCCTCAGACAGATGGTCAGACTGAGCGTACAATTCAGACACTCGAGGACATGCTGAGGGCATGTGCCTTAGACTTCCAGGGTAGTTGGATTGACAAGTTGTATCTGATCGAGTTCTCTTACAACAATAGCTATCATGCTTCGATCAAGATGGCACCTTTTCAAGCGTTGTACGGTAGACCATGTCGTACACCGCTCTGCTGGGATGAGTCGAGTGAGACGGTCATTATAGGACCAGAATACTTAGAACAAGTTCAGGCTGAAGTTCAGCAAATCAGGGAGAACATGAAAGCTGTTCAGGATAGGCAGAAGTCGTATGCTGATGTTCGACGACGAGACCTGGAGTTCGCAGAGGGCGACCGGGTATTTCTGCGGGTTTTACCGATGAAGGGTGTATTTAGATTTGGGCAGAAGGGCAAGCTGAGCCCGAAGTTTGTTGGTCCTTATGAGATTACGGAGCGGGTAGGCCCAGTTGCTTACAGGTTGGATTTACCTTATGTGTAACACCCCATCCAACAACAAACACACTTAACAACAACTGCAGCGGAAAACAACTTCAACACATTACTTAACTTCTTGGTGTTACACGCCGTTAACCACCCACGTGGCTAACAAGGCTAATACATACACATTGTACCGGTCTGATGGGCTAAATTCCCGAGCGACTACACATTACTATCCCCTTTCCATTAACAACCACAACATCATACACCTTTCAACTGTACCGAGTATTCACAAACTGGTGCCGATAACAATTTCGGTCTTACTACACCTACTGTATATATACACTTAAATGATTACTCATGTACAATGTCTACCCCGTCCTACTCTCGAACGGCTTCCAGCTCTCTGTACCTGAAATAGGAAAAGAAGAGAAAGGGTGGCCCCCGAGGGGCTCAGCACCTTTGCTGGTATGGTAATCCCGCAGCCCACATGCTACCGGGCCACGCACAACTAATTGTCGTCTTAGCATGCGATTGATTATATTTTAAATCGTGCATGCAACTGTAAACACACAACACATATCATTTCGCCTCAACGGGCTCAACTAACGGATAATATATCCTTACTTAATAAGTCACTCATGGTATTCATTATCCCTAGAGTGTTCCTCCTCTAATGGAGCTACTTCCTTAATAGACGACACTTACCCTTAAATCGGGTTATCCTTAAACGCCTCTTTTCTCAAACTGGGATTCATATCCCTGATCCACACACTCCATATCTTACAACATATAACATACACTACATAACAACACATAACAACACTTTGCACGTTTCAACGTGCACCTCATAACACCGCAATAGATTTTGCATCACAACAAAAATACATAACATAACGGGAATGGTTCTCTTAGGAACCGACCCAAACATAGTTAGTTCACTGGGAGAGCCTAGAGGATGCTGTCAAACTCATGCTAAGCTCGTTTACATAACTCGTTACCGTTCTGTTAGGCGAACGAATAACTTAACATAAAGATGGATCGGGTTTAGTGACCCGAACACAACATACATAATCCCCAACAGACGTGAGTCAAGAGCCTTGGTTAAGCTCAGGGGTGATCGAAGACCAATGAAGGAAGACAATCAAGAAACTGTATACAACAACTCCCAAACAACGCGTGACCGGAACAACCGGATTCCTCACCCCCCATAATATATAAATATTCACAGTTAAAGACTCCGCTGTGGAACCTGTCACATCAGCACACAATACAGTATTACAACTGAGTTAATCACGCAAAGGAGGGTCATACACTTACAACAACATCACACAACTAACTCACGCATAGCCGTGGTTAGAACGTTCCTTAGGTCGGAAACGTTATTACCGGATACCGTTCTCTTACGTTTACCTAATAGTGGTTAACTAGCCCTTCAAGCGCATTTGAGGTTACCGGTATCGGCATGTAAACATGCAACAACAATAACGACTGTAAACTCGTTTCATGATTTATCTTATAACGTGGCAAACACACAGAAAAACACATTGGCATACAAGCCGGTGTAATCCGGTAGGACACAGGTTGTAAGAAAACCATACCTGTCACCGGAGTCCACTTTATCATGTCCTCTTATGTTCCTCGAGCAATTCTCGAACAACTGATAACCATGAATGTATTATTAACATCGGCGGGTAACAGGGGGAAAGGCTAAGGCGATAACTGCCCCGGAAACGTAGTTACAAAACTGACAGGGGAACGGGGTGTACGGGGACAGCGGAAGACAAGGGGCACCCACGGCAGGGGCAGGAAAACGCACCGAACAGGGCCGGAACAACAGCTAGAACAGCAGGACCTAGCAAGCCCCATGCAGACAGATAATTTTTATAACCTTAAACAACATTTTGGTCCGACCGACCTTACCGACCGAACTTGTCCAAGTTCGGTCCATTCCAGAACACATTTCCGTCAAAATTTTCTACTCCGACCAACCTTGTAAGTTCGGTCGCATGTTCGGTCTATTCCCGAGAGTTCTTCCCTTTGAAAATTTAGCCCGACCGAACTTGCCAAGTCCGGTCCCATGTTCGGTCGGTTCCAGAAACTTAATCCGTACACAAAATACAAGCCCGACCGACCTTGCAAGTCCGGTCCCCAAGGTCGGTCCATTCCAGAAGCCAATTCTCGCAGGGTAAACTGGGCTCGACCGAACTTGCAAGTTCGGTCGCAAGTTCGGTCTGCCCCAGACCCTTGTTTTCCTTTTCTCATTCAACTCCAAACTTCACCCCATATATCCTAGTACACCCTAACCTCATTTGGGCACTTCAAACACACCTTTAGCCATGTGCTAAACTCTTTAAATCACTCACCAAAACCATTTTATCATTCACAAGTTTCTTACAAAATTCCTAGCACTTGGGATGTTTTCTCCTTAAGATTTCTAAGTGGTAGTTCACCAATAATGACCACTACACCAAGGTGTTTCCTCTACACCTTAACATCTTCTCTCAACTTCTTTTCTTACTAACTAAACCTCCTTTTTTCACATCTTACCTAAACATCACTTATTCCTTGGATATCAACATTACCTAAACCTTAAACAAACTCCTCCAAGACTTAAATACATTCTCAAAACACACATTGAATTCCTAGAACTTCCAAGATAATACCTAACTCCTTGCATCACTCTAAATCACCTTAACACATGTTTTCTTCTCAAGTAAACATTTATTCACCTACTTCCTAGTTCACCAAAACTTACTTAAAACACTTAGAACTTCTTACACATTTTCCCAAATTTGGCCATAGCTTCTCTTGTGTATACTCACATCCAAACACTTAGGTTTTTACCTTATTTCATTCAAGAACACCTAAAATCCATCAAACACATTTTTATACACAAACTTCACACATTTAGCACTACATCACAATATAGTGCATAACTTAAATTGCTTGGCACTTAGGCCCTTAAATAACATGGCTTAGGCCCTTAAATTGCATAAACCTTAAACACTGAATTTCCCACATAAATAATGCCTTTGACCTGCAAATACGCCCAACAATACATATGCCCTTAATAAACTCCTTGAGAGCATTTCACTAGGTCATTCACCTTTGGCTCCTTAGATCATTTTAACAAGCAATATAAGCTCATTTCTCCTAAGGCATTTTACCACATTAGGTTAGTATGTTTACCTCTTTTCCACACAAACTTCTTTCTTGTTTCCTTATAAAACCGGTAAGGTATTTGATTCCTTGTCAAGTTCTAAACAATATACAAACATCATTATGAGTATTCTCGGTCACACACAAAACATGGAGGAAACTTGATTTTTCTTTGAGATTCCTTACCTAGAAGCAAAGGAGATCAACAATATGTGGAAAGACAAGCTCAAGCTCCTTCAATGGTGGAACTCCATGGCACCGAAATGGGGCTCTTGAAGTTTTGAGAAGATAGAAATGAAGAGCTTGATGAGAGGAAGAGAATGGTGGTCTTAGAATTTCATTTGGCCAAGTGAGCTAGGAGATACAAGTGGTCAAAGATGGAAAATAATGGTGGTGTTGGTGTTGCTGTAGCAAACGTGAAAGAGAGGAAGAAGATGGAGTTGGAACCGTGGGAATGCAAGAAGGAAAAGAGAGAATGAAGATAGGTTTGCCTTTTTAAGAGATATTATGTAATAAAGCAATAGTAACTTGCTTTATCATTAGTTATTTGTTTTGTTAACTTACAAGGTGATGACTCACCTCATAAAAACCGGCCCCCATTAGTAGTCTAGGGGTATTATAGTCTTTATTGACTCATTTAATTACTTATAACATCATATGTTACAAACTAGCTTATTAAAGTTACTATTCACTAAAACAAGGCACATAGAAGTGAAATTTTTGATTTCCCATTGATATAGACTTCCAAATGTGATACTATATAGTACACATGTTAATTAAAGAGTAATGATGGACATTTAGCCATTCAAAACTCATTTACAAGACAATTTTTCAAAAACGTGCTTTAAGACTCCTTAAAGCACATTTTGTGTTTTAACTTGTTTTCAAGCTTGGTTTTCTTTGGTAATTGATTTAATATGTTCATTAACATATTTATAAGGTATAGGTATGACCATTAGGTCTTATACAAATTTATCCCAAGCTTAGAGCACATTTTTGCTCATATTGACTTTAAGGTATTTTCTTGCGTTTTATTTGGTTTAACTGTCCACCAAGGTTTCCTAAGGACTTATTTAGCCTTATTAAATCATAATTGAATATTATTAAGTCTTGGTAGGCTCTTTGGGTCCTAACCAAGTTCACTCATAGCTTAGAGCATGTTTTTTTTTATCAAACTGTATCTTAGCGTTTTATTGCATTTACTATGGTTTAAACTGTTCACTGATGTTTCTAAGGCACTTTTAGCCTTTATATAACATAGTTTGATATTTAAACCACATATCAAGGTTTGGGGTATTTCATTATGAGCTGGGTAAAGTGCATGATGTTTTTCATGTTTCACAGCTAAAGAAATACATGCACCACCCCTCCCATGTGTTAGAGCTTGAGAGGTTGATGTTAGAACCAAATATGAGATCAGTGGAGATTCCTCAGAGGATCTTGGATAGTAAGACTAGGGACACTCGCCATAAGTCAGTGCGACTGGTGAAGGTTCTCTGGTCTAACCAAGATGTCGAAGAGGCCACGTGGGAATTAAAGGATAAGATGAGATCGAAGTACCCTTCGTTATTTACTGACTTGATCGTCTGTATAGGGTACAGGGCATACCCCTTTTTAAGGGGGTAGAGCTTCCTCGATTTTGAGTTAGTAAACGAACATGTTTGTCGTTTTGTTTGGTTGGTGTAAGATGTGGCTTTGTGTAAGTTGTTACACTTGTAGTAAGTTTAAGATATGTGTCATACTTGTGTATGGTATTTGTGGCAGACCTTTGAGTCTTGTGATGTGTGAATATGAATATAAGATATGGTATTACGATTAAGGAAATTGAGTACCGAGAATGATTAAGTATACATGTGAACTTTGGGGACAAAGTTCTTTTAAGGGGGGTAGATTGAAATACCCCAAACCTAGATATGGTGTTTAGATGATAAACTAAGGTATAATAAGGGTAAATAATGCCTTAGAAACATTAGGAAACAATTTAAACCGAAGAAAACACAAGGAAACACCATAAGAGCAATTTAGGCAAAAATGTGCTCTAAGCTTGGAGTAACTTGGGTTAGTACCCAAATATCATTCTTAGACCTTGGTAACATCCTAATGGACATACTAAATCTATTACCAAAGAAAACCAAGCTCAAAAACAAGTTAAAACACAAATTGTGCTTTAAGGACTCTTAAAGCACATTTTTGAAAAATTGTCTTAGAAAGGGGTTTTATGTGGCTAAATGTCCATGATTACTCCTTAATCAACTTGTGTACTACTTAGTATCACATTAGGAAGTCTAAATCAATGGGAAATAAAAAATTTCACAAATATGTGCACTAGTTTATGAATAGTAACCAAATAGTGCCTAGTTTAGTCTTTAGTCAACTAAGTGTAACAAAATGGTCAAACAAGACCATGACTAGCCTTAATTAAATATGGGGGCCGGTTTTCTAAGGGGAATGAGTCACCACATGATCAAATAATTAAAGGAAAAGAAGAGAAAAGGTAATAGTACTATTCACCTTTTTAAACAAAAATCTTGCTTTTAACTTACCTCTCTCCTCCTTTCTTCATTCTTATTCTTCCCAGCGGTTTCTACTGCTCCCTCTCTTCTTCATTCACGTAAAGAGCAGCCTCCATGCTAGCTCCATCTTCCTTTGACCATAACTTACCCATTTTAGCTCCAAAATCAAAACCAAGCACATATATCACTTAGTTAGCTCAAGCTCCTTCAATCTATCTTTCCAAAACATCAAACGCTTCATTTTGGTGCCAAGGGAAACCGCCATTGAAGGGGGAAAAATAAGCTTGGAGGGTGCAATAGCTTCTCCATTCTCTTAAGGTAAAGAATATATAAGAAAAACTAGGTTTCCACCATTTCTTCTCCATTACTGAAAATTTCTACTCATGGGGCTTCATTTTTATGCCTTGTCTAGCTTGTTTTCTATACTCCAATAGCTAGAGGAGGTCCTTATTGATTCATATCCAAGCCTACCTTAAGACTTCAAGGTAAAATATTCATTTTAATACCTTAAAACACATTTTTAACCTAGGGTTTGCTCCTTAAGGTTAGTGTATTGTTTAGCACTCATTAGGGTCATTGGATATTGATTATAACATTGGCAAGGAGAATTTGGTTGGTGACCGAGATTGTTCAAGGGAAAACCTAAGGAAGAAAGTTTGTGAAGCTTGTAAAAGAACAAGGTAAATGTCTTACCTTAAGGTGTTTTAATGCATTAAGGGTTGGGATTTAGATATATGATAAGCTTAGCTTAGAGTTTACATTAGGAAAGGGCTATGTAACCTAGGAGAAAAAATGACTATATTTGATAACTTATGATTAAAGAGCAAATGAGAAAAGAGATAGTTAAACAATGTCAAGGTGAATTATAAGAACATTTATATTGCAATGGGAGCCTTGTTGTGTGTATTTGCAGGTCAAAGGCAAAATATATTGTGGAAATTCAGTGTTTAATATTTATGCATTTAAGGGCCTAAGTGCCAAGCAATTTAAGTTTATGCACTATATTGTGATGTAGTGTAGTTTGGGTGTATATTGTGTGTTAAGATGGTGTAATGAGAATTTGAGTGTTTATAGTTTCATAGTGGTGAAAATCTAAGTTCTTGGGTGTAGTAATATACTAGGGAATCCATGTCAAAATTTGGTGAAGAAACTAAGTGTTTAAGATGTTTTAAGGAGATTTTAAGAATAAGGATGTTTTAGTAAACCTTAAGGGTTGTTTCGGTGAAAATGAATAAACTATGGAGTTCTTGTGTTTAGGAGGAACTAAGGGTTACAATGGTGAGTTTAAGGCACCAAAACAAAGATTAAGGAAGTTAGGAAACTTGTGCAAAGTTTGAAGGAAAACTATGTGATAAGGAGACATTAGTAGTAAGCTATTAAGAGGGCAATGGTGATTAGATGAGCAAGTATATAAGGACTTAAAGGATTAAGTTAAGTAAAGGATTTTAAATGTTTAAGGTTAAGGTCTAAGAACTTAGTGAGTACTAATTGGGAATGGAGGGGATTGTTAGGTATTGATGGTATTGGGTTGTCTAGGACATGTTGGGGGATAAAATAGCCACTAAGTGGGTGAACGTATGTAAGAGATAACAAAAAAACACTTAAAAGCTTAAGTTAAAACCATAAGGACTTAGTAAATGACAATGGGTAAATGTTAGTGTCTAGGAAGGTTAAGTAGGTTGTGTTGAGTTGAGCTAAATGATAACCTAAAACTGAATGAATGTTTTAGGACTTGTGAATTGGGACTTGGAAGGAGATTAATCAAACAACCGCCGACGGTGAACGATACAGTTCTTCTTGTGACCTGCTTGCTAACGAGGTGTCCCTCGGCTTGTGTGCTATCTGTTTATTTGCTATGACGAAGACAAGATAAAGCATGCAACCGGTTTTTATTGCTCTCGTTGTGTGTTTGTTTTCTTACACTAACCCACGAGACTTGAGACTATCTACTAACTAAGCTTAGTGTTTGTTGAATTGTGAAGATGAACTATATTTCGGTGACTGTTGGTTAATACCCGTTAAGGTTTAACTAACACATGAATTATAAGACTTTCACTAACTGAACTTAAGGGGAGTGAGGAATCCGGGACTGACTCCGGTCATGCATGTTAAGGGAAGGGGGTCGGTATCTGAATCAGATCCGACTTCCGCTTGAGGACTTGTCTTCGGACTCGTCACCTAGGGTCGAATGTCGGCTCAGCTACATTGGATTTCCAGTCCAAGGTAGGAGGCATTAAGATGGTGTGGTGGGATCTACCTAAATCCCAACTAATTTGAGAATTATTGTTCATTCAACCAATGCAGTTCTCGGCCGTTGGCTAGGGTCACCTTTGACCCGACAAAATGAACAATGGACTTTGTGTAACCGAATCCGATTAAGAACGGTTGACTTGTTTGAGGTGAAATTGTTCACTTAAGTGTGGTCAGGCGTTTATTGCACTTCTTATTTATGTTGTGTATCTAATCAATCTCTTTGCTATCGACAATTAGTCGTCGTAGTCCCGTTAGCTTGGGGGCCACGAGAGAATCGTACCAGCATTCTTTCTGACCCCCTTTGGGGGCTGCTTTTATTTTGCAGGTAAGCGTCCCATGAAGAGTCACCCTGAGAGTAGGGGCGGTTAGACTTAGGTTGGGCTTTTATTTTGAGTACGGGTTGCGCCTGTGCACCCGTCTGTTGATACTAAGACTTATGGTAGTTATGTTGTTGTGCAAGAAACTATGAACTCGGTTGGTGGGTGTTTTGGATATAATGTGTATTCTTTTTGGATAAGCGTTGTAAGTAATTAAGTTCGGTATGTTCTATTGATTCAGACCGTGGCAAGGTCCTGGCGTTAGTTTATTCCGCTGTGATGTTTGTGTTTATGCTGTTAAGTTTGCGATAACCATGATTGGCTTAGGACGGGGTGTTACAGAAAATCATACCTTTCACCATGGTTTCACTCTACCGTGTCACCTTACGTTCCTCGAGTCTTACTTGATCCACTGATAACATTTCAAATGTTTCTATTAACATTAAGGTATTACGGTATGTAAATAACTACTACTCCCGTACTTACCCCGTTATCCCGTTAATCTCATCCTTACTCTTGTTAACTTAAGTTCTTACTTCTCACTCACTTCTAGCACTTGTTTATACTTCTTAGGACTTTACATGTCACCAAACAAGGCCTAAACATCATCTAAAACCATTACCATTCAAACCCCCACCTTTTAATGCCTTAAAAACACTTACGGTGCATTTCTAGGGGTGGTCTCGGACTTGGTCCGGACCCAAAGTACCAGACCAATACATTTACAAACTTTTGGCCACTTTTCTTGCCTGGTCCGGGTTCCGGTCCTGGTCCTGAACTAAGGTCCCGGACCACTTCATTCTCTAACTTTCGGGGCACTTTTAAGGTTGGTCCAGGACTTGGTCCGGCCCCTAAGTCCCGGACCCTGCTAAAAAGCTGCTAAAATGTAAATTTCCAACCCCAATTCTAGCCTTAATCCACAGCTAATCATTCCCTAATCTTTCCATATGTTTTCTACATGTTTAAACACCTTAAAACACTCCTTAAACCATTATCAAACATTTACCTCAATTCTTGCTTAATTCTACAAATTCCAATTTCTCATTTTCAACACTTATGCACACTAGTGCATTACCAACCTTCCTCTAGATGGTTTACCATATTCTCCACCCATTTGACCATTCCAAATCCTTCCTAGACATTTGCATTAACTATACCCAAGGCCATCCTCTATTCCCAAGGTTATGCACACTAAGCTTTTTTTTTTTCTAGAAATCGAATGCACTACAACACTCATTTGCTACAGATTTTTACACCAAAATCTCATCCTTAAATAAGCATTCCTAGGGTGATTAACTAACCCAAATCAATCTCCATCAACACCTAGTTTCTCTAGGTCATTCCTTACTCTTATAATCACCTAAAACTCCTTAGGTTTCTACTCAAATTTTGCCATAACTCACCTACAATTCTAACATGCCCAAATGCACAATTTCATTCTCCTAAATCAATTCAAAACTAACCACATCCATAGAGGATCCTACCAGCACACAACATTTCATCAAAATCTCTTCCAACCACAATATTAATATACTCAAGTCACTTGGCTCCAAGGCCCTCAATTCGAACAACAATTCCACAATTCTCCCTTATAATCACCTAGGCACATTTCCAACATAGATTTTTGTTAATTCTTTTATTTACCCATCCCATAATTTCCAAGACAATTAGGATAGATGTTAAGGTAGATGGTTTAACTTTAATTCTCAAATTCTCTTTTCAATTCTTATCTTCTCCTCTTTCTCTTTTCCTCTTGGCTCCAAAATCGGCAAAGGAAATTCAATTGCCAAGAACTATAAATTACCATTTAAAAAGGGAATGAGACTAAGTAAAAATACTTAGGCACATTAAACTAACCCTAGGATTCAAAAAAGGCTTAAAGCATACAGTTAGGGTTCACCTTTGGAATCTCTTTAATGGTTTTCACTCATGAATCAAAAGGAGGGTTCCACCACCATTTGGGAATTGAACCAATGCTCAAACAAAGAGAAGAAAAAGGTATCAAAAGGGGGTAAAATCGGCTAAGGTAAGGAGGGGGAATGAGTTTTCTTTGAACTTTCTTACCTTAAACCAAAGAGGAGACTCCAAGCTTCAAGAAACTTCAACTTCCTCTTCAAATGGGTTATACCCATGGAGATGAACTTCAAGGTTTTGAGATTTTAAAAAGAGAGGAATGTAGCTCTTGATGAGAGGAGCAAGAATATGTATTTTGTTTTTTATTTGGAGTATTAATGTGGCTTGGGCAAGCTTGGGAGTGAGAGCTTCCATGGAGGGCTGAAGAAATTGTATGGAAGAAGAAGAAGAAGAGGGTGCTGCTGGCTGGAGAAGGAAGAAGGGGTGAGAGAAGAGATAAATGAGAGGAGAGAGAGAGAGAGGGAGGTACTTTTCTACTTTCACCTTTTTGCTTTTTTACTCCTGTTAATTAAAGCTAGTCAAGTGTGTGTGGGAGGGCTGATTTTCCCTCTTAAAACCGGCCCCCTATATACATATAAGCTGGGGTGTTTTCGTCTTTTAGCAAGAAACACTCGTTAATTTACTCGGTTTTAGCACTATTCACTAACCGGGCCCGTTTTCCAGATTTTTCCCGTTTCTTTAATTTTAATGGTTCTTAAGCTTCCATTAATGTTTAATTATAGTTATATAGTCAACTATAATTTTTATGGGTCTGTTTGACCACTGAAATTTGCATTTTTGGGTTTTCTCGAAAAATGCTTTAAGACTCCGTTAGCGTTTTAACCCATTATTTGGATCTGTTTTCTCTGGGAATTGTTCCCACATATTATTTAGGAATAATTAAGCCTTAAGAATCCATCTAGGACCCTAACCAAGGTCATATACTTCATATGGTTGCGTAACGCTCATTTTTACGTTTTACGCGTTTTCTCTTTTCTTTTGGATTTATTTTCTTCACCAAAATTCTTTAGGAACTATTAGGCCCTCAAATACCATATTAGAATTATTTAATCATCATATTTAAGTTCAAGGTATTTCTGTATTGTCGTCACTGACTCGACAGATTTCCACACCACAATTATAAATAACGTTTCCAATGTTATACATATAGGTGTCCACAAATTCAGATAAACGTTTCCACATGTTCATTTAAACATTTCCATGTTTTTACAATTCTACGATTATCTATAATGTTTTCACGCCATGATTACATATAAACGTTTCCACTGTGTGATTATACATAAACATTTTTATAATTATATATGATGTTTTCGTGACACAATTATATATAATGTTTTCAACGTTATACATAAAGGAGTCCACGAGTTCAGATAATGTTTCCACCTTTTTATTTAAACATTTCAACATTGTTATATATATGGTTCCCCGTTTTTATTTAAATGTTTCCCCGTTTCTACGATTCCATGATTATATATAACGTTTCCATGACATGATTACATATAAACATTTCAATAATTATATATGATTGTTTACATGCCACAATATGTTTCCACAATATAAACGTTTACACTGCCATGATTACATATACACATTTACACAATTATATATTCCATGCCACAATTAAATATAACGTTTCTACGACACATTTCCACGCTACAATCAAGTATATCGTTTTCACCGTTATGCATAAACGTATCCACGAGTTTATATAAACATTTCCATGTTTTTTATAAACGTTTCCACATTTTTATTTCAATGTTTCCATGTTTCTATATGTAACACCCCTACCACTAATCCTTTACTTACCGTCTAATCATCCCAATTAAACTACTACTCGCATCGGAATTACTACTACTACGGCGGGTGATACAATGCCACTAACCGCCCATACGGCTAGCCAAGCTTGCACTACTTACAGTCACGGTCTGATGTCTAAATATTACCGAGCTACTACATTATATTCCAAATACAAAAGATCATATACTTACATTACTGGATTACCGAGTATCAAAGTGTATTCATTTACATCCTTTCACTAGCTCCCAAAAATAATGAGTTTAAACAGACTACTCATCTATACCCATTCGGAATCCCACAATATTCAAAAGGGGTGTACCCCATGGTACACCGGCTAAACAAAAAGGCTTACAGCCGTGTACAACTTGGTACACCTTTCACAATTCATTAATTACAATCAAAGAGAAATCATCTTGATCTCAACAAGTCTTCACCCTTCACGAGGACCTGCAATATATTAAAAACAGTGCCCCAAGGGGCTCAGCAAAAAGCTGCATATAAACTTTGCATATACTGCGTGCTAACTAGGGTACGCCGACTATTTAAGGTCGACTGTACATGCGGTTCATTATTATCATGCATACATGTTTTACATACAATCATACACAATTCGATACACAAGCCAAACAACAATACAATAGCATACACAATACTTACCTTCACAAGGGTTAGCCAAATTACACATCCGGGTTAATCGGATGCTTGTTACTCTTTTACTCATTACACAATACTTACACAAACTTTCTTTTACTTTACTTACTTACTTTTCCATACTCGTTTACTCATTCTTACTTACTTACTTTTACTCATGTTAAGTCGGAATGACCTCCGGGCAGGGACTACACCATCCCACCATCGGGTTTTACTTGGCTCACTAATCCAGGATGCTACCCATTTAAGGGGCTTGGGCCGTGGAAAAGTTTAAGACCCAGGAATTGGATCCAACCTCTTGTGTCTCCTCCTCCTCACGCATGGCCGAAACTATATTGGACTTCTACTCATTCCAATTTACCCATTTATTATGTTAGATTGGTTAGCTTGTTAGGAATTAGTTAGAAGTCCATCACAATTGTATTCGGTCACAACACGGTACACCAAGCATACACACATTCATTATCATCCATACATTTCATGAATTATACAAACTATGATTTAAGAAAATATTCAACAAGGAACAATATCATATATTCACAAGTAGGCATACTAGTTCCGATTCGTGTGTTTATCTTATTTAGGTGATCAATTATCACACAACACACAAATCAGAGTAGCCAAGGTAGCATACGGGACATGAGAAGTTCATACCGTTCACCGTTGTACTTGCAACCGACTTTCCTTCGGTGTTCACAATTCAAGTCCTATAACATATACATGGAGTGGTATGGTTAATGACTTATTATTATTCTAACTTTTATTCCGTTACCATTCCCTATGTATACTTACTAATTCTTACATATTACAAGAGGTCATGAATCTATTTCATACTTTAGGTTTACTTCCTTACTCATGTACAAGTTCTTTTATTATTCTTAACCACAATGGTATACACCTATATATATATATACATATGATTACTATAGTTAATATATATATATATATTTAAAGTTTTGGGCCGACCGACCCACCGCCTCTTGGGTCGGTCCATTCCAGTAAGTTTTCCGTCCTCCAAACTTACCCGACCGACCCACCGTCCGACCCAACCTTTGGGTCGGTCGAAGTCAGAAACTTCAACCTCAGAAAATTTTTCCCGACCGACCCACGGCCCTCTGGGTCGGTCCATTCCAGAAAGTTTTGTTTCAGTTGTTTATGCTCCGACCGACCCACGACCGATTCAACCTCTAGGTCGGTCGGTAGCAGAACTTGCCTACAGATTTTGTTTTTGCTTCTTTTTCTTACCCATTTCTTCCCCAATCTTCCTACAAGTAATCCCACATGTTTTCACACTAATTAGACCTTCTAATCCACCTTAATACATCCATTAACTCATTACCCATTTCTACACTAATTCACACACATTATTTCCTAAGTTTCCATTCCAGCACTTACACTATTTTTCTTAGTTGCATTTTGCTACAGATTTTGATTCTCACTTTCTCCTTCTATGGCTCCCTCTTCTAATGTTATTCCTAAGGCTTATAATGCATTATACACCTCTCCTAACCTACCCACTAACTAGCTCCAATTAAAATCTGTTTCAAGTTATATTTTCCACCTAGTTAAACTCTTAAGTTCCCTAGTTTCTAGGTAAAATTTGCCATAGTCTCCTCTATATTTTTACATTCTCACCACATGTTTTAGCTCACAAAACACCACTTATCACACCTGTTTATTAACAGCATTAATATACAATCCTCCAAAGCAATTACTAAGCATTAACACTCATTAAATTTCCTGCACACAACATCTAATTCTCTCTAGGTTTCAACAAGTTTTTAAATGTCTTTTAAGCTTCAAAACAGTTTGGTTCCCACATTATACCACTACTCATTAACATTTACAATACTCATTTACACTACTAAAAATCTGTTACAATAGACATTACAAAAGCCACACAAGTGGGTGCAATTTACCTTGTTTCCTCACTAGCTTTTCGTTTCTTCTTCTTTCTTCTTTCTTTCCTATTTCTTTTCCCTTCCTCTCTTCCCACCGGTTATGGAGATTCAATTCTCACAAGCTACAGCCCATTCATTGTACACATTCTAAATTAAAACTAACCCTTAATCATCTTTAAAGCTTAAAGTGAGTTTTAAGGTTTAAGAATTGATATTACCTTGCAAGTGATGAGATGAAGTCTAGGATAGCTCAAGAACAAGATTTATACTCCTCCAAGGAAGCCAAAATCGGCTAGAACACAAGCACCAAACAAGAGTTTAGGTTGAATTTTCGTTTTGCCAATAAGGGCTAGAAAAAGATGAGGTTTCAAGATTATTTTTACCTCAAAATGACAAGGAGATGAAGGTGCTTCTAATGGTGGTCTTCAAGCTCCAAATGCAGCACACCCATGGATATGAAAATGGGTGTTTTCATATTTTGAAAGGAGGAATGTGTTCTCCTTGATGAAAGGATTCCAATGGTATAAGTTTTGTAATTTTTGAAGAAGGTTAGAGTAGTTAACAAGAGGAGAGAAGGAGGGAGTTGTGTTGGCTTATGCAAATCGCCATGGTTGGCTTCAAGAGGAAGAAGAAGAAATCAGAGAAAGAAGAAGGGTGCAGTACGTGAGTGAGGGAAATGAGGGAGTAGGAGAGAGAGTAGTAAAGTAATGAGTTACTTTTTGCTTTTATTTGGTTTGTCTTTTACATATAAGAAGGGGATTAAAAGAGTGTGAGAGAGGGCAGTAAAATCGGCCCACACAGCACACACAATCAGATTTACATTTTTATTTTCAATAGTGGACACACTAGTTTGGTTTATTTGCACTTTCACCCCATAACTTCCCGTTTTTTACCGTTTTTACTATTTTCTCGTTTTATTGATTTTATTGACTCTAGACCTTCACTAATGTTTATTAATGACTATTTGGTTGACCAATATTGCTACGAGTCTATTTGACCCGCTTAAAGTTGCGTTTTCCCGGTTTCTTCGAAAAACACGCTTTAAGGTTCGTTTGTGTTTTTAGCCCGTTTTAAGGATCTGTTTTCTTCGGGATTTGTTCCCTCATGATTATTTAGACATAATTAAGCTTCTAAATTACTTATTAGCCTAATTAATCACTATTTTTAATTACGGGGTATTTCACTATATATAAATGTTTCCACGCCATGATTATACATAACATTTCTAATATTATACATAAACTGAATTGTTGGAGTGGACTTTACGTATTTATTGACATTTGATTTTTATATATGCACTACACGATAACTTATAACATGAAGGTTAAAACACAAACGTGCAATATTTTTGAAAAATATTATACATCACTTTTTTTAATTTTGAAAATAATATAAATATTAGCGTGGTATTTTTTATATTAGCAATTTTCTTAATTATAATCAGTTTGATTGGTGTATTTTGAATTGCAATACTCCATTTTTTACATGTATGTATCAACAACAAATATTATAAGATTAGATAACTATAATACAATAACGATGTCATTCAATTTTTTTCTTTAAAAAGTATAAATATTTAGGGTGTTTGGGGGGTAGTGTAATCTTTTTGGGGTGGTTTTATACTTTATATCGTCGTTACAGACTCGACAGGTTTTTAGGGCTTGGGAGGTAGACCCTAAACCCTGCACTACAAACCCTAAAAATGTCTTCGACTTTTTTTAGCATTACTATGGTGGGTTTTATGGTGTTTGGGGGGGGGGGGTAGGGTAATCTATTAGAAATTTGTTATGTACTTTATATTGTAACAACTAACTCGACAGGTTTTTAGGGTTTGTAGTGCGGGCTTAAGGTCCACCACTACAAACCCTAAAAATGCCTTCGACATTTTTAGCTTTTCTAGGGTGGGTTTTAGGGTGTTTTGGGGGGTAGGGTAATCTATTTGGAAGCCGTTCTATATTTTATATTGTATAGAACGTGAAGGATATAAACATTTGGAAACGATAAACTGAGTTGCTGGAGTCAAGTTTATGTATAAATTTAACCTTGATTTTGTGTACCCATAATAGTTAATAAACGTTTACACTGATGATAGAAACATGTACACAATTGTGTATATGAATCATAGAGTTATAGTGTATATGAATCATGGTGTATATGAATCATGGAGTCATAGTGAATATAAATCATGGTGTATACTCATTTTTAATATATATAAATATTTATAAATCATCATACGTCACTTTTTTACATATATGTATAAACAACAAGATTATAAGATTAAAAATTATTATACAATAGTCATATATACTCATGTAAAATTTTTGTATAAATAATAAATTATTCTATAATGATTATAAATAATTACTACCTACTATTTAAAATATAAGTCGACTGAAAAATATATCTAGATTCAAATCTATTTAACTTCATATCTTATTAAGATATTATAAAAAAGGAAAAGTATAAAAATTTCAGTATGCAATTATTCACCGCTTACCTACTCTTATATATATAATTCCCTACTAATAAAAAGAAAAAAGAAACCAAAAAAAAAAAGAAAAAAAGTCTTTCGTTTGGCGACGGAGAATCGACTACCATCCTGTAATCCTCGCCCTCATCAAATACTTCTATATGCCTATAAGATTGAATTAAAAAATATACATAAATCCTTTGATTATAATCTATATATCTTATCTTTAGTTAAATAAGTTACAACTTATTAATTTGAAATATACTAAATTGTAAACTAGTTAATTTTGTATATAATTAATATAAAAGTTAAAAAACCATTTAACTATGAACAAATATATTTGTGTTATATATTTCAAACAAATATTTATAATTTTACTATTCTTCTTTTAGTTATATACTATATGTTAGTATACACTATAAAAATAAACAATGTTAAAAATCCATATTAAAATATTTAAAATAATTTTATAAGATTTAATTACTACAAAAATTTAAAATTACTAATAAAAAATAATTCACAGTAAGAAAATATGCATGAACTTAAAATTAGGTTTAGTCACTACTTATTATTTCATTATTATATACTCTTCAATTCTTAAAAGAAACTTATTTTATTTTATTTGAAAATGCCAATTTAATTGTAAAAAATAATTGTAATTATACTAATATTACTTAGTTAGATGTTAAAATGTAAATCTTAAATTTTTTTAATACCTAAAATATGCTAAAAAATATAAAATAAGATATGTTAGCATATAAAATTATTCTTAATATATTAAACACTATATAAATCTATAAGACTCTATGATATAAAGTTAAGAACTAATTGTTCACCAAAATAATTTTATAATTAATTACTTATAAGTGACGTAGTAACTATTTTGTAAAGCCTATAAATATTTTTGAAGTATAATATAATTTTGATATAATTAATTACGATTTTTTTATTTTGGTTAAAGTATCTAAAGTGAATATTGATTGTGTTGAACCTACTATTTAAAGTGATGAATATCATTAGTAATTATAATACTCCTTTTTTTTTACTCTTCACATTATTTATAAAATATAAGATCTTTCAATTCTACCCCTAATAATCTATTTATTCACAACTCTAGTTTTCCATGTACTACTGTCACCAATGCAAAATGGCCCAAATAAAAAAAAACAAATCGAACCCCCTAATTAGGATTTGGGCAGGGGTGGAGCCAGCTTTTAGAATTTATGGGGGCCATATTAAAATAATAGAGGGCCCATATTATAAAAAATGTTAATATTACATGTCTGTTTTTGTTAATTTTTTTAAAATTTGCCCACCCAACCATACTCTTGGCTCCACCACTGGATTTGGGATAATAGGTATCTCTGACTATGAACCCCCGAACTTTAACCCTGTTATCAAGACATTAACTACGTGCTGACCCGTAAGCTTAATCACATTAATAATGACAGGCTGGACAAAGAACACTACTTAATCAGCATTGTTATTTTTCTAAACACGTCAACCCTACCTTAAAAATGCATCTGAAGTGGGATGGGAGAGAGTTAGACGATGTTGATTAAACAGTTTTGATGTCCAGGCTGACATTATTAATGTGATTAAGGTGGCAGGTCAACACGTAGTTAACTTCCAGATTATAGAGATAGTTTGGGGGTTCATAGTCAAATATACCTTAACCTCAAAGTGGTTACCAATAATTATGATAAACACAAAGAAGTTAGATGTATAATCCCAAAACTCAAAGAATTTACTCTAATTTTATTCACTAGAATTCATATGCTAAACGTGATTGTAGTATAATAAGCAATAAACAAATATATTAGTCAGCACTTGCAAATGAAATCCAAGACGTTGATAAACATAAAAAAAGTTTATTCACAAACCTTGTTTTTAATAAGGAGTAGAAATAAAAGCATAAAAGGATAAACGACAACAAATTAGAATGATATTTTCTGGATCAAAGATGGCTTGAATTAGAATTAGATGTAAATATTTACATTTGATGCGCAACATTCGTTGGTCTATACGTTATTTTTTCAAAATCAGTAAGGATTTCTTTTTATATGAATCTTAACCGTTTCGCGGGAATATATGAACTGTTCGAACAAAAAAATCATACATAGATAATTCTATAACTCTAAACTGAGAGAACGTGGATGAGCCAGTCCACCACTAATGAATCTCCAAACCGCTAAACACACAGACGGCAGCGAGGTTAGAAATAGAGAGGAATGGAGACCTGAAAACCCCCATGGCTCGTGCATATACTTCAATCAGAAGAATCCAGAACGTAATAAAATACAACCTACAAAACCAATAATGGATTCATCCACCAACCCTAAAAAATTTCGTCATGAAAGATCACTATCGGCGGACGCCGCCAAAGGGTTACAATCCTTCCAATCCCCAACGGTGACAGACGATCTAGGGATTCCGCCGTCATCAGCAGGAGGGTGGACTGTGAGAACCAACGAGTACGCGGTGGTTGAAGAGAGACAACAACAACGATGTCGGCGGTTTGTGGTAGAAAGTGGTAATTTGAAAGGGAGAAGGCTGTTCGAGGGGTCGAGGAATTTGGATTCAGGTAGTGATGAAGTGGGGGATGTTAGTGACAAAGACTCTATTGAGATGAATGGGGAAGTTGATCATGATCATGATCTGGGACTCGATCTTTTCCATGGCGCTATCGTTGAGCAACGTTGCAGTGGTAGTGAAGAAGGGTCGTCGAGGAAATGCGGCCAGTGTAACTGTTGCTGCTGCTGCTGCTACTGTTCTTGTTCGGGTCCGTGTGGAGATGATAGTCTGTCAAAGAAATGCGAAAATGAGAAGTGGACGGAGGCGGTGAAAAAGGAATTGGAAATTGTGAAGGTGAAGAAGGCACGCGGTAGCGTTAGTAGAGGGGGCAGAAGAAGATTGTGGTGGGTGGTCCCGGGAACCTGCGTAGTTATTGCACTGATGGCAGCTGTTGTCAGTATTGTCAGAAGTGTTCATGGCGTTGGGTATGGGAAAGTTGGGGTCGGTCTAGTTCCAACTTGAGGTGTGAGATCTCAAGGTCTTGTCTAGTGTAGTACTCATCCAATTGCTAATTTGCTACTACCTCCGTCCCACTTTGATTGTACTGTTTGCTTTATGACACGTTTTTCCACATCAATATTAAACATATAAGATAAAATAATTTTATAAAACTAAATTTTGTAACATATAGTTTATCATGTAAGGATTCATATGTAAAACTTAAATTTTCAAAATTAATTTATCTTATATGTTAAAAATTGAAGTCAAACGACATATCTAAATAGTAAACAGGACGGTCATTTCAGGACGGAGGGAGTACTTCTCGTGATACAATTTTTTTAGTAAACCCTGATTATTTCCGTTATGAATTAGGATGGATTGGATGTTTTCGAAAGGAGAGATAAAATCTTGACTTTGCATACAAATTTGTCTTCTTATTCCTGTTTAATATAGGGTGGATCACTAATAATTTACTGTTACCGTAATACAGTACTCTTTTGCAGCATGTTCATGTTGTATTCGTAACTTGTGATTGCCTGCTACTAGATAGACCAAATCATTCAAGTTAAGCAGTTGTTTATTAGGCTATGGGTGATGAAGCTTCAAACCCTGCATGCCATTTTTTCTTCATCTAATGTCGGCAGCAATGGGGATTATAATTTTTCTTTATGAGTGGGCCTCACATTATATAGTGGGTCTGCCTAAGAAATGTGAAACAAATCCCCATTCAAAAAGGTGGGATCATATAGTGACACCGAAGCTTTAAAGTTCTTGCTCATACCCCAACCCCTAGAAAGAAGAAATCATGCATTTACATCTTTTTGCGTATGACGAATCAACACATTTCTTGAGTTTGAATTTCTATAATATGGCTTCCATCAAATCAATCAATTGATCCGGAGTTACATCCCACCAAAACAAACACAAACAAGGTATGCATCCACACAAATTTGACAAGCACGTTAGGACGAGTGCTCACCATGACATACCATCAACATAAAGTAAAATAATTGAGTTGACAAGTAAATTAATGTTAACAGTATTCTTCAAAAATTGTGCTCACAAGGCAGTTAGAAGAACGTGCCCCACGTGTTCTCCCAAGCGACTAAGAGTTTTCACGAAAGCCTAAGCCATTGGCAATCTGTGTCGCTGACCTCCCCTGCTAGAAGCTGTCCTCATCCCGCGTTGTTCATAGAGTACTTCTCACCGACTTAGCCCATTGTACTCCTCAAGTGAGTTCTTGGCCTTGTTTGGTTTTGCTCTTCGGTTCCCCGATCAATGGGATCTCTGTCTGAATGGAAGTACTGTGAAGATTTCCCCAATTGATTTCTCATTGTTTCCTGATCTGGATATCATGCTTAGTATTTGTGACCTTGCATGCCCCATTGTATTTGTGATGGACATCCTTTCTTTAAATTGACGTTATCCGCCCTCTCTACACTGCCTCTCGTCGCTCATCAGACGGGATTCTGTCTTCTTGACAAAGATGAAGCTTAGCCGACCGAAAATGAGCCCAATTTTTTGACAACTTAAAGGATATTGTGGTTTTACAGTTACTTGTGTTGGAAGGATTGCCTTGCTATAGAGAATAACTATCTTGTTGGCACCACATTGACTGTTCGATCCACAGAGGCTTGGGACTCAGTTGGGGGTGTACCGAGATTTACGGATGGTCGGCTACTGGAGATCGCTGGTGCACTTGGAATTTGATAATTAAGGCACTTAAAATTGCATAACCCTCTGCCATGGCTTGTCTTTGGAGACTTGAATGAAATAATCTTCAGCTATGAACAAGAGGGCCAGAGGGATCGCAACAGCTCAATGACGAGAGCTTTTAGAAACTGTCTTAGCTTCTGTGAGCTCAAGGACTTGGGTTATATAGGGGACGTACAACCTCTCCCTTCTTATTTGTTTTTGTATGGAAGCACTTTCCTCAAGTTTGAGCACAACCGCGGCTTTGGGCTATACTAGGGGTTCTCCTTTAAGGGCATAGGCACAGATATTCTATCCTTTTTCTTCGTTGATGACTATGTAATTTTTGGAAGGGCCTCAACAACCAATGCTAGGAGAATTATGAATCTGTTTGAGGATTTCCAGGAAGCGTCGGGGCAAATTATCAACGTGTCTAAGTCCATCCTTATGTTCTCTGCCCAGATCAATAGAACGATCCGGTAGGAGATCTCAGCGATGTGGCAAATTGATGAAGTATCGGACCTTGGGATGTATCTTGGATTTCCTAGTGCAATCGGTAAGAACAAGAAACAGATCTTTAATTACATTAGGGACAGGGTCCACAAAATAGTGAGCAGATTGGGAAGACTTGTCTCGCAGGCTGGCAGAATCACACTAATCAAATCAGTCTTGCAGGCGACCTCGTCTTATGTCTTAGCAGTTACTCATCTACCATTATCTCTTCTGCATGAAGTTCAAGCTATCATTCACAACTATTGGTGGAAAGGCTCTCTTAGCAAATAGGGTATAAGCTTGAAGAAGTGGACCTCATTATGTTGCAGTGTTGACCAAGGGGGTATGGGTTTCAGAATTTTCATCATTTTAATGAAGCACTGGTTGCTAGAATGCTATGGAGAATTCTCTGAAATCCGGAAATCCTCCTAGCTCAGCTGATGAAAGCTAAGTAATTTCCATATTGTGATATTATTGGTTCATGCCTTGGTTGCAGGCCAAGTCCGATTTGGCGTTTGCTCTGCGGGACTCTTGCTTAATCAAGTTAGAAGCTAGGAAGGTTATTGGTAACGGGCAATCTACCAGAATCACAGACAAGTGGTTGCTGGACAAAGACGGGGGAGAACCATGGGCATGGAGACTCCCAAACTTTGTCAAAAAGAATGGGAAAGTATCATGGCTTATTAATAGGGATGAAAATTCTTGGATTGAGAGTAGAGTCTGAAGTTGGTTCCCAGAGGATGATGTTCATCATATCATTTGAAAACCATTGGGATCCGTTGGATACTTGGGTTTGGGGCAGCACCAAAAGTGGCAAATTTACGGTGAAGTCCGCTTACTTCTTAGTGCTTGCAGCTTTACTCAAAGAGTAGACTCCGGACCATCAGCTAACAGAATTGGTCTTGTAATGAAAAAATTACGGAAGCTTACCATGCCTTCCAAAATTCATCTTTTTTCCCAAAAGATACTGAATGGGATCCTACCATGCGAAGCCATCGTCTCGAACCAATATAGGTTGATAATTGGTGTCGTAAAAAAACAAGTGTGATTTGCGGCGGCTATGAAAACTTGTCGCATGTCTTCTTTAAATGTTGACTTTCTAAGGTATGGTGTCGAAGAGAAGGCGTGATGAAACCAAACCTAGGAACTATTATTTGGCTCTCCGGGAATGACTTGTGGATGTGTGCCTCAATCTAACGAGTGATGACCCCATGTCTACACTTACCTTTCTCTAGAAAATCTGGTTTGCGAGATGCCAAATTAACCATGATGAGACGTTCGACTTTGAATGGGGGATGCAAAGGGGTATGGATCGTGCACAACTTTTTTTGGAAATGGCTAACCCGACATAAGACTAGGGTTTTGAGAGTAGGACGTTGGTATTACTACGGAGGAGGTTGATCTGGAGGTGTTCGTTCATGGCAGCGCCACTAATAAATGCAAGGCGATGGGTGCCTGGTACAAAGATAGAACCGGCCGGAAATTAGCAGTGACGATCGCTCAGGATCAGATTGGCTAGGCCTCTGCTATTGTTGAGGCGAAAGTTTTGAAATTGGGCGTTGATATTGCATGAGAATCGGGTGCAGCCAGAATTCGGGTCTTCTCTGATTGCCTTTACAACGTCAGATATCTTAATCAAAAGGGAGAGGTGAGACTTGACGTGGAATTTGTGCTCAATCAAGTGTCTGAGGTAGCATCAGTTTTTGAATTTATTTGTTGATACTATCTTTCTCATGACAAGACTGTTAGCGGCCATGGGTAGTCGGGGTCACAACTATTATAGAGCATATATACTTGGAAAAACGAAGGCTTTCATATTTGTCTAGGAAACATTTACGCGACATAAAGACAACAAAGATAGATGAATAACCTAGCTACTTGAAAATTGATCTAGACAGAAAATGATGTTTTATGAGAAAAATCCAATCAATCTAAAGATTAAAGCCTTAGCACCAAAAACACATATCTAGACATTTCAATACAATAATTAAGAGATTACAAAAATTTTTAACTTCTCTAGATTAATAATGGTGAATGACTCAAAAAAGTTGAAAAAATAAATACTAAAAGTAAACGGTAAACAAAGAACTAGAAAAAGAATCTCTTGACTTTTCCTTTCGTCTCTTTTTTTTTTTTTTTTTCTTTCCAATTTCATACTTGTATATGTTGCTACTGGATTCACAATATAGCTCACGTTATTTAGCTATGTATAAAGCCATAAATGGAGAGGTGAAGCAAGGTTCCCTTCATTCGAAAGTTTTTCATTTTAATTATATATTATTGCCAACCTATGTTCTTTCTTGGTGGACTACACATTTATCTCATTGTGTGGCTCCCTAATATGAAGATAGCCAACTATAATAAGTTTCCATTATCATAACTTAATTTAACTTAGTCATAAATGGACGGAAACTTTTTTTTTTTTTAATCTGAGATGAGGCGTAATGAAAACTTATGGTTTTTTTTTTCTTTTCTGTTTGTTATACAGCAGTGAAATGAGTTGTTTTTGACATTTTTTTATTTTACTAAAACATTAGTTATAATTATTATAGAATAATTTATTATTTGTACAAAAATTATATATGACTATATTATTGTATAATAGTTTTTATATATTATAATATTTTTTGTTTTTATATATAAATAATATAGCATATATCTGTCCAAAATACATGACTTAATAACTGAATAATATATTTTTAAAAAAATTGCTTTAAAAATACAAAGCTATTATTTATAATTTTTTAAACAATTATTCTTGGCTACACGTATTTGTAGCTATCTTTAATTGCATTTATAATTGTACAAGTTGTATAGTGTGATAATACAAGTTTTATAAATTTATTAGGAGTTAGTATGTACATCTAGTACAATTTCAATAATATTAAAATACAATGTATAACTTTATATATATATATTCAAACATGTTTTATTTACTAACCGTACATTTTTTATAGAACAAATGTACATGTATGTAGCCATCTATAGCTACATCTGGATGTAAATAAACAATTAGCTTTTCCAAATTAAAAAAGTGATGTATAATGTGTTTTATATATATTCAAAATGAGTATACACCATGATTCAAATACACTATGACTCTAAAAGAACGTTCAAATGAAATATATATAACAGTTAGTATCATTTTTTGATAGTAATGGATACGATGAAGGTTGTGTGCATGATTCTAATCATTAGTGGAAATATTTATAAATTATCGTTGCTATGTAAAAACCAAGGTTAATGAATACGTAAAATCGACTCCAACAACTAAGTTTATCGTTTCCAAACTTTTAAATTCTTCAGGTTTATCAATCAGTCAAAGCTCTGTAAAATGATAAATGGTAAGGACAAATTCTTATACACTATGATTCGATAAGAACGGTCAAAGGGAAAGATATATATTATAGTTAGTTTCATCTTTCTATAATAGTGATGGAAGCGATTGTAGAAGGTTGTGTACATGTTTCTAATCATCAGTGGAAACATTCATAAGTTATCATGGATACGTAAAAACCAAGGATAACAAATACGTAAATTCGAATCCAACAACTCAATTTATTGTTTCCAAACGTGTCTAGTCTTCAGGTTTTCAATAAATTAAGCTCAGTAACTGATAAATGCAAAGAAAATATTATTATACACTATGATTGATAAGAACCGTGAAAGGAACAAATATATAATAGTTAGTGTCACCTTTTTCAAAATAGTGACGAAAATAATTATATAAGGTTGTGTACATGTTTCTAATTATCATTGGAAACGTTTATAAGTTATCGTGGATACGTAAAAACTAAGGTTAAATAGATACGTAAAATTGGCTCCAACAACTCAGTTTATCATTTCTAAATGTTTGTAACCTCCAGGTTTATCAATCAGTCAAGCTTTGTAAACTGATAAATACTAGGAAAATATTCTTATAAACTATAATTCAATAAGAACGGTCAAAGGAAAAGATTAAATAACAGTTAGTGCTATCTTTTTTAAAATAGTGATGGAAACGATTGTAGAAGATTGTGTACATGTTTCTAATCATCAGTGGAAACGTTTATAAGTTCTCGTGGATATGTAAAAACCAAGGCTAAATGAATACATAAAATCAACTCCAAAAACTCAGTTTATTGTTTCCAAATGGTTTATAGCCTTCAGGTTTATCAATCAATCAAACTCTATAAATTGCTAAATGCTAGCAAAATATTCTTATATACCATGATTTGATAATTAAGAACAGTCAGAAGAAAAGATAGTGTCATTTTTTAAACTAGTGATGGAAACGATTATAGAAGGTTGTGTACATGTTTCTAATCATCAGTGGAACGTTTATAAGTTCTCATGGATACGTAAAAACCAAGTTTAAATGAATCATAAAATCAACTCCAAAAACTCAGCTTATTGTTTTCAAATGGTTTATAGCCTTCAGGTTATCAATCAGTCAAACTATAAATTGATAAATGCTAGGAAAATATTCTTATATACCATGATTCGATAATTAATAACAGTCAAAAGAAAAGTGAAATACCCCAAACCTTGATATGTGGTTTAAATATCAAACTATGGTATGTAAAGGCTAAAAAGTGCCTTGGAAACATCAGTGAACAATTTAAACCATAGTAAAATGCAATAAAGCACTAAGACACAGTTTGAGCAAAAACATGCTCTAAGCTATGAGTGAACTTGGTTAGGACCCAAAGAGCCTACCAAGACTTAATAATATTTAATTATGATTTTATAAGGCTAATAAAGTCTTCAGGAAACCTTGGTAGACAATAAAACCAAACAAAACACAAGAAAATACCTTAAAGTCAATATGAGCAAAAATGTGCTCTAAGCTTGGGATAAATTTGTATAAGACCTAATGGTCATATCTATACCTTATAAATATGTTAATGAACATATTAAATCAATTACCAAAGAAAACCAAGCTTGAAAACAAGTTAAAACACAAAATGTGCTTTAAGGAGTCTTAAAGCACGTTTTTGAAAAATTGTCTTGTAAATGAGTTTTGAATGGCTAAATGTCCATCATTACTCTTTAATTAACATGTGTACTATATAGTATCACATTTGGGTGGCTATATCAATGGGAAATCAAAAATTTCACTTCTATGTGCCTTGTTTTTGTGAATAGTAACTTTAATAAGCTAGTTTGTAACATATGATGTTATAAGTAATTAAATTGGTCAACAAAGACTATTATACCCTTCTAAGTATATGGGGGCCGATTTTTATGAAGGTGAGTCACCACCATGTAAAAATCAATTAAGGAAAGGAAGGGTAGGAAGGTAAAAAGGAGAAAGTTACCTTATAATACAAATATCTTGTTAAAGCAAGTTCTATCTTCATTTCTCCTTTCCTTCTTCATTTCACACGTCTCCAACCTCCCTTCTTGCTCTCTTTTACGAGCTGCTACAGCAACACCAACACCACCATTGTTTTCCATCTTTGACCACTTGTAACTCCTAGCTCCATGGTCCGAATTCAATTCCAAGACCACCATTCTTCTAGTTGGAGCAAGCTCTACACTTCTACCTTTTCAAATCTTCAATAACTCAATTTCGGTGCCAAGGAGATTCACCATTGATGGAGCTTGAGCTCACCTTTTCACATATTATTGTTCTCCTTTGCTTCTAGGTAAGGAATCTCAAAGAAAAATCAAGTTTCCTCTCCTTTTAGTACATGGCCGAAAATTCACCTCACCATGGTGTCTTTACCTTGCTTGTTTTAGCTTCATTTGAATCTTCCAAGGGCTTGGTGGAGTCCTCTCTTGATATATTCAAGCTCTTTCCATTCCAAGGTAAAACAATCATTTTAATACCTTAAGATAATATATGTAAACCTAGGGTTTACAATGAGATGAAGCATAAAGCTTATATACTCATTTCAATGTTGGTATATTGTTTAGTAGTTGACAAGGAAAGAAATGCCTTACCGGTTTAAGAGGAAACAAGAAAGAAGTTTGAGTGGAAAAGAGGTAAATATGCTATCTCAATGTGGTATAATGCCTTAGGAGAAATGAGCTTATAATGCTTGCTAAAACTACCTAAAGAGCAAATGGTGAATGACTTAGTAAGGTGTTCTCAAGGAGACTAGTAAAGGAACATATGTCTTGGTGTGTTAATTGCAGGTCAAAGGCTTATATATTGTGGAAATTCAGTGTTTAAGGTTTATGCAATTTAAGGGCCTAAGAGCCATGTTATTTAAGGGCCTAAGTGCCAAGCAATTTAAGTTAAGCACTATATTGTGATGTAGTGCTAAATGTGTGAAGTTTGTGTATAAAGATGTGTTTGATGGATTTTAGGTGTTCTTGAATGAAATAAGGTAAAAACCTAAGTGTTTGGATGTGAGTATACACAAGAGAAGCTATGGCCAAATTTGGGAAAATGTGTAAGAAGTTCTAAGTATTTTAAGTAAGTTTTGGTGAACTAGGAAGTGTTAAAGGTGAATAAATGTTTACTTGAGAAGAAAACGTGTATTAAGGTGATTTAGAGTGTAACAAGGACTTAGGCATGATCTTAAGGTTTTAGTATGTACCAAAGTCATTTTGGACTTAGGCAAACTTTGGTAAAATAAGGAGTTGATGGTAAGAAATGATGCTTGAAAGATGATGTTAAAATGAAGAGAAAGTATTTTGAGATAGTAGTTATTATGGGTATGAAACACCACTTGGAGACTAGGAGAAAACATTGTAACATTGTAAGTGTTAGGAATTTTGTGAAGATATAAGTAAAAGTTTAAGGAATTTTTGGGATGTTTCGAGAGGGTTTAAGTGTGCCCAAAAGATGTTAAAACATGTGAGAGAACATGTGTAAAGCATAGGAAAAAATTGGGATGAATTTGGAGTTTAGAAAGAGGAGAAAAGCACATTAGAAAATGGGTTCTGCAGTGGACCGCCCCTACGGACCGCCCCTGTGGGGAGGTCCAGTGCAGAGAAGTGAAAAAAAAAATATACGTGTAGCATCTGTTGTGGACCGCCCCTGGGACCGCCCCAGAGGGGCGGTCCAGACCAGAAATGAAGAAAAAATTTTGTTTAAGGCTCCTAATGATGGGGGATTGAATGGTAATGGTTTTAGATGATGTTTAGGCCTTGTTTGGTGACATGTAAAGGCCTTAAGAGGTGTAAACAAGTATGAGGTGTAATGAGAAGTGATTAACTTATATGATTAAGTTTAAATTACAATGACTTAGTGGTCCAACATTAGGGAGTGATGATGGTTAGAAAGATAAGCATTAGACTTTAAACAATCATGTTACATCGATGTTAATAAAAGTACATGTAATGTTATCAGTTGTTCGAGAATTGCTCGAGGAACATAAGTGGATGTGGTAAAGTGGACTCCGGTGACAGGTATGGTTTTCTTGCAACCTGTGTCCTACCGGATTACACCGGCTTGTATGCCAATGTGTTTTTCTGTGTGTTTGCCACGTTATAAGATAAACCATGAAACGAGTTTACAGTCGTTATTGTTATTGTATGTTTACGTGCCGATACCGGTAACCTCGAATGCGCTTGAAGGGCTAGTTAACCACTATTAGGTAAACGTAGGAGAACGGTATCCGGTGATAACGTTTCCGACCTAAGGAACGTTCTGACCACGGCTATGCGTGAGTTAGTTATGTGATGTTTGTGTGTGATGTTTGTGTGTGAATGTATGACTCTCCCTTCCCTTGTGAGTGTCTAATAAGACTTAACCCAATGTTGTGATTGTTTAACTAAGTTCAATGATGAACTTCTGACAAGTGCTAACGGGGGGAGTGAGGAGTCCGGTCTGTTCCGGCCACGCGTGTGAGTATGGGGGTCGTTGTCATAGCAGGTTCGATCCTCTCCGTATGTTATGGTTGTTTTCCAATTTGGTTCCCAACCTTCCCTTTAGCTTAACCAAGACTATTACTGACTCACGTCGGGCCACAGGGGCATACTATGTTATGTTTGTTTCGGTGTGCTTGGATCACTATATCCGAGACACCTTGTGTTAAGTTAACCGTTCATTTAACGAGACGGTAACGAGTTATGTAACGAGCTTATCATGAGGCTGGCAACATTCTCTAGGCTCACCAGTGTATTAGCAATGTTTGGGTCGGTTCCTAAGAGGACCATTCCCGTTATGTTATGTATCTTTGCTGTGATGCAATATCTATTGCGGTGTTATGTTGTGCACGTGGAAACGTGCAAAGTGTTGTTAAGCGTTGTTATGTAGTGTATGTTATATGTTGTAAAATGTGGATCATGGATATGAATCCCAGTTTGTGATAAGAGACGTTTAAGGATAACCCGAATAACGGGTAAGTGTCGTCTATTAAGGAAGTAGCTCCATTAGAGGAGAAACACTCTAGGGATAATGAATACCATGAGTGACTTATCAAATAAGGATGTATTATCCGTTTATTGAGCCCATTGAGGCGAAATGTTGTGTGTTGTGTGTTTACAGTTGCGTGCACGATTTAAATATAATCAACCACATGCTAAGACGACAATTAGTTGTGCGTGGCCCGGTAGCATGTGGGCTGCGGGATTACCATACCAGCAAAGGTGCTGAGCCCCTTGGGGGCCACCCTTTCTCTTCTTTTCTTATTTCAGGTACGAAGTGCTGGAAGCCGTTTGAGAGTAGGACGGGTAGTCGTTGTACAGGGTAATCATTTAAGTGTATATATACAGTAGGCGTAGTAAGACCGAAACTGTTATCGGCATCAGTTTGTGAATACTCGGTACAGTTGAAAGGTATGTTGTTGTTGTTGTTAATGGAAAGGGATAGTAATGTGTAGTCGCTCGGGAATTTAGCCATCAGACCGGTACAATGTATATGTATTAGCCTTGTTAGCCACGTGGGTGGTTAACGGCGTGTAACACCAAGAAGTTAAGTAATGTGTTGAAGTTTGTTTTCCGCTGCAGTTTGTTGTTAAGTGTGTATGTTGTTTGGATGGGGTGTTACAAAAAGTGGTATCAGAGCGAAGTATCGCTCTGATGACTGAATTACCGAGCTTAGGAAGTACCGAGTTAGGATTTAAGTACTTTGGGTTAAGGGTTGAGTGATAGCGTGAGAGATACACTAGATAGGAATTTCCAGTGTGTACTGGAAACCTACAATATCCATCCCACCCTCCACAATCCCTGTTTTATAACTTGGGCAACGACGCCAAAGAGATGAAGGTCCACTCTTACTCGGGAATGCCCGATCTGGCTGTTATTGACTACCACTAAGGTACGGAGAACCAGTCGTACAGTAGATCCCGAAAGTGGGAATCCCGGAGACGGTTTCCATCTGAACAATGTTAACTGCATTTAATAGCGAAGAATGAAGAATCTGGTGTATAGGAGAATAGAATTTCCGGCAACCTGGGTCGACATGCAGAGCAGTCGAGAGTAACCAGCTTGCAACGCACTGACCGTGCAACAGGCAAGAAGTGAAGTAATGGAACCCGAGACAAGTGTCTACGAGACCACAGTTGATAAATAATACACCAATGGTATACCAACCGACAAAGGAACTACAACGTAGTGCCCAAACAAGAGACAAGTCTCAGTAACCACGACAAGTGCGTGGAACGGGCTATAAAGAGGATACGATACTAAGTAAAGGGGGACTCCAAGAGTGGGAGACACCCCAGTTGATAATTTCCATATGAATACAGTGAGGAGTTACCCGGAGGAGTTATTGTCAAGACTGTAAGATCAAGTGAGGGCCAACGAGGCCACTGATAATAGTGCGAGTAAAAAACAATACCACAATCGGTATGTGTTAAACCGATAGCCAGTTAGCATGGTGCACTTGCTATAGCAAGTGCTGCTATAACAGGGCTGTTCGGGAAATTTGTAACCACTATGATGTACATGGTAAAGTACCATGAAGTTAAGTGAGATCATTGTAACCATGGAAGGGCTTAACAGCCTAACCTCTGTAATTGTGAGTACACCAGTCAGCAAGAAGCTAGACTTGGTTAAGGTAAGAAGATGTTGTGAAACCATGAAAATTTTCTTTCAAACCCAGATTTATTCAAACCCTTTTCTTTTCAAAACCAGATTTTCCTTCAAACCAACACTTCTTTTAAACCAAACCAGTAAAACCAAGGGCAGATGATAAGATACAACAGTGGATAAACTTTCCCTCGATTAAGTTCGGGAAGCATGGAATGAATATTGTCACGGGACAATATAAGGGAGTTGACAACAGAATACTTCACCTAGGCGTGTGACGAACACTACGAGTGTACCAACTGAATTGTGGGACGACCGCACTCCAATAGGAGCTTGTGGGCCTGACAGACCTACTTATGGGTTAGTTGGGTAAGTAGCAATGTATCAGTATGGTACCCCACATATGTATACAAGTAGAGTCCGGAACACGGGAAGTAGTCGACTCCGTACTACGGTCAGCAGTATAAGTCAAACAAGAACTAAGGATTACCATGAATGGTTGAAGCTAAGGAACCCAGTTAAGTTAACGAGACTAAAGGGATTAGTGAATTCCTTTCGACGAAATGCTTAGGAGTCAGGAGGTGCGAAGTGCACTAACTGTAATGTAAAGACATCGTATACGTCTTAAGGATCCTCAGGGATAAACATGTTAGCTGGAACGGAGACCCAGCCTGTCCATGGCTAAGCAGATGCCTAATGTGGACACATTAATGTGCAAAGAACGGGATGAAACTCCCAGAATGAGTACCTACACTACCAGGAAATGTTGATCTTCACAGAAGGAGATAATAACCAGTTAAGAACGCAAACGGCGTGGCTAACTGAATATACCAATAAGTGCGAACCAGATGTAATGGTATGACTTAGCAACACCCAGGAGCAATCCTTAAAGGGTGTTCGCATCAACAATTGTTGCACGAAATAACATGACAGAAACACAAGGGTTGAAACTAACACCCAGTTTAGATATAAGTTGTCAGGAGACGGACTGACAGTCCTAAGGGGCATCCCATGAAAGGAGACGGAATGCAACGACCTTGTCATGGAGCTCAATACGATATCCAAACTATGTAATGTTGTACAAAGAAGTACATGTATGTGGACAACCTACAACGAGCGCAGCTCAAGGCAATAAGGCTTGTAAGCCACAAGCAACATGTGTTATGAAAATTGGATTGACTGCAAAAGGTTATGTTATATAAGTGAATAGAGTGGAGAACGAACCACTGCATTAAGAGTGGGGATACCTCTCGATATTGTGAGACCGCAGGAGCGGTAGTATGTAAATCAAGTTCAAGAAATATGTTAAGGATGGACGATGTTATTATTGAAAGAGAGCAGTTAGCTTAGTAGTATGTGTATAAAGTGAAGCACCGAGCTAAATAACGCCGGTTTGTGACTAAAGTGATCAACGATCAAAGAATATTCAGTAGTCATCCAAAAGAATGAAAAAAATAATACGAGTGATGTAAGTATATGCGTGGAAGTTAATGTGACAGTAAATACCATGAAAGTTAGTGTTATACAATAACTAAGGGCACGGTGCACAGCAAGCGACCGTTGTATAAGCGCTGTTGAATAATGATGTGGCAGATAAGACCAGTTGTGAGTTAAACTCAGTGGCAATGTAAGGTAAGTGATGATAAACAAACTCGGCAGTAAGCCAGTAGCCAGTATTATGAAATCGGAAGCTCAATGAAACACGGTGTGAATTCCATGCGAATCACATGAGAGATTTGCTGTCAAGAGTTTACGCCTCTGCACTCTGTATGACTGAGTGTTTTGGTATTGCACTTGCGCAGTAATGATCGAGTGGGATAGCTAGGAATTGGAAACATGTTAGTTGTGGAGCAATAATGTTATAATGGCCGATGCATAGGAAATGCAAGACCGCACCAATGAAAAAAGGTACTTGTACATAACCAAATGTGGAGATATGATTAACAGTAAGTGACTACAGTAGCACTAACTGCCAAATATCGGTATGGAATATACCCCAAATGTTGTAAATAGCTGAGAGAGCACTACACACTAGGTAGTAGCTCAATCTCAACCGACAGTAAGTCGGAAGGGAACAAGTCAATCATTGTGAAATACATAGCTGTATACACAGTAAATTGTTATGGAAGTGGATAGAAAGTTTATAACTCACCGAGTTCGCTAACGGTAAGAGATACCACGCGTTGGTTGAGAAACCATTGTTACCAAGATGAAGGTGACAATTGGGGATGTACAATACAGTACGAATAACAAATGGGGCAATTAAGCTCTACAGTTATTAGAGTTTCGCAACAGAAACTAGTGAGCCAGTGATTCAAGTGTTGAATGTACATGGTGAACATGAGTGAATGGCTAATTATTAACGCCTAGAAGCCTAACAGGCCAGAATCGAAACCAACTAAGAGTTTAAACAAACTCCAATGAGAATTCTTGGTTTAGGAACTAAACCGCCAATATGGTTAAGATCCTCTAATCAGAATCCATTGTGTAATAGGCCGCGTGGAAGTTAAAACACTTCACGACGGCAGAACATTTAAGCCAATGTTTAGTGATTGATTACGTGGGCGTAATCCCTTTTAAGGGGGGTAGAGCGCAAAACCACTTAGTGTATATTACCGTACAAGTGTACGTAGTGTATGTGACTTATATTGTGCATAGCACAAAATTATTGTTTGATGATTGGTGTGTGTTACGTAAACATACACATTCATTCATGGTTTAATTGTGGTAATTGCGCACAGAAGATGCGAATACCATTGTGATAAGTGTGTTGATTTATTAACAATTGTGAGTGATAGTACAAGTGTGGGAGTAGAGAAACTCCCGGGGGAACAAACCCCGACAGTGTATAAATGTGAAATTGTGTGTTGTATTTGATAAAATATATGTGTATATATATACTATATAGTGATTCAAGAAAGGGCATGAGACCAATATAAAACCTAATGAGAATAAGATTCCCTAGGCAACAGGATTAAAGTGAGTGGAGGTAACTGATAGACGGAGTTCTATCCTTTGGAGATGTTATGATCATGATTAGAATGATTTAAAAGATAGAAAATTGGAAATGAGTGATTTATTTGATGCTTGAAAATGGAGTGGGAAGTGGAACTTGATTTGCATGTGATCAAGGGAAGCCGAACACAAATTGGAGTGGAAGGATAGTTCTACACTGATGCTGATCACATCAGGGTTGGATGATTCTTGAAGCTCCCTATAAGTGGTCACAAATAACCACGCTAATAAAAGAAGCAAAGAGCTTAAGTTGGACTTGGAGTTGTGTGTGTTTTCAAAAGGATTTTCAATTGGTATTTATAAAACGTTGATAGATACTTTACATAATTAAAGTTCTCTTACTTAACCTCACAAGGAAATTTTAAACTTAAATGATTGTTTTTGATCTCCCAAGGACACGGGGACGGAAGGTGTCCATCGCGACCGGGTTCTGCGGGATACAGTGTATATCAAAATATTTTTGATTGCTATACATGCTATGACATGTTGTGTTGTATGTGTAATAAATGTTGTTGACTTGGATTTCCTAAAAGTGTATGCTATCAAGACCTATGAGTCTAAATGTGTTGTGTTGCATAGACCTATGTGTCTAAAGACTGTTATGTTATCGGGACCTATGTGTCTAATATTGTTATGTTACCCAAGACCAGTGAGTCAAAGGGGTTGTTATGTATGTGTAAGTGTTGTTAAGATACCCGGACCATTGAGCCCGAGGTTATCATGTGAATATGTTATGTTATGTATGGATGTGAATGTGTTGCCCGGACCATTAAGTCCGAGGTTGTGATGTAAAGTGTATTTGGTTATGGAAGTTTTATCTATAAGTAATCCCCGTATTCTAATCCAAGATGTGAGGGAAGTGTAAACTTCGAGGACGAAGTTCTTTTAAGGGGGGTAGATTGAAATACCCCAAACCTTGATATGCGGTTTATATATCAAACTATGGTATGTAAAGGCTAAAAAGTGCCTTGGAAACATTATTGAACAATTTAAACCATAGTAAAATGCAATAAAGCACTAAGACACAGTTTGAGCAAAAACATGCTCTAAGCTATGAGTGAACTTGGTTAGGACCCAAAGAGCCTACCAAGACTTAATAATATTTAATTATGATTTTATAAGGCTAATAAAGTCTTCAGGAAACCTTGGTAGACAATAAAACCAAACAAAACACAAGAAAATACCTTAAAGTCAATATGAGCAAAAATGTGCTCTAAGCTTGGGATAAATTTTGTATAAGACCTAATGGTCATATCTATACCTTATAAATATGTTAATGAACATATTAAATCAATTACCAAAGAAAACCAAGCTTGAAAACAAGTTAAAACACAAAATGTGCTTTAAGGAGTCTTAAAGCACGTTTTTGAAAAATTGTCTTGTAAATGAGTTTTGAATGGCTAAATGTCCATCATTACTCTTTAATTAACATGTGTACTATATAGTATCACATTTGGGTGGCTATCAATGGGAAATCAAAAATTTCACTTCTATGTGCCTTGTTTTTGTGAATAGTAACTTAATAAGCTAGTTTGTAACATATGATGTTATAAGTAATTAAATTGGTCAACAAAGACTATTATACCCTTCTAAGTATATGGGGGCCGATTTTTATGAAGGTGAGTCACCACCATGTAAAAATCAATTAAGGAAGGAAGGGTAGGAAGGTAAAAAGGAGAAAGTTACCTTATAATACAAATATCTTGTTAAAGCAAGTTCTATCTTCATTTCCCTTTCCTTCTTCATTTCACACGTCTCCAACCTCCCTTCTTGCTCTCTTTTACGAGCTGCTACAGCAACCCCAACACCACCATTGTTTTCCATCTTTGACCACTTGTAACTCCTAGCTCCATGGTCCATATTCAATTCCAAGACCACCATTCTTCTAGTTGGAGCAAGCTCTACACTTCTACCTTTTCAAATCTTCAAGAACTCAATTTCGGTGCCAAGGAGATTCACCATTGATGGAGCTTGAGCTCACCTTTTCACATATTATTGTTCTCCTTTGCTTCTAGGTAAGGAATCTCAAAGAAAAATCAAGTTTCCTCTCCTTTTAGTACATGGCCGAAAATTCACCTCACCATGGTGTCTTACCTTGCTTGTTTTAGCTTCATTTGAATTTTCCAAGGGCTTGGTGGAGTCCTCTTTTGATATATATTCAAGCTCTCTTTCCATTCCAAGGTAAAACAATCATTTTAATACCTTAAGATAATATATGTAAACCTAGGGTTTACAATGAGATGAAGCATAAAGCTTATATACTCATTTCAATGTTGGTATATTGTTTAGTAGTTGACAAGGAAAGAAATGCCTTACCGGTTTAAGAGGAAACAAGAAAGAAGTTTGAGTGGAAAAGAGGTAAATATGCTATCTCAATGTGGTATAATGCCTTAGGAGAAATGAGCTTATAATGCTTGCTAAAACTACCTAAAGAGCAAATGGTGAATGACTTAGTAAGGTGTTCTCAAGGAGACTAGTAAAGGAACATATGTCTTGGTGTGTGTAATTGCAGGTCAAAGGCTTATATATTGTGGAAATTCAGTGTTTAAGGTTTATGCAATTTAAGGGCCTAAGAGCCATGTTATTTAAGGGCCTAAGTGCCAAGCAATTTAAGTTAAGCACTATATTGTGATGTAGTGCTAAATGTGTGAAGTTTGTGTATAAAGATGTGTTTGATGGATTTTAGGTGTTCTTGAATAAAATAAGGTAAAAACCTAAGTGTTTGGATGTGAGTATACACAAGAGAAGCTATGGCCAAATTTGGGAAAATGTGTAAGAAGTTCTAAGTGTTTTAAGTAAGTTTTGGTGAACTAGGAAGTGTTAAAGGTGAATAAATGTTTACTTGAGAAGAAAACGTGTATTAAGGTGATTTAGAGTGTAACAAGGACTTAGGCATGATCTTAAGGTTTAGTATGTACCAAAGTCATTTTGGACTTAGGCAAAGACTTAGGCAAACTTTGGTAAAATAAGGAGTTGATGGTAAGAAATGATGCTTGAAAGATGATGTTAAAATGAAGAGAAAGTATTTTGAGATAGTAGTTATTATGGGTATGAAACACCACTTGGAGACTAGGAGAAAACATTGTAACATTGTAAGTGTTAGGAATTTTGTGAAGATATAAGTAAAAGTTTAAGGAATTTTTGGGATGTTTCGAGAGGGTTTAAGTGTGCCCAAAAGATGTTAAAACATGTGAGAGAACATGTGTAAAGCATAGGAAAAAATTGGGATGAATTTGGAGTTTAGAAAGAGGAGAAAAGCACATTAGAAAATGGGTTCTGCAGTGGACCGCCCCTACGGACCGCCCTGTGGGGAGGTCCAGTGCAGAGAAGTGAAAAAAAAAATATACGTGTAGCATCTGTTGTGGACCGCCCCTGGGACCGCCCCAGAGGGGCGGTCCAGACCAGAAATGAAGAAAAATTTTTGTTTAAGGCTCCTAATGATGGGGGATTGAATGGTAATGGTTTTAGATGATGTTTAGGCCTTGTTTGGTGACATGTAAAGGCCTTAAGAGGTGTAAACAAGTATGAGGTGTAATGAGAAGTGATTAACTTATATGATTAAGTTTAAATTACAATGACTTAGTGGTCCAACATTAGGGAGTGATGATGGTTAGAAAGATAAGCATTAGACTTTAAACAATCATGTTACATCGATGTTAATAAAAGTACATGTAATGTTATCAGTTGTTCGAGAATTGCTCGAGGAACATAAGTGGATGTGGTAAAGTGGACTCCGGTGACAGGTATGGTTTTCTTGCAACCTGTGTCCTACCGGATTACACCGGCTTGTATGCCAATGTGTTTTCTGTGTGTTGCCACGTTATAAGATAAACCATGAAACGAGTTTACAGTCGTTATTGTTATTGTATGTTTACGTGCCGATACCGGTAACCTCGAATGCGCTTGAAGGGCTAGTTAACCACTATTAGGTAAACGTAGGAGAACGGTATCCGGTGATAACGTTTCCGACCTAAGGAACGTTCTGACCACGGCTATGCGTGAGTTAGTTATGTGATGTTTGTGTGTGATGTTTGTGTGTGAATGTATGACTCTCCCTTCCCTTGTGTGTCTAATAAGACTTAACCCAATGTTGTGATTGTTTAACTAAGTTCAATGGAACTTCTGACAAGTGCTAACGGGGGAGTGAGGAGTCCGGTCTGTTCCGGCCACGCGTGTGAGTATGGGGGTCGTTGTCATAGCAGGTTCGATCTCCGTATGTTATGGTTGTTTTCCAATTTGGTTCCCAACCTTCCCTTTAGCTTAACCAAGGCTATTACTGACTCACGTCGGGCCACAGGGGCATACTATGTTATGTTGTTTCGGTGTGCTTGGATCACTATATCCGAGACACCTTGTGTTAAGTTAACCGTTCATTTAACGAGACGGTAACGAGTTATGTAACGAGCTTATCATGAGGCTGGCAACATTCTCTAGGCTCACCAGTGTATTAGCATGTTTGGGTCGGTTCCTAAGAGGACCATTCCCGTTATGTTATGTATCTTTGCTGTGATGCAATATCTATTACGGTGTTATGTTGTGCACGTGGAAACGTGCAAAGTGTTGTTAAGGTTGTTAGTGTGTATGTTATGTTGTAAATGTGGAGTATATGGATCATGGATATGAATCCCAGTTGTGATAAGAGACGTTTAAGGATAACCCGAATAACGGGTAAGTGTCGTATTAAGGAAGTAGCCATTAGAGGAGAAACACTCTAGGATAATGAATACCATGAGTGACTTATCAAATAAGGATGTATTATCTGTTTATTGAGCCCATTGAGGCGAAATGTTGTGTGTTGTGTTTACAGTTGTGTGCACGATTTAAATATAATCAACCGCATGCTAAGACGACAATTAGTTGTGCGTGGCCCGGTAGCATGTGGGCTGCGGGATTACCATACCAGCAAAGGTGCTGAGCCCCTGGGGGCCACCCTTTCTTCTTTTCTTATTTCAGGTACGAAGTGCTGGAAGCCGTTTGAGAGTAGGACGGGTAGTCGTTGTACATGGGTAATCATTTAAGTGTATATATACAGTAGGCGTAGTAAGACCGAAACTGTTATCGGCATCAGTTGTGAATACTCGGTACAGTTGAAAGGTGTATGGTGTTGTTGTTAATGGAAAGGGATAGTAATGTGTAGTCGCTCGGGAATTTAGCCCATCAGACCGGTACAATGTATATGTATAGCCTTGTTAGCCACGTGGGTGGTTAACGGCGTGTGTAACACCAAGAAGTTAAGTAATGTGTTGAAGTTTGTTTTCCGCTGCAGTTTGTTGTTAAGTGTGTATGTTGTTTGGATGGGGTGTTACAAAAAGATAGTGTCATTTTTTTAAACTAGTGATGGAAACAATTATAGAAGGTTATGTACATGTTTCTAATCATCAGTGAAAACGTTTATAAGTTCTCGTGGATACGTAAAAACCAAGGCTAAATGAATACATAAAATCAACTTCAAAAACTCAGTTTATTGTTTCCAAATGGTTTATAGCCTTCAGGTTTATCAATCAGTCAAACTATAAATTGATAAATGATAGGAAAATATTCTTATATACCATGATTCGATAATTAAGAACAGTCAAATAAAAAGATAGTGTCATTTTTTAAACTAGTGATGGAAACGATTATTGAAGGTTGTGTACATGTTTCTAATCATTAGTGGAAACATTTATAAGTTATCATGGATACGTAAAAGCCAAGGCTAAATGAATACATAAAATCAACTCCAAAAACTCAGTTTATTGTTTCCAAATGGTTTATAGCCTTCATGTTTATCAATCAGTCAAACTATAAATTGATAAATGCTAGGAAAATATTCTTATATACCATGATTCGATAATTAAGAACAGTCAAAAGAAAAGATAGTGTCATTTTTTAAACTAGTGATGGAAACAATTATTGAAGGTTGTGTACATGTTTCTAATCATTAATGGAGACATTTATAAGTTATCATGGATACGTAAAATCCAAGGCTAAATGAATACGTAAAATTGACTCTGACAACTCAGTTTATCGTTTTAAATGTTTATAGCCTTCACGTTTATCAAAACCTAAACCATAAACCACAAACCCTAAAAACCTGTCGAGTCAGTAAAGACAATATAAAGTGTGGAACTAATGCCAAAAAGATTACCCTACCCCCCAAACACCCTAAAAACCACCCTAGGAATGCTAAAAATGTCGAAGGCATTTTTAGGGTTTGTAAACCTGTTGAGTCAGTAACAATAATATAAAGTGTAGAAGTAATGTCAAAAAGATTACCCTACCCCCCAAACACCCTAAAAACCACCGTAGGAATGCTAGAAACGTCGAAGGCATTTTTATGGTTTGTAGTGCAGACCCTAAACCCAAAACCACAAACCCTAAAAAACTGTTGAGTCAGTGACGACAATATAAAATGTAGAACTAATGCCAAAAAGATTACCCTACCCCCCAAACACCCTAAAAACCACCATAGGAATGCTAAAAACATCGAAGGCATTTTTAAGGTTTGTAGTGCGGGGTTTAGGGTCGTTAGACCCTAAACCCTAAGCCACAAACCCTAAAAAACTATCGAGCCAGTGACGACAATATAAAGTGTAGAACTAATACCAAAAAGATTACCCTACCCCCAAACACCCTAAAACCCACCCTAGGAATGCTAAAAATGTCGCAGAGTTTATAGTACAGGGTTTAGGCTCTAACGACCTCTGATTCACTTTTTAACAACCTTTGATTCACTGTTCTTAAACTTAAGATTCACAATGAATCGTCAAACATATAAAAAATAAAATTTATCAAAACATATTCATGTTTGGTCTTATTTTGAAGAGCTAGAATTATGATGAACAATGGTATAAAATTTATGTTATTTGGACTTATATATAATAAGATACAACATTTTAAAGTTTTACAAAATGATAAAGTAGAAAAATGACAAAATAGGTGTCAGCTTGTAAGGTGGCACCATCACCAGGTTCGAAATCGACAAAAAATTACCCTACATCACATACCCTAGGAGAGTTAAAATTGTTGAAGTATTATTTTAAGGTTTGTAGTGGAGGGTTTAGGTTTATTTTAGAGTTTGTAGTGAAGAGTTTAAAAAATGTATGACTTGATTTAAGAATGCTAGGGTTCATTTGAACTTCAGTCTCTCAAGTATTCTCACTATTTTTAACATATTAAATACATTTTTTATATTTATTACAATTTATTTGTAATACTTATATTTTTCTCACTACTCTATTTTTTGTTACAACTCTTTACTCATATTTAATTAAGTTTTATATTCAAAACTTAGATTCTTTTTAAAGTACATATTGGTTATATTTTAGATACATCACCAAATTGTAATTCTTATTAGTATTTTAGAAAATTACATCATTTTATAAAATAGAAAAAAAGATCTTTCAAAGAAAATACGTCTTATTAATGAAATACCCCAAACTTAGATATGGTGTTTAAATGATAAACTAAGTTATAAGGAGGCTAAATAATGCCTTAGAAACATTAAGAAACATTTCTAATCAAAGAAAACATAAGGAAACACCAAAAGAGCAGTTTAAGCAAAAACGTGCTCTAAGCTTGGAGAGACTTGGGTGAGTACCCAAATATTGTTCTAAGACCTTAGTAATATCCTAATGGTCATTTTAAATCAATTACCAAAGAAAACCAAGCTTGAAAACAAGTTAAAACACAAAATGTGCTTTAAGGAGTCTTAAAGCACATTTTTGAAAAATTGTCTTGTAAATGGGTTTTGAATGGCTAAATGTCCATCATTACTCTTTAATTAACATGTGTACTAATTAGTATCACATTAGGAAGTCTAAATCAATGGGAAATCAAAAATTTCACAATTATGTGCCTTGTTTTGTGAATAGTAATTTAATTAAGCTAGTTTATAACATAAGTCAATATAAGTGAGATAATTGGTCAACAAAGACTTAAGTACCCCTTGTTACTTAATGGGGGCCGGTTTTTACAAGGTGAGTCACCACCTTTATTAGTTATTAAGTAAACAAATAATTATAAAGCAAAACTACTATTTACTTTACAAGATAAATATCTTACCTTTGTATACCTCTATCCTCACATCTTCATTCTCTTCATTCACCACCGGTTTCTCTTGCTCTCTCCCTTCTCCATTGACGTGAAGAGAAGCCCCAAGCTAGCTTCAACTTCCCTTGCACACATCTTGCTCATTTTAGCTCCAAAACCAAAACAAATTACATATTCCTCTTAGTTAGCTCAAGCTCTCTCTTTCTATCTTTTCAAAACTTCAAGAGCTTTGATTTGGTGCCAAGCCAAACCACCATCAGAGGAGGAAACTCAAGTTTGGAGACTCCATTGGCTTCTCCATTCTCTTAAGGTAAAGAAAGTGTAAGAAAATCTAGGTTTCCATCACTTTTTCTTCATGACCGAAAATACATGCTCATGAGGCTTCATTTTAATGCCTTGTTCTAGCTTGTTTTCTACTCTTCAAAGGATAAAGGAGGTCCTTCTTGCTTCATATCCAAGCTTGTCTTGAGAAACCAAGGTAAAACAATCACCTTAATACCTTAAAGCACATTTTAACCTAGGGTTTGTTCCTTAGGGTTAATGTATTATCTAGTACTCATTGGAGTCATTGGATATTGGTTAGAACATTGGCAAGGAGATATATATTGGTGACCGAGATTGCTCAAGGAAAAACCTAAGGAGGGAAGTTTGTGAGCTTGTGAAAGAATAAGGTAAATTACTTACCTTAAGGTGTTTTATTGTTTAAGGGAATGGGATTTAGATATGTGATGAGTTTAGTGTAGAGTTTACATTAGAAAAGGGCTATATATAACCTAGGAGAAACAATGATTATGTTTGAGAACTTGTGACTAAGGAGCCAATGAGAAAAGAGATAGTCAAACAATGTTAAGATGAATTACAAGAAGCATTTTATTTCAATGGGAGCCTTGTTGTGTGTATTCGCAGGTTAAAGGCAAATATATGTGGAAATTCAGTGGTTAAGATTATTGTCATTTAAGGGCCTAAGTGCCAAGATTTTTTAAGTTTATACACTATATGATGATGTGGTGTAGTTTTAGTGTAAATTGTGTGTTAAGGTGTTGTGATGAGAATTTGAGTGATCTTGGTTGTTTGATGGTGAAAAACCAAGTGTTTGGATGTAATTATATACTAGAGAACCCATGGCAAAATTTAGAGGAAAACCTAAGTGTTTGAGATGTTCTAAGGAGATTTCATGACTAAGGAAGTACTAGGAAGTTCTAAAGGTTGTCTTAATGAAAAAGGGCGAGTTTAAGGTGTGGAATGAGTTAGAATGACCTAGACATGATCATGAAGGATTTAGGAATCAAAAGAATGTACTTGGGTATTTAGGACTTAGGTAAATGTTGATAAAGAAGCTAGGAAACTTTATTAAGTTTGATGAAAAAGGGCATAAAACTTTTTGAAATACCCCTGAATATTAAACGCATAAAATCATAACGTGTTTTATAATATGGACATAAAATAACGTACGAACCATTTAAGCTAGTACATATATATATGTACGAACACGAAAATATATGTACGTAACGTTACAATACCGTAACGCTGTAATAAAATCAATAACGCTGCATAATTGCGTTACAAAAATATATAGAATCACATGATATAATATATAGTCGTACACATATAAATAATAATGTATGGCATATACAAAAACAAAGAGAAAGAAAAGAAAAAAAAGGGGAGCAAAGACGCTCCCGCTGAGTTTCGAACCCCGTACCTCCCGTATACCTAGTGAACACCTTAACCGGTAGAGCTGTGCCCAGATTCGGTAGCTAATACTAACCAAATGAAACTAGTGATTAGACTACTAAAGTAACTACAACAAAAGAAAAGAGAAGCCTGACACGAGCCATAAGCCAACACATTTTCACTAACTCTTAGGTGGTGCCTGCACACTGCACGACTTGGAATTTCTCACGCTTACCCATACCTGTTCTCTTCTTTTCTCACGTGGGAACACCCTGGTCTGAAGACCCACTCCACTCCTCCACCATTACACCCATATTCCTTGAGTATGCTGTCCGAGAATCAAAGTGTTGTTGTCTGATTCTCCTTAATTCATCGAGCCTCTGGAACTAGGGAGCACCATCTCCAGTTTAAGCCTGAAACAATTACTCCTCAGACACACAATACTACCACCCATCCCATCCGTGTCTGATCCATGCAAGAACACACCTCAGATGTGCAGGGCCTGGAGCACAACAACTCAGCCATCGATCCCAGCAAGGTGAATATCAGTCGCCTCATTCTTCCCTGTTCATGCCCGTGATCCCCTCTGTTATTTAGCTCATTTCCTCGTCAATAACTCAAACTCTCTTATTACTCAGTCACACGCCGCATCGTGGAGTTCCAGCTGTTGTAGAACCAGGAGCAAAGCCATCCCCAACCTAAGCTGTGACATGGTAAGGAAATCAGTAACCAAACTGGTCCTTCTGTCCTTGCTTGCGGGTCTGAAAGGAAAACACACATTACTCACTCGAGCTCTCCTTTTGTTTTGCATAGATATCCCATGCAACTCTACCCATGGAGGACCCAAGCCATTTCTCCAAAAAGATCGGTCCTGTGCTGTTGAAACAGCTCCGTAAGTAAACTCCCACCTGATATTAGATTCGAATTCTGTAACCATATTTCAGTTTTGGGAACTTGGTGTCTCGGTACAATTAACTGCCAGAAGAGATAAAAAGGATGCGTTGACTTAATAATGAACCTAAAACATTACTCTTGCACTTAACTAAGTTGAGAAAACTTTGGGAAGGTTAGTGCATCGGAACTGGAGTTAGAAGAGAAACAGAAAACAGCCAGCAAGTGCTGGATAGCAGTTTCAGATTTCAGGATTTTGGATTTCTGTTTTCTGTGAGTATTCAGAGAGATTGCCTGTGTGTGAGTTGGGTTGTTGGAGGGTAAAACCTTACTGAAACATTTAACTCTGTAGCTAGACAATTAGAGGGAACCAAAAAAAAAAATTAATTAACGTGTGAACAAACAGAAAGAAAAAAAACGAAGAAAAGATTTCAGTTTTTCAGTTCTTAATTCAGTGCGATTATAATTCTGTAACTTTAACATGTTAGCTTGGGTCTGTTCAAGATTGGAACTTGATGATATATTTAGTTAAGTGGGAACCAGATCCATTGATGAAACAGAAAAGACAAATAGAATAGCAGAAGAGAAAACCTGCATTAGTTCCTCAGGTTATCAGGTTCAGATGTTACAGTTTTAAGTCCCAGTTTCTGCAATTTCATGTTTCAAATTCCCAGCTTTCCTAGTTCAGGGCGAGGGTGATTCTATAACATTGATGTAGTTGTTGTGGTTGGTATTTGAGTTTGGAAGCCTTATGGCATACTTAGCTAGGTGGGTAAAGAGGGTGAGAAGGAAATTTAGAATCAGATTAGAGAACCGACAGAGAGCAAATAAGAGTGTGTAGCAGTTTTAATTTCAGATTCTTTCCTATCCAGTTTGTGGACACCTCCGTAGCCTTGTCTAACGCCTTGGGCTTTCTCTGGGGATTAAGAATGTGACAACACTATTAGCCAAGTAACTAAGCAGGGTGAAGAGAAAATTCGAAAAACAGAAAAAAAAAAAGAGAAGATAGCGATTCAGGTTTAAGGCCTCAGTCTTATTCTCTGAACTGTAAGTACTGGTATGACTGAAGTACTAAAGGACTGAGAGTGTGTACTGGCTATGTACTTTGGGACTGTTTCAAATGTAAAGACACTGGATAATACACTTGGTTAGGTGGGCAATCAAGTTGAGGGAGAATGGAAAATCTGTACCGAGAATGAGCAGGAAGAAGTCAAGAGGGTATATCAGTTTTCAGTTTTTGCAGTTCTCTTCCTGTTCAGTATGTGAAATACAGTAGTGGATCTAACAGGGTTGCTTTAGGTTGTTTTGGTTTGGAATATGACTAGAGCACTTAGCTACATAGATGAGTATTTGGGACAGATCAAAAGACAGGTTAACCACCAACAGAAAGGAAACAGAAGAGAGATTATTGTTATGCGTTTCAGTTTCTGCTCCTAAAACTTAGGTTCTGTATAATCGATTCCCAGGAGTATTAAGTGTGTTGTAATAGTTTAATAATGGAACCCAAGACTTGCTAAAAGAGTGAGTTAGGTGACTGTAAATCGCTTGAGAGTTTAGAAGTCAGGTGATACATAACCAACGAGAGGTTGAATTGAGAATGTGCACAAAACAAGTTTCAGTTTTGTGTTCTGTGTGCCCGGTTTACAGAAGTAGTAGGAGGGTTGTAGTGGGTTAAAAAGGAACCTCAGACATTCCTAACAGAGGGTACTGAGTGGGCATAAACCCTTGGGAGCTTGGAATCAGTTTACTAACCTGACACAGGAAAAAAAAAGAGTTGGACCAATGCAGTTTCCTTTTCAGATTTCACATTAGTGTATTATTTCTGTATAACCAAGTTACAGATACTATGTGAGTGATGAATGGGTCTAGAAATGAACTAGACCTTTACTAATAGATATACCTAAGAGAGTAAACACCTTGAGAGAGAGTCGAAAGACAGGATGGTCATTGAACAGATAAGAAAGGTGAAGGAGCAAGGTATAGCAGGTCTCTGTTTCAGTCTCTTTCAGGTTGCTGTGGAGGGGTTTATTTCAGGAACGATGTCCATGTAGTTGTGTCTTGTTGTGGGTTTAGAATCTCTATTAAACACCGACTGAGTGGGTAAAACAAATTGGAGAAAGAGTTGTAGGTCAGTTAGGACACAGACAGAGAACAAATAAGGAAAACATATCAGGTTCTGTTCAGTTTTTACTGATGCTGTTCTCGGTGTGAACGGGTTACAGAGGGGTTTAAGAGGTGGTAGTGGCGTTGAAACTAATCCAAGACATTGCTAAAGGGGGGTGAAGTAAGCTAGTATACTCATTTGGGAAACTATGGATCAATTAACTACTGACAAAAGGAAGGAGTGAGGAAGAGTTAGTGCAGATTTCGGTTTCAGGTTTTTGGATAGTTGCTGTTTCAGTATAAATGGGTTTCAGATATGTTAAGAGTGAGGTGGTGGTTTAACAGGGAACCCAAAACATTATTAACACCTATAGCTAGTTGGGTAATACGGTGGGAAAGAGTGAAACATCAGTCCAACTCAAGGAAAACACGAAACAAGAAGGAACATTCAGATTAAGGTTTCAGATTCTCATTAATATTATAGCTTCTGTATACCTCGGTTACTGGGGGTCATAGGAGTGATATTAGATTAATAAAGAACCCAAGACCTTCCTAATGTATGTAGCTAAACTTAGAGAACATCTTGGGAAGTTAGACACACTTAGATATGTTAAAAGTGTGATGATATAAGGTCATGTGCAAGAACCTTGTTCCAGTTTTGAAACACTTAAGCTTCAGTATAAAGGAGTTCTAACGATAATTGAGGAGTGTTATTGGGTATATAGTGAGCTTAAAACATAACTATTTGGCCGAGGAAGGAATACACTTTAGACAAGTTAAATCCATCTTAGGAAAACTTGTTACAAACTAGCACTTTGAATACTCTAAAACGTTAACTAGAGGGAAAGGACTTAGTTAACGTGTGAATTAACTATGTGAATGTCCTAGGAGTAAGATAAGCCTGGGATTAGTACTTGGGAAGTTCTAAGGGTTAATATAAACTAAGCACTTAACAACACATCTAGAGAACAACACCCGTTATAAAGCGTCGTCACATGAAATCATGAACTGACACGTTATTTTTTTTAATCAACGTTAGGGTCGTAACGAACGCCAATCGAGACCCCGTGTGTGAGACGTCACGTGCTTCTGAATAAGGTATGGACATGTGTGGTTCGTATGTTGCCGTGTTACACGGCTTGTGTGTTGTGTGCCTTGTTTGTTTATGACCACAAGACTAATGCATGAAAACGAATGTTTGTTTTACCGTGCTTATTTGTGTCGGTTGTGAGCTTGTGTAAGACATGTGAATGGATTAATTATTTTCCTTGCTTACCTGCTTGCTATTATTGTGCATATTGTTTGCACGCACACAGTAGTGTAGTCCCATCTCGTTGATGAATCCTTGAGATGAAACACAACGAACTTCGTAAACGAACCAAAAGAACTATAAAAAGGGAAAACCCCTCTTAACTATAGAGGACCTCTAAAGACACCCACTATGGTGTCGAGTTATCAAAGATAATGATAAGCCAATACATTGAGAATGAATAGGGAGACGGACCTTAGAATCCGGAGCAGAGGCTAGTAACATGGAAAAGGAATAGGGAGACGGACCTAGAATCCAGTAGAATCCGGAGCAGAGGCTTAGTAACATTGAGAAGGAATAGGGAGACGGACCCTTAGAATCCGGAGAAGGCAGAGTAACCATTGAGAATGAATAGGGAGACGGACCCTTAGAATCCTGAGCAGAGCGAGGCTAGTAACATTGAGAAGAGAAATAGGCGGAGACAGACCCTTAGAATCCGGAGCAGAGGCTAGTAACATGGAAAGGAATAGGGAGACGGACCCTTAGAATCCGGAGCAGAGGCTAGTAACATTGAGAATGAATAGGGAGACGGACCCTTAGAATCCGGAGCAGAGGCTAGTAACATTGAGAAGGAATAGGGAGACGGACCCTTAGAATCCGGAGCAGAGGCTAGTAACATGAGAAGGAATAGGGAGACGGACCCTTAGAATCCGGAGCAGAGGCTAGTAACATTGAGAAGGAATTGGGAGACGGACCCTTTGAATCCGGAGCAGAGGCTAGTAACATGGAAAAGGAATAGGGAGACGGACCCTTGGTTATCCGGGGCACATAGCCAGTAACATTTAGAAAAACAACAGAGAGAGAAAGAGAGCTATCCGGGAATGGAGGATTAGCTATGGACGGATGTACTCCAAATGTGTGGTGATAAGAGAATCACAAGTAACCATTTAAGAAACAAGGAAAGATTGGCACCTACTGATATGGTCACGGGATCTAAACTATACCCCCGACCTGGTGCAAAGGAAGAGAAAGAAAATACACATTATGAGAACAAGAGAAAAGAAATGAAAACACACAATGCTCGTACGATCCCATAGTGAGGATCATGGGTATTTGGTATTAATACCTATGCACACTTTATTATGTACATGATTGCTGTGTGAGATAGCAGCTCGTTGTGATTGGTTGTTGTTGCTAATGCGTTACTACCTTTAAGTGTGTATGATACTATGATGTATTGTGGTGTGTTTTACTGCTTTATTATAGCATGTAAATTGACATAAAATATTCGACAAAAGTAGTCGTGTGGCCCCGGTAACATGGGGGGTACACACGTTCATACTCAGCGTAGTTTGCTGAGTCCTTCCCAAACCAAATTTTTACAGGTATTATACCGGACGAACGGAGCGTAGGCGGGATGGCTATCATGGGGGGTAGTCTATCTGGGCAGGACTTCTGAGTTTGGAATAGTATGTTAGTGTATGGGTTGTTACTAAACCCGGGTTGTACTTTTGGTTTATGATTTAGTAACTGTATTGTAGACACTTGGTTTCTGGAATTGTATCTTGTATTATATATGAGTTTTGGTGGAGAGCTGATTCCAGTCATGCAGACCGTAACTAGTATTAGTGAGGTGGTCTGTCAACACGGGGTGGTTGGGAATCTGTAGCACCCGGATGATATCGAGAATCCGCTGCGTAGTTATTATGTTATGACTAGGAGCTTGACTTTGTACTATTGGACGTTTATTCGGGGGTGTTACACTTTTAGATGGTTTAGGTAGAAACTAGAGTTTAGAATTTAAGGAAAGCTTGGAAAATGTAATAGGGGTGGAAAGTAGTGTATATGGTGTGGTCAAGTTCTTAAGGAGGGAATCTTTGGTTAGTAGAAGTTCTAGGTGAAAGGTATGTTGAAAATGTAGTAAAGAAATAAGTGTTAAGTGTTGGTAGTTGTTATAAGAATTGAGTAAAAGGGTTGGAATGATCTTTGGAGGGTATTTTAATGAGTAAGGAGGATGATTTAAGGTGGGTTTAAGGGTCTAAATGAAGTTAGAACACATTGGAAGGCTTGAGGAAAAGTTTAGTGAAGATTTGACAATGTTTGGGCATGTTCTGGTGGCGTCCGACCCAGGGGTCCGACCCAAGTTTGGGTCGGACGGCCTCTGTTAGACGCCAGTGAATGGTTCTGGAATGGTCCGACCCAGAGGATTTGGGTCGGACATGGGTCGGACGGGTGTGTTTTTAAAGGACGGTTAAATTTCTGGAGTGGTTCGACCCAGTTTGTTGGGTCGGACATGGGTCGGACAGATGAGGTTTAGAAGACGGAAAATTTCTGGAATGGTCCGACCCAGTTGGTTGGGTCGGACGTGGGTCAGACAAGTGGAGTTTTTGCAACCCGAAAGTTACTGGAAGGGTCCGACCCAGTTGGTGGGTCGGGCGGTGGGTCGGACGACCCTTAACACTTAAAAAAAAAGAAAAAGAAAATTTTGAATTCTAAGGATGATAATTGGTAATAAGGTATACCATTGGTAGGGTGGTAATGATTAGGACCCTAAGAACCTAAGGGATTAAGTTAAGTTAAGTAAAAACCTTAATGTTTAAAGTTAAGTTTAGGTTAAGTGGCAAGGATTTAAGAGGATATCCAATGGGAATCTTTAGGGACTAAGTGAGTTAAGTAAGGTGCAAATAACTAATGGCCTAAAAATGAATCAATGTTTAGGTTTGTGAATTGGGACCCCGGAGAAGGTTAACGAACGACGATCGACGGTGAACGGTACAATCTTTCTTGTGACCTGCTTGCTAACGAGGTGTCCCTCGGCTTGTGTGCTATCTGTTTACTTGCTATGACTAAGACAAGATAAAGCATGCAACCGGTTATATTTGTTCTCGTTGTGTATGTGTTTTCTTTGCACTAACCCACAAGATTTGAGATTGTTACTAACCGAGTTTAGTACTTACTGAGTTAAGGATAAGAACTAAGTATTGGTGATTGTTGGTTAATACCCGTTAAGGTTTAACTAACCCATGGTGTTTAAGATTTCTACTAACTGGAACTTGAGTGAGGAAACCCGGGACTGACTCCGGTCATGCATGCTAAGGAAAGGGGGACGGTATCTGAATCAGATCCGCCCTCCGCTTAAGGACTTGTCTTCGGACTTGTTGCCTAGGGCCGGTTGCCGGCTCAGCTACGCTGGACTCCCGTCTAAGGTAGGTGGCATTAAGATGGTGCGGTGGGATCACCTAAATCCCAGGTTTGAAATTAAGCTACAACCAATCCCTTCCAGGAACGGTTTGTATACTGAGAATATGTAACGACCCCAAAACCACCCTGGTTGAGAGACCGTTACACGCCGCGCGCTTATTACCTAAGACACGCAAGGCTACACTATCGAAACCCCAAAATAGAACTAATGCTCATATATTACCAGATAAACGATTACAAAATGTCTTTACAATACACAGGCGGAAGCCAAACTGAATTACAAAGCATAATCTAAATACAACTGGGCCCTAAGGCCAAACAAACTAAATACAAAACTCAAATGCCAAAACGAAAAGTAAGAGCTGAATCTTCAAGCACGAACTAAAACCTGCAAATCAGATGGAGATAGGGGTGAGCAAAACTATTGCTCAGCAGGTGATAAACTTCATCAGCTGAGCATGCTCAAAACAGATACTGAACATACATATACACGTATACGAAAGCGCTTAGCCAGAGCAAAATCAAATGCAAAGCAGAAGTCTTTCAAATAGACTGAAGTCTAAAACACAAGAAGCTAAGTGATGGTCAAAACATACACTTAATAGCAGAAGGTAAACGGAAGCTGAAAGCTTGACGAAATCAGAAGCTTAAGAACTCAGAAGCTTAAACAGAATCAGAAGCTTAGCAAAATCAGAAGCTTAGCAAAATCAGAAGCTTAGCAAAATCCGGAACTTATCAGAAGGCGGTAAGCACACAGCAGACCGTCTCAAATCAAATACAGATAGAGAGCAGACGAAGTGGAGCACTTTACAAATCAGAAATCCTCAACAGACAGGAAGCACACAGCAGCCTATCTGAGTTTGAAAACAAACAGGACTGGCGGAAGCAGTACAAACAAACATAGGTGTTCAAAGGACAGAAAGCACACAACAGTTTGTCAAATACAAAAGCAGAGAGAACAGACAGAAGCCGAACAGAACACAAACAGAAGTGGGACACTAGCACCAAGCATAACACTTAGAAAGGGTCGAAGACCCATGGATCTAACAGATCCCTCGACAACGCAGAAATGACCCGAAGGCCAAAGGGTTCGTCAACCCCACAGAACAGATTGGGCATGACCCACACTCAGAATGACGTCTACATGGTATACCACGGAATAGCTCGACCCAGCCATTCACGGCTCAGAAGCAGAGTAACTAGGTCCCAAACGGAAGCTTAACAAACAGAAGCTTTAAACAGAACGGGACAAAAGTCCTTGTCAGAACAGAGCAGAAAGCAGAAGCTTTTAACAGAACAGAACAGAGGGCCAAAGCACATCAAACAGATCATAATCCTTTATCAAAACAAAAGTCATACACTGACTAGCAAACACGAAAACCAACCAGAAGCATAGAAGCTCAAACACTCTTCCAGAGCAAATCAGAGTTCAAAGGCTTATTTAAGACTTTCAAATTAAAGTACACATACACATGTGCTAAAACATATTAGATCAGATAGTACTCGAAAAGAGGAATCCAACGCCGCAAACGGCACTCAAAACGGAGCTCAAACGAAGAAGTTATGCTAAAACAAAGGCCGGTCCGAACATGCGTCCGACCTTGCATGTTCGGACCTAATTCGAGAGTCTGAAAATCCTCCGGCGTATGATGTCCGAACTTCAATGTTCGGACACATGTTAGGACATACCGAAAACTGCAAAATCACTTACGGAAATCAGCCAGAACCAAGCCACAAATCCCCCACAAAACATACATAACTTATTGTAGCAAATTAACCAATCGAAAACACATTTCCATGGGTTTTTAACGCATCAAACGCACATCAAAATCAACCTAAAACATCACCAAATCAAAGAGTTAAAACAATCATATACGAAGAACAAACAAAATCAGAAATCCCCATGGACGAACACACACAACCGAATCCATTCACCACCTACCTCACATCCGACGCAATGCAATCTCAGAGGACTCTACACTTCGGATTCCTCGAATCTCCACTCGAATTGAACCATTCCCAAATACAAAAGCAAAATCAGAAAGGAGAAAAGAAAACTCAATGGAGAAGAGAACCAAAATTTACAAATCAAACCTTACGATCGACCGACTATCAACACCGAAACTCCATTAGCAAATCTCCATTGATCAATTATAGGGAGGAGATTGAGGAGAAGGAAGAGAAGCAAAGAGAGGAAGAAGATATGAAAGTGAGAGAGGGTTGAGGAAGCGAGGAAACTGTCGTGGAAGGAGAAGAGCGTGAATTAAAAAATAAGAAAAGAAAGTTAGGAAATAGAAAGAGAAAAAAATTACTTCCTAACTCCTTAGATGATAATAAAACTGAAAGGACATTCATAGCCCTCCTTCACAAGAAATAAATAAAAGAATAACTCTTCTAACCCTCCTTCCTCAAAGTTAACAAGATAATATCCAGAAGAATGTCAGACATTCTTATATAAGATTATAGTTTAATACGAACTCCCTTTGCGAATCAGAAAGAAGTAATACAAGATAAAATAAGAAAAAAAAAATCTGGGGCATAACAGAATAAGTTAAGGTTAAGATTAAGGTAAGTTAAGGAACTGAGGTTAAGGAAATCAGGACTAAGGAGGGGGTTACTAACCCACTTGATAAGGGAACGCTTGTGTCGTTCATTGTTTGTGAACTATGTATGTTCATCTGTGGATTGTTGTTTATTGCACTTCATATCATGCTTGTGTACTTAATCAATTTCCATGCTATCGACAATTAGTCGTCGTAGCCCCGTTAGCTTGGGGGTCATGAGAGGGAGTACCAGCATTCGTGCTGACCCCCTTTGGGGGCTGTTTTTACACTTGCAGGTAAGAGGCCCATGAAGACGCACCACGAGAGTAGGAGCGGTTAGACTTAGGATGGGTTGTTTATTTTGAGTACGGGTTGCGCTTGTGCTCCCGTCTGTTTATATTGAAACTGATGTAAGGTTGTGATTATGACTTAGTACTTATACTCGGTTGGTTGGTGGTAATTTGGTTGGTGGTATTTTGGTTGGTGGTGATTGGTCGGTTGTTCATTTTGGATAAGTGTTGTAATATTATAAGGCCGGTATGTTCTAACGATCAGACCGTGGCAAGGTCCAGGTGTTTGTTATTTCCGCTGCGACGAATTTGATTAAGCGTTAAGTTTAGCGATAACCACGATTGGCTTTGGATGGGGTGTTACAATTAAAAATAAACTTATATGTGCTATGACATGCAACGTCACTCTAATTGTACAAATTATTATTTAATTTTCTAAAGTAAAACATTATTAAATCCATAAATATGTTATAATATAATCATGATCATCATTATATTATTATATTATATCAGCAAAAATAATTCATAATGTAACAAAAATTAATTTATTTAAAAGGAATTAAACAATATTAAGTCTTCATATTCCACTCACCGTTAATACTAGAGTAAAAATTATTTCCTTGTATCTGGACCATAAATAAACGTGCAGGTGAAAAAAAATAGCTCACATATAAACTGTGAGATTAGAATGTTAAAAAAGTTATGGGTGGTGGAGATTGATTCCGTCGACGACCGAAAATGTGATCCGTCACAGAATCCCTGGCGTTAATGGAGCCACGATACATCACTCATTTACTTGCACAATAGCAATGAAATTGTCACGATATACTGCACCACTAATCTTGTTTTTAGCGACATAGTAGCTTTAAAAGTTTTCTGACTCCACATAACGACAAAATGTTAGAATATATAGACCTTTAGAGTCAGATTTTCAATTTCCATCCACCGTGGATTATGTTCCACTGCTATCCTGAACTTGTATTAGAGATAGAAAATTTAACCTCTATCCCGTCACAATTTTATTGACAAAAAGCATTATAAATTCATTTCAACCCCTTGAACTATTGGTATGTTTAAAAAAGTGGGTCAACATAATCGTAACTATATGAATTTAAGGTGAAATCAAATTAAAGTTCTCTAAAGCACTGGAAGAAGTCAATTGACCTCATCAAGTCCTACCTCACCCAATGCATCATAAAAGACAATTATCCCAAAAGCAAACTGAACTCATTTCATATACTAATCCATCAAACTAAAGTCACAAATCAACACAATGGTCAAACCAAAGTTTAACATTATAAAACATCAAGTCGGTTACCTCTACCATCCTGGCCCTGCTCCAGGAGAGTTCCATCTCCCAGACGAGGACTACTTCGGACCCTATTGTGACCCATGTAGAGCTCCTCGTGGACTAGAAATAATAGCAACAACACACTAGGCATTAACCTGATTGAGTAGGCCATTGAGTTTGCATCATTTGACCAAACGCTGTGCCTGCATTTCTTCCGGGTGAACCTCTAAAGATAGTCTCCTTTTCCTTATTGTAGATAGCCATCCTTTCCTCTTTCCGTATTTGGGGTCCGTAGTCATTGATCCTTTGCATTATGTATAGCTCCATGTCTCTCATTCTCTCTTAGGTGTCTTTTTTTTAATAACATTATGACCATATATTAAAACACATAGCAATCACAAGGGGAAACCCTCATGTCATGCTAGATCCAAATCTAGCTTACAAGCCATACTAATATTAGGGGGAACATGCTCCCCCAACCACACCTGATTAGTTTCAAAAAAGGATTCCCCAAATTACATATGATCTTAGTCAGATAATTATCATACAAAGGAGTATCACTTCTAATAATACTAGTGAAAAAAGAAAGTGTTCCTCTCACCCTCACGATATCATCCCAACTGGCATTGGGTCTTCTGATGTCTCCCACATTGAGGATGTCCTCGAAATATTTATCACCTGATTCAATGCAAATGCTATGGCTACCCACCGAGAGATAGCAAGCTCCATGGCAATTCTCTTTGCTTTGATATTAGCAAACTGCACACTACTGGTGCTAGCAATTCTTCGATTGAAAACAACACTAGGCAAACCTCGATCGTCTTGAATGAGACCAGCTATGATCCGGTCCCCATAACGACTAGCAAGCATACCCGTACAAATACTATGATAACCCGACGGGGGAGGATGCCAAAATCTGGGAGAAAAGAGATGAGAGGAGACTTTCCTCACCGAAAGGTAAGCTTCAGTAAAGGAATTGTTTACCTCAACTTCTTTCCACCAAGAGAGCTCTGAATTATGCTTGACTTTGTTCCTCGACGCATATATGACCCAAAGCTTGTTAGCTATAAGAGATAGCTTCTTCACACTCCACACCTCAACCATCCGAAAGAACCAGTCCAACATACCATCCACATTATTAGGAATATCATTCACTTCCACCAAGCCCCTCCATATTTCTCTAACAGCAACAATAAAAGAAACAATGAGCCAAGTCATCCTTAGCACCACAGAAGAAACACTTGGACTCACCCCCTGTCCGTCTAGCCAGATTATCCTGACAAGGGATAATATTTCCCAAAAACTTCCAGAGGTTAAGTTTAACTCTAGGACAGCAGATGGAACTGGTAAGCTTCTTCCCAATTCTACCAATGGAGAAGGGAGGATTGGAAGAGCTTTCCACCCTTGTTTCTTTTACCAGGAAGAGATAAGCTGATTTAACGGAGAACTTGTTATCTTTGGAGAAACCCCAGATCCATTGATTAGAACTATCCAAGTCATGTGAAGTAGGAGACAGAGGTCCACCCCCTCCAGGGGGTAGAGGCCGAGCTCCTTCTCTGAGCAAATCCAAGACCGAAGAGATGGACTTCCAGATGGGGCTACCATTATTTAAAGGGTAGCACTCACTGATATTGTTGTCAGGGTAATAGAGCTATTTCATAACTTGAGCTACTAAAGACCCCGGACAAGAAAGTAATCTCCAAAGCTGTTTAACCAAAAGAGCTTTATTGAACTTTTCCACTTCTCTGAAACCAAGGCCTCCTTGGTCCGAAGTGTCACAAACCTTTGACCATTTCGTCCAGTGGAGAGCTCTTTTATCGACTTTCCCACTCCACCAGAAGGAGGAGAATGCTAAATTGAGTTTCGCAATAATACCCTTGGGAAGGGCAAATAGGGACATGGTGTAGTTGGGAATAGACTGGAGAACACTAGACACCATGACGGATCTAGCTGCCTGTGCCATAGGTATAGTCCAACTGGAAACCCTTTTGTGAACTGATTCAATAAGATAGGTAAAGAGATCATGTTTTCTCCTACCTATCTTGAGGGGAAGGCCCAGATATTTGGAGAAGCAAGGCACCTCTTGAACATTCAGAAGGCTGGAGAGATTGTCTTTAATGGGGAGAGATAATCTTTTGCTAAAAACAATTCAGATTTGAGATGGTTGATTTTGTGGCCGGAGGCTAGAAGGAATTTTGAGAGAATATGATTCAGACGGGAAATATTAGTGGGATTGGCTTTACCAAAAAGGAGAAGGTCACCAGCGAAGGCTAGGTGAGATATAGACGGGCAGAGGGGGGAGAGCTTGATCCCATGGAAGTCTCCAATAATATCAGACTTATTAAGGAAACTAGACAAAGTTTCCTGAGCCAAAATGAATAGGAAGGGAGAAAGAGGGTCTCCTTGCCTAATGCCCCTAGACTGGTCGAAAGAGTTACCTGGCTTGCCTTTGATGAGGATAGCACATCTGACCGAGCGGACACAATTCATAACTGGTGTAATCCAATGGGAAGGGAAGCCCATGGAAATGAGAACATCTTGGAGGAAGCTCCACTCTAATCTGTCATAGGCCTTGCTAAAGTCTAACTTGAGGGCAAAGAAACCATTTTTAACAGCTTGGTTCTTCTCTAAAAAATGTTGGAGCTCGCCTGCTAGAATGATATTGTGAGTAATAAGCCTTCCTTTCACAAACCCCGATTGATTGTGAGAGATGAGATGCGGAAGAATATGTTGCACCCTATTAGCCAAGGTCTTGGATGCAATCTTATACACAAAATTACAGAGAGCAATCGGTCTGAATTTATCAATCTCCGTCGCACCCGCCATCTTTGGGATAAGAGTGATAAAGTACTCATTCAAGGAATCAAGGAGAGGCTGGCCTCTAAGAATTGGCATGACTGCATCAATAATTTGATTCCCAATGATATGCCAAAAGGAGATAAAGAATTTACCATTGAAGCTATCCGGCCCGGGAGCTTTGTTGACTCCTAATTGTTTAACACAGCAATGATTTCCTCTCTGGTATAAGGCCTGCGCAGCTCAGAAATGAAGCTACCATTTAGCCTACCCTCCACCGCCCCCTAAAGGTCCCTATCCACCTGGGGTTGGGAAGAAGAGAAGAGGTTTTGGAAATACTCTCTAGCAATGAATTCTATACTCTGCCAAGAATATTGCATAATGTTCCCGGAATCCAGGAGACCAAAGATCTCTTTGGATCTTTTAATAGAGGAAGCCCTAGCATGGAAATAACCCGTATTCTTATCTCCTTCCTTAATCCACTTATCTCTGGATCGTTGCTTCCACCATATTTCCTCCCGGAAAGAGAGTAACTCAATTTCTAAAAGGAGCCTCTTTCTATTATTGATAGCTCCCAAAGAGCTATCACTAATAGAAATCTTACCTAACTCTTGCTTCTTATTTATGATCTTCCATTTAATCTTGGAGATAGACCACCCCTTCCATTCACTTAGCTTCCGAGAACATAAATCCAGAGAAGTAGTAATGTTAGGGTAATTGTTACTCCAGACATCAGTAACTATCTCTGCGCACTTGGGATCCAAACACCAACCGTTTTCAAATCTGAAAATTTTTGCCGGAACTTTATGATTACCAAAGAACCTGATAAATAGAGGACAGTGATCCGAAGCTTCCCGGGGTAGATGTTCCACAGAAATATTGGGGAAGGCATGTAACCCAGCTGAGGAGCAAAACACTCTATCCAATCTACTGTGGGAATGGAAATCCCCATCCTGGTAATTGGTATAAGTAGAACTCTCTCCAAAGAAACCAATATCATGGAGATCACATTCAGAAATGGCCTCTCTGAACGGGGCCATGTGAACATCTTGTCTGATTCTACCCCCGATCTTCTCAGAGGCATGCATAATCTGATTGAAGTCCCCGGCTATCACCCAGGGCAAGCTAACTTGCTTACCAAGAATCCGGAGAAGTTTCCAGGACAAATGCTTGAGAGACCAATTTGACCACCCATAAAACCCGGTAAAAACAAAATGGAGATCACCCGGCATAGACATACTGGCAGACATATGATGCCTAGATTGAGAGATCATCGAACATCCTAGGAAACTTTTCCACATAAGGCAAAGACCTCCACTCCTTCATCTGCTTGAAACCCCTAGCCCGCTATACTGAGGAAACATCCCAAAGAAAAACTCCATATCAATGTCAGACTTATGAGTCTCACTGAGGAAGATGATATCCGGGTTAAGTTTAAGGATTAAACTCTTAACCCAGTAGACTGCCTTGGATTTACCTAAGCCCCTACAATTGAGTGTTAAACAACTCATCTAACAGCGGACAGCCGGGAAGGCCTCAACAACCAGGGCAAGTCAAAACCAACCACCGAACAAAACAGCACAGAGCTCACCCACCAGAACCGACACTAGACCTCAAGAAGAAAGCTTAAAACTGAGGATCCAAAATCAGAGACACTAAATCCAATCAGCCCTTAACCAACACCTCAAGAACCTCGCACTGAACTACAAACCCGTCCTCTGGCAACAACACTTAGATTCCCTAGCCGATGAAGAAAACACCAACCCAAGAGAACACCCACTCGATTCGGGAGGAGACCCGCAACCAGCAACAAATCTCACAAGAGAAAACCCCAAGGAGACAGGACTTCACAAGGACGAAAACAAACAACAGGTCGAACTACTGCAAAATCGGTGATGGAATCCCTGAACAATAGCCCAGCGGAAAACCCAATTCGAAATCACCAGCACCAAGTCAGACGAAAAACACAGAGCAAATCCAAGACACGCCACAACTGCACTGAAAGGGAAACACCAGACACCCCGGCGTCTAGAGTAGAAAACCGACGAATCGCCAAGGAGACCCCTGACCCAACAAAAGAAGAGAGGGAGAATGTGACCTAACCGAACAACACTGGAATAGCACAACACTGGAAGAGCACAACACTGGAACCGCAAAACACTGGAAGAGCACCACCTCGACCCAGCAACAGGCGAAGAAGACCAACTACACCCGAAGGAAACCTAAGCCGACGGACGAAGAGAAGGATAGAGAGGCCAACCAAAGAAGACCCAAAACCAGGAAGCAACTGACTACCACCTGAAGATGGAGAGGGAGCTAATCTCGCTGACCCAGCCGAGAATTGAAGAGGACGACGAGATCGCCTCCGAATCGCTTCCAACGGAGAGCGAAAAACTTTTCACTTTTCTTGCAGTTCCATACCACTTAATTGGCAGTACTCTCTTAGGTGTCTTGGTCGTAGCCAACACCATGGGGTTTTCCTATGTTGCTGTACAAGTCTATAACATATATATCAAAATCCCACGTGACCACACATTTGTTGTAACAACTTCATGAAGCACTTTGTTTGAATCTACGACAATGCGCCTTAATCCCCTATCTCCAAGGTCACCTGAGTAGCACCCTTTACTACTTGTTCAAGCTCCTCCACCAGTAGACAACAAAAGCCTAACTATTTTGGCACCCCTATTTTGTCGGTTTCTAGAAAAATGACCAATATATATGTAACACCCTCGAATAAACATCCAACAATACGAACATCATTCCTCGCCATATTACAAGTTAACTATGCAGTGGAATAAACTCCATCCGGGTTTCACAGACGCCAACCACCCACGTGGTTGACACAACCATACTACCAACACCAAGTTACAGTCTGCATGGCTGGAAACAGCCCTCAACCCAAACTCATATACAATACAAGATATAATTCCGAATACCGAGTGTCTACAATAGTATTACCAAATCATAAACTGAAAATTACATCCCGGGTGTAGTAACAACCCATACATCAAGCATACTACTACAACTCAAGAATTATGCCCTGATGGACTACCCCCATGGTAGCCATCCCGCCTACGCTCCGCTATCGTCCAGTTCTGTACCTGTAAAAATTGGGTTGTAAAGGACTCAGCAAACTACGCTGAGTATGAACGTGTGTAGCCCGTATGTTGCCGGGCTACACGACTACTTGGTCGAATATTATTAAGTCAATTTACATGCTATAATAAAGTAGTAAAGCACACCACAATACTTCATGGTTTCATACACACTTAAAGGTAGCAAAGCATTATCAACAACAACCAAGCAAAACATGCTGGCATCATAGCAACAACAGACACGCAACCAAGCACAACAAGCTGCTAGTATAGCAACAACAATCATGTAATCATAAAATGTGTGCGTAGGTATGTTATACCCATGATCCTCACTATGGGATCATTCGAGCGTTGTGTGTTTTTATTTCTTTTCTCTTGTTCCCATAATGTGTATTTTATTTCTCTTTCCTTGCACCAGGTCTGGGGATATAGTTAGATACCGTGACCATATCATGTAGGTGCCAATCTTTCCTTGTTTCTTTAAGGATTATTTGTGGATTCTTTTATTACCGCACGTTGGAGGACGTCTCCTCCATAGCAAATTCCTCCATTCCCGGCGTCATCCGTCAAGAAAGCGGAGTCACCTCTGGACTCCAGGATAAATGCTCCACCAAATGCCAATCCTCCATTCCCGACGCCAAGAGTCGAGAAAGAGGAGTCACCTCTAGACTCCAGGATATGCTGAGAAAGCGGAGTCACCCAGGGAACCCCAAAATATATTCCACCATAGACGGTCGAAGGATCTGATGTAGATACCAACTTCCGATCATCCATACCGCATTGTCTTCCCGGGTTATTCTCGTGTTTCACCAGTTGGTATTCTACCTTTCATTATCATTTTAATCTCGACACCATAGTGGGTGTCATTAGCGGTCCTCTATAGTTAGAGAGAAGTTTTCTCTTTGTATAGTTCTTTTGTTTTGTTTTTTTGTAGTTCGTCAAGTTCCATATCAAAGCTTCATAAACAAGAAAGGGACTAAACTACTGTGTGCGCGCAAATAATATGCAACAATGATATAGCAATCATATAAGCAAGATAAGCAACAATCCAAATTTCATGCTTTGATCTTATGGTCATTTTCACACAAGGCACACAGCAAACAAGCCGTGTAACACGGCAACATACGAACCACACATGTCCATACCTGGTTCAGAAGCAAAAAGGGTTGTCTCACACACAGGGCCCCGGTTGGCGTTCGTTACAGTCCTAGAGTTAATTAAAACAACTTGTCAGTTTATGGTTGCATGTGACGACTATAGTGACATTTTCCTAGTTTATCCCATTTTATCGGGTGTATTTCCTTGGGTAAATTTTTTGGGTGTTCGACTTATATTAGTCCCTTAGAAACCTTCCAAGTATTTACTTTAGACTTTATCAACTCCTCGGACATTTACATTGTCAGTTCATACGTTATCTACGTCCTTTCCTCTAGTTAATGCCTTAGAGTACTATGAGCACTAACAAGTAACAAGTTTATCCAAATTGACCATTCTCCCATATTTTCCTCATAATTACACCGTAGCCCCCTTTTATTTTATACCCAATACTTTAATTATTTAAACCCTTATATTACACTCCTGAGTTAATGTATATTATCACTTAAATTCTAAAACCTTTCTAGGATTATATACTAATCCCATCAAATATTAAAATCTCCATTTATGACCAAATTTTCGATAATTACATATACTCCCGTAATAATAATTTTTGTTATTCTTTTTGACTTAATATCAATTTAAATACTTAGAATAATTATCCTCATTATTTTATTTTGGTCAACCTCCATAGGTGGTCGAGGTTGACCACTTAGATTATTCTTTGACTAATTTGATAGTATTTACAAAGATACCCCATGATTTCCTAGTTTTACATTTGACTCCTTTTATTTTATAAAATCCATATTTTGTACTTATAAAAATCCAAGGACTATTTCTTTCGGCCATCGTTACTGTTTATACCTTATGTTCCTTTTATCACACCTTGACCTTATCATTTTTTTTTTGTTATTTATATAGAGAGATATATATAATTATATACGGTATATAAAAAAAAGATTTGTTTGCCACAAAACAAGTTTATAAGTATGTCTAGATTTTTTTCTAAGATGTCCCCAAATTGCTAGTATGATAGTTTTGCATCAGAATTCATAATTCCTCATAAATTAATCCATAAATTGATTAATAACTATTTAGGTCACAAAATAGTTTCTTTACGTGGCCTAAATATATGGCCTTAAAAATAGCACACACACAAATACTTTTCATAGTGACATTATAATGTCTCCAAATTCCACCAAAATCCACGGAACAAAATTCTCCTTAGTCTTTTAGATTAATCCTCTTCCATATTTAACAACATTGGTCACGCGTTGTCACTTAGACAAATACTAATACATATATGTGCGCGTGTATATATATATATATATATATCTAGTTTCTCTTCCCATACTAAGTCATATCCCTTCTTGATTATGTATTAACATCTGACATATCAAGTGCTCTTAATTACGATATTATTTTGTTCTATTATTATTATATATATTTTTTCTACATCACGTTACTGATGTACGAATTATACTCAGTATTACACATATATATACATATGCATCTATTATTGAGTACTTATTTAACTCCACATTACATATACATAATAGTTATTTGTTCCACATTCTGAGCCCGCATGACTCGCATGCATTTCCTTCCCAGCTCAGCCGTACGCATGTATACACTTCATTTCTACACGTTGTAACTCAGTCACACTCATCCCTTTCTGGTTTCGTTTTGCAGCGCTCACTTGTAAGTTTCGGTATGTTAAACAAGTAGGGGAAGTGCTTCAGTAGATACGTTTCTGTTGCATATACTTAGACAGTAAGGAGTAGCCATTACCTTGGGGTTTTTTCGCTGTAGTTGGGAGGTCTCTACGGCAGCTTGACGTTAAGCTCCTTTCATGAGGTGATTCAGGCGCATGGTCTCAGCTCCAGAAAGGCTGAGATGGAGATTCGAATGTGAGCATCAAGAGGTAGAAGGGAGGGTCAAAACAAAAGTTTTTTTTTTGTCGGACGGAAGAAGAACGGAAGAAGATACATGGTCTCTTGTGAGCTTTCTCACCGTGAAGCTAGTGTACCGTGTTGGGTGTATTCTCGTGTAGCGACTTGCTCTACTGCTTGTGAGCTTGGAAAAGAAGAAGAACCCAAGCTGGCTACTCCTGGCTTCTGCTTGCTGCAACAAAGGGAAGGGATGTGGGGTGAACTTGGAAGTACAACCATGGAGTAACAGGAGAGGGAGAGGAAACTGTCATTACTGGTTTCGTTGTGATCTCAAGATAAGACAGAAGGGATAAAGAGCATGGGTTGCATTTGCATTGCCCAGAAGAAAGAGAGGATGGTAAAGAAGGTGACAGTGCTCACCGGTGTTGGTTTCAGCTCAACAGAGGGGTGGATCAAAGCCTTGCTCTTGGGTGTTGTCTCCGGTGTGAGTTTCCAGTTCAAGGAGAAGCTGGAACATTGATTCTAACGTGGCATAAGGAGCGGAGGGAATCCCAGCACTCGCTTGGGAAAAAGAACAGAAGTAGAAGGGGTTATACGACCACGTTCTTGTTAAATCTTCCCTTCTGTCTTTCCTCTTCTCCCGGTGCTATTTAGCTCGACAATGATGCTGGGATGGAAGCCGGCTGATGCGTGGTTATCCAACCTGTGGTAAGTCAAGAACAGTGAGTTCAAGCTGGAGACACCTTTTGTTTACTGTAATGATGTTGTTGTTGCTACTAGGACTATTCAAGCTGGGTTGAACTGTTATTGTGGCTGCGACAGGGGAGAGCAGTTCATACAGAGGCTTGCTGTTGCATGGAGAAGTGAGAGCCGTTCCTTGCTGTGGTTGGTCTGGTTGTCACTCGCGACTTGGAACTAGAAGAGAGCTCAGGCAGTGGCGTTGTTGTTGTAGTTGTACTTTGTTCACAGTTGAAGATACCATGTCATTGTGCACTGTCTATGGTGTTTTCTAGACATGCAGAATGAAGGGAAAAGAAGGGAAGCTGTGTTCTACCGCAGGTATGGTGGGAGAATGACTAGTTGCTGCTATGCTCTGTGGTGCATTCACCGAGAATGAATTCAATCTGGCGTGGGAGAATGAAACTGATGCCGAGAAGGAGAGTGACTGGCGCATGAAATGAAAGAGTTAACGCCATTAAAAGACAAGCTGATGAGTCGGGTGTTTGGTCCGGTGCAGGCTCGAGAGAGTTAGCGCCATCTTGGAAAGGAGAAAAACATCTTGGTGTTTGGTCTGGCTCTGTTCGAGGGTGTTGTTGTTGCCCATTGCAGCAGTGTGTGTGCAGGTCTTGTTTTTTTTTCCTTCCAAGTGTGTGCGTGTGACAGAAGGAAATGAAAGAACTAAATCTCCACTGCTGCTGTTGTTTTATTTTTGAAATCGGTATTACAGGGGAGAAGGAAGAGTTGTTGAAATACCCCAAACTTAGATATGGTGTTTAAATGATAAACCAAGATATAAGAAGGCTAAATAATGCCTTAGAAACATTAAGAAACATTTCTAATCAAAGAAAATATAAGGAAACACCAAAAAGAGCAGTTTAAGCAAAACGTGCTCTAAGCTTGGAGAGACATGGGAGAGTACCCAAATATTGTTCTAAGACCTTAGTAATGTCCTAATGGTCATTTTAAGTCAATTACCAAAGAAAACCAAGCTTGAAAACTAGTTAAAACACAAAATGTGCTTTAAGGAGTCTTAAAGCACGTTTTTGAGTAATTGTCTTGTAAATGAGTTTTGAATGGCTAAATGTCCATCATTACTCTCTAATTAATATGTGTACTATATAGTATCACATTTGGAGGTCTATATCAATGGGAACTCAAAAATTTCACAACAATGTGCCTTGTTTTTGATGAATAGTGAATTTATTAAGCTAGTTTATAACATAAGTCTATATAAGTGAGACATTTGGTCAATAAGGACTAAACTACCCTCATTCACTAAAGGGGGCCGGTTTTTAAGTGTGACTCACCACACTTATCAAGCTAAGTAAAGAGAAAGCAAAAAAATAAGTCTTATAAAGCATAAAGTACTATTCACCTTTTAAGATAAATATCACATTTTGCTTACCTCTCTCCTCACTTCTTCATTCTTCCTTGTCTCACACGATTTCTTGCTCTCTTTCTCTTCTCCATTAACGTGAAGCTCCTCTCCATGCTAGCTCCACCTTCTCTTGCACACATCTTGCTCATTTTAGCTCCAAATCCAAAACAAAATACATATTCTTCTTAGTTAGCTCAAGCTCCTCCTTTCTATCTTTTCAAAACTTCAAGAGCTTCATTTTGGTGCCAAGTCAAACCACCATTAGAGGAGGAAATTCAAGTTTGGAGACTCCATTGGCATCTCCATTCTCTTAAGGTAAAGAAAGTGTAAGAAAATCTAGGTTTCCACCATTTTCTTCACTTGACCGAAAATATATACTCATGGGACTCCATGTTTATGCCTTGTTCTAGCTTGTTTCTACTCTTCAAAGGAGAGAAGAGGTCCTCTCTTGCCTCACATCCAAGTTTGTCTTGAGAAACCAAGGTAAAACAATCACATTAACACCTTAAAACATATTTTTAAACCTAGGGTTTGTCCCTTAGGGTTAATGTGTTATCTAGTACTCATTGGAGTCATTGGATATTGGTTAGAACATTGGCAAGGAGAATCACATTGGTGACCGAGATTGAACAAAGAAAACCTAAGGAGAAAAGCTTTTAAGCTTGTGAGAAAACAAGGTAAATTACTTACCTTAAGGTGTTTTGTTGTTTAAGGGAATGAGGTGTGGGTATATGATGAGTTTAGTGTAGGGTTTATATTGGGAAGGTGCTATAAAACCTAGGAGAAACAATGACTAATCTTGTGAACTTGTGACTAAGGAGCAAATGAGAAAAGAGATAGTTTAAGAATATAAAGGTGAAGTACAAGAAGCATTTTATTTCAATGGGAGCCTTGTTGAGTGTATTCGCAGGTTGAAGGCATATATATGTGGAAATTCAGTGGTTAAGATTATTGTCATTTAAGGGCCTAAGTGCCAAGCATTTTAAGTTTAAGCATTATATGATGATGTGGTGAAGTTTTGGTGTAAATTGGGTGTTAAGGTGTTGTGATGAGAAGTTGTGTAGTATTGGTTGTTTGATGGAGAAAAACCATGTGTTAGGAAGTACTATATACTAGAGAACCCATGGCAAAATTTAAAGGAGAGTTTAAGTGTTTAAGATATCCTAAGGGAATTTAATGACTAAGAAAGTACTAGAAGTGTTCTATGGGTTGTCTTGATGAAAAAGGGTGAAGTTAAGGTGTTTTAATGACTTATGATGACTTAGGTATCACCATGGAAGATTTAGGAATCAAGAGAATGTATTCGAGTGTTTAGGACTTAGGCAAATGTTGATGCACAACTAGGAAGGAAATAATGTGATGATGATGGAAGTTTAGACTTGTTAAGGAACCCTAAGTAAATGTTTAAAAGAGTTTTAGATAGAGAGAGATGCTTGGGAGATGATGTTATAGTGGTGAAGAAAACATTTGGCATAGTGGTTACACTAGGTATGAACCACCACCTAGAAACCTAGAGGAAAACATTACAAGTGTTAGCATTATTACAAGGAAAATGCATAATGACTAAGGTGGATCTTGGTGGATGATTTAAGGTATTTTAAGGAGGGCTTAAGGTGTATTTGAGGTGCCCAAATGAGGTTATAACATATTAAGATATATGAGGAGAAGTTTGGAGTTGAAAAAGAATTTAGAAACAAGTTTTTGGAGCCGACCGGCCTTAGGACCGGACTTGCAAGGTCGGTCGGGCTCTGTTACACTACCGGGAAATGTTTCTGGAATCGACCGGACTTGGGGACCGGACTTACAAGTCCGGTCGGGCTTGTTTTGTGAGAGGGAAAATGTTTCTGGAATGGACCGGACATGGGACCGGACTTGTCAAGTCCGGTCGGCATGAATTTTGTACGGATTATAAGTCTCTGGAATCGACCGGACATAGGACCGGACATGTAAGTCCGGTCGGAGTGAATTTTCCAACGGTAAAAGGGTACTGGAATGGACCGGACTTGGCAAGTCCGGTCGGTAAGTCCGGTCGAGCCAAAAAAAAATTAAAAAAAAAAAAAATTTCAAATTCTAAGAATGGTAATGGGTAATGAGGTATGCCCTTGGAAGGGTAGTAATGATTGGGACCCTAAGAACTTAAAGAATTAAGTTAAGATTAAGTATAAGTTTTAATGTTTAAAGTTAAGTTTGTAAGACTAAGTGATAAAGACTTGAGAGGTTATTGAATGGAAGTCCTTAGGGACTAAGTGAGTTAAGTAAGGTGCAAATAACTAATAACCTAAAAATGAATGAATGTTTTAGGTTTGTGAATTGGGACCCCGAAGAAGGTTAAACAAACAACGATCGACGGTGAACGGTACAACCCTTCTTGTGACCTGCTTGCTAACGAGGTGTCCCTCGGCTTGTGTGCTATCTGTTTATTTGCTATGACTAAAACAAGATAAAGCATGCAACCGGTTATATTGTTCTCGTTGTGATTGTGTTATATTTACACTAACCCGCGAGACTTGAGATTGTTACCAACCAAGTTTAGTACTTACTGAGTTAAGAATAAGAGTTAAGTTGATGGTTGTTGGTTAATGCCCGTTAAGGCTTAACTAGCACATGGTGTGTAAGATGTTTACTAACTGGAACTTGAGTGAGGAAACCCGGGACCGATCTCCGGTCATGCATGCTAAGAAAAAGGGGGACGGTATCTGAATCAGGTCCGCCCTCCGCTTAAGGACTTGTCTTCGGACTTGTTGCCTAGGGCCGGTTGCCGGCTCAGCTACGCTGGACTCCCGTCCAGAGTAGGTGGCATTAAGATGGTGCGGTGGGATCACCTAAATCCCAGGTTCGAATTAGATACGGCCAATCCCTTCCAGGAAAGGTTTGTATATTGAGATTAAGATTGAGATTGAGATTAAGGTAAGGTAAGGAACTGAGATTAAGGAAATGAGAACTAAGGAGGGGTTACTAACCCACTTGTTAAGGGAACGCTTGAGTCGTTCATTGCTTGTGAACTATATATGTTCATCTGTGGTTATTGTTGTTGCACTTCATATTATGTTTGTGTATGTAATCAATTTCCATGCTATCGACAATTAGTCGTCGTAGCCCCGTTAGCTTGGGGGCCATGAGAGGGTGTACCAGCATTCGTGCTGACCCCCTCGGGGGCTATTTTTACACTTGCAGGTAAGAGGCCCATGAGGACGCACTACGAGAGTAGGAGCGGTTAGACTTAGGTGGGGACTTTTATTTTGAGTTCGGGTTGCGCCTGTGCACCCGACTGTTTATATTAAACTGATGTAAGTTTGGGATTGTGTATAAGATACTAGTACTCGGTTGGTTGTGGTATTGAGAATGTTGATGTTTAAGTTGGGTAAGTGTTTTTGGATAAGTATTGTAAGTATTTAAGCCGGTATATTCTATCAATCAGACCGTGGCAAGATCCAGGTGTTGTTTATTTCCGCTGCGACGTATTCGATTAAGTGTTCAGATTGCGATAACCACGATAGGCTTTGGATGGGGTGTTACAAAAAGTGGTATCAGAGCGTAGTTACGCTCTGATCAAGAAATACCGGATATAAGTAACCACCGAGCTAGGATATAAGCTAAGGAGTAAGTATTGGGTTAAGGGTGTGAGAAGTTAGAGTGAGTAGAGTCAGATAACCACTAATAAGTGTGGATTGTCTTACCGTCTACGGACGTTATAAATTTACTAACCAAAACAATGGTGAGTACGAACCTAATGTAAGTTATGCTTGTTCAGATGACAGGACGCCCTAGAGGAGGCCGAGGTCGCGGCCGGGGTGAGGATATTCCAGGGATACCTGGAGGGCAGACGATCGCAGAGATCGTAGCTGCCGCTTTAGGGCACATGGGCTATCAGCCTGGTGTGGGTGCACCACCTCCACCGCCACAACCTAGGGAACCAAATTGGGTGAAGAGTCTGTCAGATCTTCGACCCGCTCATTTCAAGGGGGAGACCGATCCCGCCAAGCTTGAGGCGTACATCTCCGAGCTGGAGACCGCCTTCGAGACCCTTGATGTCCCTGCTGGGATCAAGGCGCCAAAGGGTGAGAAAAATTGATATTGAATGAGTTAAGAAATAAATTAGTAATCGTTTGAGATATGAGAATTGACAATGTGAATCATCAGGATCTGAGACTGAGAGGGGAGCCGGTGGTGGCTACCAGCGACGCTTCATCTGTAGATGGTGTAACAAGGACCACCCCGGGCTCGACTGTAAGGGAAATAAGGTGGAGTGCAACTTCTGTGGCATCTACGGGCATCAAGCTTATGAGTGTCACCGGAACCCTGCTAGCAGAGCCTATAGGCCCGACACCAAGGGCAAGGGCAAGACCGATCAGGGAGCTGGATCTGACGGTCAGAGGAAAGTGCAGCAGCCGGCGGACAAGAACCCACGGGCGACCCAGAAGACGGGGCCCACTCTACACGGTGGATCGGGACGATGAGCCTGAGCCCTCATCGAGGCCAGGTACCACTATAACCATTTAGTAATAAAACTACCTGCTTACCGCATTATCATGCATGTTTGGTGAAATATATGAGTTAAGTAAAAATAAGATGAGATTAGAACCTAAGTAAGATATAACCTACTACCACTTTAGGAAGATTCAACATCTGCTACCCTATACCATCTACATCTAACCCGGAGCACACCGACATCGAAACCATACACTTTCCAACCCGAACAATGTCAGGTTATCCGCCCAGGTATGATTTTATTAAGGGGATACCTGACACCCACGCACAAATAGCCATCATCAGGAGATGCAATCAACTAGGGATGGGACCGGGAGGTTTTTACACACCGGAGTACCCAGGGGGAGCAAGGATGAAATTAAAGATGATGAGCTTGGGCAAGGATTGGAATCCGTATGCCAAGAACTACCAAACCATGAGGGAGCAAGATGGAGTCTCACCACCGGGAATACCCGAAGAGTTCCATCCAGTTATTACACAAGTCGTGGAAATCGCTCAGCAGTTGAGGCTGAACCGATTCCAGACATACAAGCGGACATTTGTATCGTAAACTTCTACGAAAAAGATGGGAAACTGGGACTACACCAGGATAAACGAGAAAACGGATCTCTCGAAAGAGGGATACCGTAGTGTCTTGGTCATTGGAGATGATGCGGAGTTTTATACGGCGAGCAGAAGCGTGCGGACCGTGCAGATAAGATAGTACTTAAGTCAGGTGATGTATTAATTTTGGGAAGAGATCAAGGATGTTATACCATGGGATTAAGAGAATCAAGCTGAATACAGCACCGTCAGCAGTAATCAATGCGACGCATATGAGACCAGGAGATTAAACCTAACCTTTAGACAATATTAGCCATGTAATGTTAGAATGAGATGAGAAATGAGATGTAAGATGAAGCACATGTTGTAAACAGGATGGTCTAAAAAAATAACAGTGTTGTCATATAAATTGTTACGACTCTTGTTATACCATCAATACTCATGGAAGCTTGTGAACACAATTAGGTTATGGACTCGGTAACGGAAGGTGCACTAAGCATACTCACAGGGCACAGGCCGACGCTAGCGGTACTATCCTCACCGGCACCTTTCCGATCAATGGGATTGAGGCATCAGTTCTCTTCGACTCAGGGGTCTCGCATACCTTTGTCTCTGCATCATTTGCGAGCAGGTTGGGGCTAGACACTGATGAGCTACCCGACTTCACGGTACGCTCCGTCTAAGGAGAAGGTTCGTTGCACTCGTTACTACCGAAGAGCCACCATCAGAATTAAGGGGGAAGACTTCCCAGTCAGTTTCATTGAGTTCAGTAAGCTAGGATTTGATGTATCTTCGGGATGAACTGGTTGGAGCGGCACAAGGGACTCCTCTGCGCCGAGCATAGATTGCTGCTCAGGAGTCCGTCTGGGGTAACAATATCATACCGCAGAGGCCCAGGGAGCCTTCGACTAAGATCATCACCGCCATGGCAATGCACAAAGAATTAAGGAGAAAGGAAGAAGTATACCTCTGCTATGTACAGGACATAGAGAGAGACCCTGAGTTCGACCCCGACTTACCGGTAGTGTCGGAGTTCCCCAGACTATTTCCACGGGAACTGCCCGGCATGCCACCCACTCGGGAGGTAGAGTTCACCATTGAGCTGCTACCTGGTACCGGACCGATAGCCAAAGCACCATACCGTATGGCTCCGGCAGAAATGACTGAGTTAAAAGAACAACTGAAAGATTTGTTGGATAAGGGATTCATTAGACCAAGCGTGTCACCATGGGGAGCGCCAGTCCTCTTCGTGAAGAAGAAGGATGGTAGTCTCCGCCTCTGCATCGACTACAGAGAGCTGAATGCAGTAACAGTGAAGAATAAGTACCCACTACCCCGCATTGACGATCTGTTCGATCAGTTGAAGGGAGCATCTGTGTTTTCCAAGATTGATCTCAGATCGGGGTATCATCAGATAGCCATTAAGGAGGGAGATATTGAGAAGACGGCATTCCGGACACGATACGGCCACTATGAGTTTACAGTGATGCCGTTCGGTTTGTCGAACGCGCCAGCGAAGTTTATGGATCTGATGAACCGCTTGTTCCGGGAGCAGCTGGACAAGTCGGTTGTGGTTTTCATTGATGATATTCTGATATATTCAAAGTCTAAGGTTGAGCATGAGGAACATTTGAGGAGGGTGTTGGAAATATTAAGGGAGAACCAGCTATATGCTAAGTTCTCCAAGTGTGAGTTTTGGCTTGACCAGGTCTCTTTCCTAGGTCATGTCATCTCAGATGCTGGGATCGCAGTGGATCCAGCAAAGATTGATGCCGTACGTACCTGGCCAAGGCCGAAGACTGTTACCGACATCCGGAGCTTTCTCGGTCTGGCAGGTTACTACAGGAGATTTGTTAGAGATTTCAGCAAGGTCGCGAAGCCGATGACCAGTCTGATGAAGAAAGATGCACCATTTCTATGGACAGTCGACTGTGAGAGATCATTTCAGCGCTTGAAGGACTCACTGACCACTGCACCGGTACTGACCATTCCAGACGGTACAGAGGGCTTTGAGGTTTATTGTGATGCATCCGGCAGAGGGCTGGGTTGCGTGCTCATGCAACATGGCAAGGTGGTGGCATATGCCTCACGCCAGTTGAAGAAACATGAGGAGAACTACCCCACACATGATTTAGAGCTGGGAGCTGTAGTCTTCGCTTTGAAGATATGGCGCCACTACTTATATGGGGTTAGTGTCACGATCTACACCGATCACAAGAGTTTGAAATACATATTCACTCAGAAGGAGTTAAATCTTCGACAGAGGAGATGGTTAGAATTTCTGAAAGACTATGACATCGACCTCCAATACAAAGAAGGGAAGGCCAATGTTGTAGCAGATGCCCTGAGCCGTCGAGCACACTCACTCCATTCGCTAGTTTCTTTCTCCAGCTTGGTTGATGAGGTGCGAGAGGCTCAGAGGACTGATGAGTATATGAGAGAGGTCAGACAGAAGCTGACAGAGGGTACCTTTGAGAGTCAGAAATACGACTTCAGACTTCATGATGATGATCTGATCAGACTTAAGGGCCGGATATGCATACCACGAGGTAACACGGATCTGAAAGACCGTATACTTAGAGAATCACACTGTTCTTCAGTTTCCATCCATCCGGGAGCCTCTAAAATGTATAAAGACATGAAGAGATACTTCTGGTGGTCGGGGATGAAGACAGATGTTACCGAGTTCGTCTTGAGGTGTCTCACATGCCAGAAGGTGAAATTCGAGCACAGACGACCGGGCGGAATGGTACAGTCGATGCCAGTTCCGGAATGGAAGTTCCATGATATCTCCATGGACTTCGTAGTTGGACTTCCACCTGCTAGGGGAGGTCTCAACATGATATGGGTGGTGGTGGATCGCCTTACCAAAGTAGCCCGATTCATACCGATGAAGGATACTTGGAAGGTGACCAAATTAGCTGAGTTATTTGAGAAAGAAATCATGAGACATCACGGCATACCAAAGACCATAGTGTCAGATAGAGATACCAGATTCCTTTCGAGGTACTGGAGAGCTACCAGAGAAGCGTTGGGTACAGAACTCAAACTGAGTACCGCGTTCCATCCTCAGACAGATGGCCAGACTGAGCGTACTATTCAGACACTCGAGGACATGCTGAGAGCATGTGCCTTAGACTTCCAGGGCAGTTGGATTGACAGATTGCATCTGATCGAGTTTTCATACAACAACAGCTATCACGCTTCGATCAAGATGGCACCTTTTCAAGCGTTGTACGGTAGACCATGTCGTACACCGCTCTGCTGGGATGAGTCGAGTGAGACGGTCATTATAGGACCAGAGTACTTAGAACAAGTTCAGGCTGAAGTTCAGCAAATCAGGGAGAACATGAAAGCTGCTCAAGATAGGCAGAAGTCGTATGCTGATGTTCGACGACGAGACCTGGAGTTCGCAGTGGGCGACCGGGTATTTCTGCGAGTATCACCGATGAAGGGTGTATTCAGGTTTGGGCAGAAGGGCAAACTAAGCCCGAAATTTGTTGGTCCTTATGAGATTACGGAGCGGGTGGGCCCGGTTGCTTACAGGTTGAATTTACCTGCTGAGCTGGGTAAAGTGCATGATGTCTTTCATGTTTCACAGCTGAAGAAATACATGCACCACCCCTCCCATGTGTTAGAACCTGAGAGGTTGACTTTAGAACCAAATATGAGATCCGTGGAGACTCCTCAGAGAATCTTGGACAGAAAGACTAGGGACACTCGCCACAAGTCAGTGCGACTGGTGAAGGTTCTCTGGTCTAACCAGGATGTCGAAGAGGCCACGTGGGAATTAGAGGATAAGATGAGGGCGAAGTACCCTTCTTTATTTACTGACTAGATCGTCTGTATAGGGTACGGGGCGTACCCCTTTTTAAGGGGGGTAGAGCTTCCTCGCTTTTGAGTTAGGAAACGATCATGTTTGTCGTTTGTTTGGTTGTTAAGATGTGAATTTGTGTAAGCTGCTACACTTCGGTGTAAGTTTGAGTTATGATGATACTTATGTATTGTATTTGAGATTGACCTTTGAGTCTTGAGATGTATGAATGTGAATATAAGATGTGGTATTAAGATTAAGAGAACTGTGTACCGTGAATGGTTAAACACATGTGTGAACTTTGAGGACAAAGTTCTTTTAAGGGGGGTAGATTGAAATACCCCAAACTTAGATATGGTGTTTAAATGATAAACCAAGATATAAGAAGGCTAAATAATGCCTTAGAAACATTAAGAAACATTTCTAATCAAAGAAAATATAAGGAAACACCAAAAAGAGCAGTTTAAGCAAAACGTGCTCTAAGCTTGGAGAGACATGGGAGAGTACCCAAATATTGTTCTAAGACCTTAGTAATGTCCTAATGGTCATTTTAAGTCAATTACCAAAGAAAACCAAGCTTGAAAACTAGTTAAAACACAAAATGTGCTTTAAGGAGTCTTAAAGCACGTTTTTGAAAAATTGTCTTGTAAATGAGTTTTGAATGGCTAAATGTCCATCATTACTCTCTAATTAATATGTGTACTATATAGTATCACATTTGGAGGTCTATATCAATGGGAAATCAAAAATTTCACAACAATGTGCCTTGTTTTTGATGAATAGTGAATTTATTAAGCTAGTTTATAACATAAGTCTATATAAGTGAGACATTTGGTCAATAAGGACTAAACTACCCTCATTCACTAAAGGGGGCCGGTTTTTAAGTGTGACTCACCACACTTATCAAGCTAAGTAAAGAGAAAGCAAAAAAATAAGTCTTATAAAGCATAAAGTACTATTCACCTTTTAAGATAAATATCACATTTTGCTTACCTCTCTCCTCACTTCTTCATTCTTCCTTGTCTCACACGATTTCTTGCTCTCTTCTCTTCTCCATTAACGTGAAGCTCCTCTCCATGCTAGCTCCACCTTCTCTTGCACACATCTTGCTCATTTTAGCTCCAAATCCAAAACAAAATACATATTCTTCTTAGTTAGCTCAAGCTCCTCCTTTCTATCTTTTCAAAACTTCAAGAGCTTCATTTTGGTGCCAAGTCAAACCACCATTAGAGGAGGAAATTCAAGTTTGGAGACTCCATTGGCATCTCCATTCTCTTAAGGTAAAGAAAGTGTAAGAAAATCTAGGTTTCCACCATTTTCTTCACTTGACCGAAAATATATACTCATGGGACTCCATGTTTATGCCTTGTTCTAGCTTGTTTCTACTCTTCAAAGGAGAGAAGAGGTCCTTCTTGCCTCACATCCAAGTTTGTCTTGAGAAACCAAGGTAAAACAATCACATTAACACCTTAAAACATATTTTTAAACCTAGGGTTTGTCCCTTAGGGTTAATGTGTTATCTAGTACTCATTGGAGTCATTGGATATTGGTTAGAACATTGGCAAGGAGAATCACATTGGTGACCGAGATTGAACAAAGAAAACCTAAGGAGAAAAGCTTTTAAGCTTGTGAGAAAACAAGGTAAATTACTTACCTTAAGGTGTTTTGTTGTTTAAGGGAATGAGGTGGGTATATGATGAGTTTAGTGTAGGAGTTTATATTGGGAAGGTGCTATAAAACCTAGGAGAAACAATGACTAATCTTGTGAACTTGTGACTAAGGAGCAAATGAGAAAAGAGATAGTTTAAGAATATAAAGGTGAAGTACAAGAAGCATTTTATTTCAATGGGAGCCTTGTTGAGTGTATTCGCAGGTTGAAGGCATATATATGTGGAAATTCAGTGGTTAAGATTATTGTCATTTAAGGGCCTAAGTGCCAAGCATTTTAAGTTTAAGCATTATATGATGATGTGGTGAAGTTTTGGTGTAAATTGGGTGTTAAGGTGTTGTGATGAGAAGTTGTGTAGTATTGGTTGTTTGATGGAGAAAAACCATGTGTTAGGAAGTACTATATACTAGAGAACCCATGGCAAAATTTAAAGGAGAGTTTAAGTGTTTAAGATATCCTAAGGGAATTTAATGACTAAGAAAGTACTAGAAGTGTTCTATGGGTTGTCTTGATGAAAAAGGGTGAAGTTAAGGTGTTTTAATGACTTATGATGACTTAGGTATCACCATGGAAGATTTAGGAATCAAGAGAATGTATTCGAGTGTTTAGGACTTAGGCAAATGTTGATGCACAACTAGGAAGGAAATAATGTGATGATGATGGAAGTTTAGACTTGTTAAGGAACCCTAAGTAAATGTTTAAAAGAGTTTTAGATAGAGAGAGATGCTTGGGAGATGATGTTATAGTGGTGAAGAAAACATTTGGCATAGTGGTTACACTAGGTATGAACCACCACCTAGAAACCTAGAGGAAAACATTACAAGTGTTAGCATTATTACAAGGAAAATGCATAATGACTAAGGTGGATCTTGGTGGATGATTTAAGGTATTTTAAGGAGGGCTTAAGGTGTATTTGAGGTGCCCAAATGAGGTTATAACATATTAAGATATATGAGGAGAAGTTTGGAGTTGAAAAAGAATTTAGAAACAAGTTTTTGGAGCCGACCGGCCTTAGGACCGGACTTGCAAGGTCGGTCGGGCTCTGTTACACTACCGGGAAATGTTTCTGGAATCGACCGGACTTGGGGACCGGACTTACAAGTCCGGTCGGGCTTGTTTTGTGAGAGGGAAAATGTTTCTGGAATGGACCGGACATGGGACCGGACTTGTCAAGTCCGGTCGGCATGAATTTTGTACGGATTATAAGTCTCTGGAATCGACCGGACATAGGACCGGACATGTAAGTCCGGTCGGAGTGAATTTTCCAACGGTAAAAGGGTACTGGAATGGACCGGACTTGGCAAGTCCGGTCGGTAAGTCCGGTCGAGCCAAAAAAAAAAAAAAAAAAGAAAATTTCAAATTCTAAGAATGGTAATGGGTAATGAGGTATGCCCTTGGTAGGGTAGTAATGATTGGGACCCTAAGAACTTAAGGAATTAAGTTAAGATTAAGTATAAGTTTTAATGTTTAAAGTTAAGTTTGTAAGACTAAGTGATAAAGACTTGAGAGGTTATTGAATGGAAGTCCTTAGGGACTAAGTGAGTTAAGTAAGGTGCAAATAACTAATAACCTAAAAATGAATGAATGTTTTAGGTTTGTGAATTGGGACCCCGAAGAAGGTTAAACAAACAACGATCGACGGTGAACGGTACAACCCTTCTTGTGACCTGCTTGCTAACGAGGTGTCCCTCGGCTTGTGTGCTATCTGTTTATTTGCTATGACTAAAACAAGATAAAGCATGCAACCGGTTATATTGTTCTCGTTGTGATTGTGTTATATTTACACTAACCCGCGAGACTTGAGATTGTTACCAACCAAGTTTAGTACTTACTGAGTTAAGAATAAGAGTTAAGTTGATGGTTATTGGTTAATGCCCGTTAAGGCTTAACTAGCACATGGTGTGTAAGATGTTTACTAACTGGAACTTGAGTGAGGAAACCCGGGACCGATCTCCGGTCATGCATGCTAAGGAAAAGGGGGACGGTATCTGAATCAGGTCCGCCCTCCGCTTAAGGACTTGTCTTTGGACTTGTTGCCTAGGGCCGGTTGCCGGCTCAGCTACGCTGGACTCCCATCCAGAGTAGGTGGCATTAAGATGGTGCGGTGGGATCACCTAAATCCCAGGTTCGAATTAGATACGGCCAATCCCTTCCAGGAAAGGTTTGTATATTGAGATTAAGATTGAGATTGAGATTAAGGTAAGGTAAGGAACTGAGATTAAGGAAATGAGAACTAAGGAGGGGGTTACTAACCCACTTGTTAAGGGAACGCTTGAGTCGTTCATTGCTTGTGAACTATATATGTTCATCTGTGGTTATTGTTGTTGCACTTCATATTATGTTTGTGTATGTAATCAATTTCCATGCTATCGACAATTAGTCGTCGTAGCCCCGTTAGCTTGGGGGCCATGAGAGGGTGTACCAGCATTCGTGCTGACCCCCTCGGGGGCTATTTTTACACTTGCAGGTAAGAGGCCCATGAGGACGCACTACGAGAGTAGGAGCGGTTAGACTTAGGTGGGGACTTTTATTTTGAGTTCGGGTTGCGCCTGTGCACCCGACTGTTTATATTAAACTGATGTAAGTTTGGGATTGTGTATAAGATACTAGTACTCGGTTGGTTGTGGTATTGAGAATGTTGATGTTTAAGTTGGGTAAGTGTTTTTGGATAAGTATTGTAAGTATTTAAGCCGGTATATTCTATCGATCAGACCGTGGCAAGATCCAGGTGTTGTTTATTTCCGCTGCGACGTATTCGATTAAGTGTTCAGATTGCGATAACCACGATAGGCTTTGGATGGGGTGTTACAGTTGTCGTTGGGATTCTTTTGAACTGATAAGAATGTTATACATAATAGATGAGTACGCACCTTGTAATATTTAATGACTTGAGTTGTTGATAGTTGCTCACATTAGTGCTGTACACTGCTCAAGAAGGAAAAGCAACAATGTATCGATGGTGGGAGACAATTTCCTTCAAGGTGTGTCGTGTACTGCTCAAGATATAAACAGAAGCAGCGTGGATGTCTAGATCGAAATAGGAAACCGATGTACTGTGTGCCACTTCCGATAGTGGTAAACAAGAAAGGTGGTGGGGCATCATGTTTGGTATATAATCAGTCTCGTTTACTTAGTAGGTAGGTTGGTAGCTTAATTTATGTCCTGATATACATTATTACTCTTGTGTCTAACGGTGTTATTTGATACCGAATTTAAGCACAGCTCAATCGGTTACGGCATATGGTAGAGATACCAGTGGTGTCGGGTTTGAATCTTGGCAAGAGCACATTTCTTTTTTTTGTGGCAGTATATATACATGCCTATTTGTATACATATGTATATGTACAACTATATTATTATGTCGTGTCGCTTGTTACTTACATGTATTTTATCTTTTCACGTTGTTAATTATATCTGCCTATATATATGACTATTTTGTTTTGTCGCATTTTGGTTATATATACATATGCGGCTATACTATCATGTCACGTTATTAGTTATATATATATATACAGCGTTGTATCATTGTAACGTTGTGTACATGTATTTTCATATACGTATATATACATATGTACGTGACTGTATTAGTAAGTCACGTTGTCGTGTTCTCGGACATATATATGTCCGTACTTAATTTAATTGTTCGTGCATTATCACATGTCCCGTATTTTGTGACGCGTTACTCTCGGATGATCTTCTCGTGTTTATGATTTTATGCATTTAATCGTTTAGGGTGTTTCAATATATCACAAGTATCTTCACAGTTTTATATTAAAATCGGTGTCTAGGTTTTTTTTTTAAAAAAATTGACCGGTCTATATTAGCTGTTGTAGAAGACCACATGAAATCGAACAACTGGTTATTAGAGCTGCCGCGGTATCCGACTGCTAAGGAAATTACTAACATAAGAAGTAAAGACCTAGCTAAACGAGCAAGTGCACCCAATTCGTTGCAATATAATAAGTGTCGTATCCACAAGGAAATTGGTTTCCAATTCCCAAGCTTTGGCACTTTAGATAAGTGCTAACAAAAACTGTAAATGGGGGTTTAGCCGGAGGCAATTGAATGATGGAAACAATAAAAACAGTAAATCAAGTGTTGATGGAATTGGTGGAAAAGTACCCTAGGATAATGGGAAATCACCTAAATCACCCAAAGAATCTCATAACCTTAACTCATTCCAATGCGGAGCTTGGAGTCTCCTCTTCCTTCTAAGGTAAAATTTCCAAGAAAAAGTCATTTTTCCTTCATCTCTTTGTGTAATCGATTTTCACCATTTTGATACCTTGTTTTCCTCCTTGTTTTTTAGCTCCAAATTAACCCTACAATGGTGGAGTAATCCCCTTCTTGATTCAAGGGTGAGAATCCCTCTTAAAAAGCTTCAAAAAGGTAAACCCTAACCTTGTGTTCTAGCCCTTTGATTAAATTGAGATATTCTAAGGGTTAGGTAATTGATGGAGTATGTTTTTATGTTCTTGGATGTTGGGATGGAGTTTGGAAACTCCATGCCCCCTTAACGGATTTTGGAGAAGATGAGGAGCAAGAGGAGAATTAAGGAGACTTGTGAAATTAAGGTAAGAAAACTACCTTGAACCTTGTTCTTAATTGTTTTAGAGATTGAGATGGGTAAACAAATTAATGAACCTAAGATTATGGATTGAGATCTATGTTGGAAATGTGTTTAATTGATTTTAGAGAGGTTTGTGAATTAATGGTTGAATTGAGGGCCTTAAGAGCCAAATGTTTTGAGTTGTGATTGATATTGTGGTTATTGAGATCATGGAGATTATGGTAATTGTGTTGTTGTTAATGGATTTTGAGGATGTGTTATGTGCTGGTAGGACCCTTGAAAGGGTGTGGCTAGATTAGGAATGGAAAGGATGAGAATTGGTGAAGATGGAGATGTAAAGTTTATGGGGAGGTTATGGAAAAACTCTAGTAGGAAATGAGTGTTTGAGGATGGCTTGATGGGTGAGGGAACTTAGGTGTTCAATTGGGTTGTTGGTGTTGAGTAGTGTGGAGTGGTAGCCTTGTAATGATGGATGAATAATGGAGATAAGTGAGTGCAAAAGTTATAGCATAATGGTGCTTGGTAACTTGGAATTTCAAGGAAACGAATGGGTATTTGTAACTTGTGAAGCAAGGAGTGAGTGTAGGTTCTTAGGAGTGCAATTCTGGGTGGAAATTGCCTCTGTTAGCTGAGTTTTCTGGCACGTCCGAACTTCCGTCCGAACTTGGAAGTTCGGACATGCCCCGTTGCAATTAAATTTTCCGAGTTTTAAGTTGCGTCCGAACTTCCGTCCGAACTTGGATGTTCGGACACTTGAAAATTTTTCCTTGGTTATTTTGCTTCGACTTGTGTCCGAACTTCGAAGCTCGGACACAAGTTCGGACGCTTGAAAAGTTTTTCTCAGATTTGCTTCGACTTGTGTCCGAACTTTGAAGCTCGGACACAAGTTCGGACAGTTGGAATTTTCCTTTGATTTTGCTTCGACTTGAGTCCGAACTTCGAAGCTCGGACACAAGTTCGGACCATCGTCAGTTTTCACTCTTTTGAGTCTCGACTTGCGTCCGAACTTCGGAAGCTCGGACACAAGTTCGGACATGGTGCAGTTTTGACCAAAAACCTTGTTTAAAGTTAGAAAATGATATCCAATGATGGGGATTGATGAGTAATGATGTTATAAGGTTGTTAAAGACTTGTTAAGTAAGTTATAATGGCAATTGAGTGGGTGGAAAGTTGTAATAAAAATGTGAAAGTAAAACAAGTTAAAAATGTGAAGTTATAAAACTACTTAACGGGAGTAAGTCATGAGCTTTAAACTTTAAACAATCAAGTTACCCCGATGTTAACGAAAGTAAATGGAATGTTATCAGTTGTTCAAAGATTTGTCGAGGAAGATGTGATGGCACGTTAGAGTGAACCCCCGGTGACAGGTATGGTTTTCTTGCAACCTGTGTCCTACCAGATTACACCGGCTTGTATGCCAACTTGTTTTTTTTTTTGTGTTTGCCACCTTGCAAGATAAAGCATGAAATGAGTTTATAGTAATTCATTAATGTGGCATAAATAATTCCGATACCGTTTAACCTGAATTATGTGTTAAACCATAGCTAACCGACTCTAGGGTCACATAAGAAATTGGTATTCGGATTAAACGTCCCAACCTACGGGAACGTACTAACTACGGCTATCCGTGCCTTAGTTGTATATTGTGGATATGTGCGTTGTGTGTGGCCTTTGCTTAATGTATCGTTGATTAATGAATGTTGTTGTCCATGCTTGTCGAATGGGATGATACATCCCTTGAGTGTGATTAACTAAACTTGTAACACCAAAAGGTGTATGTATGTAATATGTTCCATAAAGGAACTTCTAACTAATATGTATATATTATGGGGGGTGAGGAATCCGGTCGTTCCGGTCGCGCGTGTTGTTTGGGAGTTGATGTATATATGTGAATTAACTCCCACTCTGCTTTGTTAGGGTTGTTTTCCTTCTTGGATTTCAACCTCCCACTAGCTTAACCAAGGCTTACCTAGCCGACCTCCAATCAGGCTAGGGGGAAATTATGTGTAATTTTGGTAGGGTTTTGATGCCTATGTTCGCTTCGACCCCCTCTCTGTTATGTTATGGTTGTTTTTCCCTTTTGAATTACAACCACCCACAAGCTTAACCAAGGCTTACCTAACTCATCATTATTGGAGCTAGGGGGAATTGTGTATGGTGCGATCGGTCCTATATTGAGGCCGCCACACCTAAGTGAAGTAAGTGTATGTTTGGTGTACTCGGGCTTATATTACCCCCAACACATCCTAAGTAAAGTGTATGTTCTTTAAGAAAAATGGTATTAAGTTTTGTGCATGATGTTGCGTGGAGTATGTTGCTGTGTTGGTGTGTGATGTATTTTTGTGAATGTGTTATGTGTTTAGTTTTACCATGCATGTCTTAAATGTAATCAACCGCATGCCAAGACGACAAATAGTTGTGTGTGGCCCGGTAGCAGGCGGGCTGCGGGATTACCATACCAGCAAAGGTGCTGAGCCCCCTGGGGGGCCACCCTTTCTTCTCTTTCCTGCTTCAGGTACAAGGAACTGGAAGTCGTTCGAGAGTAGGACGGGGTAGTCGTTTGTATGTGGGTAGTCATATAAATTGTGTATGTATTGTAGGTGTAGTAAGACCGAAATTGTATCAGTGTTAGTTGGTAAATACTCGGTACAGTTGTAATGTAAGTGTATAATGATTGTTGGACATGGAACAGGATTAATGTGTAGTTGCTCGGGAGTTTAGTCCATCAGACCGGTACAATGTATGCATGTTAGCCTTGTTAGCCACGTGGGTGGTTAACGGCGTGTAGCACCCAAGAGTTAAGTGTTGTTATGAGTTGTGATTTCCGCTGCAATGTGTTGTTAAGTGTGTTGTTGTAGTTTGGGTGTTACACTCCTTGTCTATTAGAGCTTAATCCATGAAACCCCAAATCATGGGAAAATCAATTCTTACCTAATTAGCCAAACCTTTTAATTAAAGAAAGTTTAAGCCACTAAGTAGCATTAAGCAAAAGCTCTTAAGTAATAGCCCTAAGATTTTACCCCCAAAATTAAGAGAGCAAAAGTTAGGGTTTACCCCTCTTTTGGTCAAGTTTCAAACTCAAGCTCAAGTGTTGAATGAAACCACTATAAATGCCATAGTTGATCAAATTAAAGCATTAATTGATAATGAGGGAGATAAAACAAGAGCATTTAATGAGTTAGGTCGTAAGCATTCAATGTGCAATATTATGGTCAAACCCCATCCTAGGATACAAAATGGGACTACTCAACCATTGGAAAGGAAAAGAGAAGGGAAAAGAAGGATTTAGCCATTAGAGGAGCTCTAGATCTTCAATGGAGGTAGAATCTTCACTTTCTTTTTCCTCCTCTTCTTCTCATTTTTTTCTCCTCTTCTTTTCTCCTTCTTGGTCGCCTCTCTCTCCTCTCTTTCAGGTTGGAGTCGTGGGAATTTAATAATGAGAATAGATGCCCCCAAATCTAGCTTTTCAAAACACAAAACTGGGTAATTTTTCTGTCCGACCGACCCTCTCAGGTTCGGTCTCGAGGGTCGGTCGAACCCCTGGCGAAAGAAGCATGTGCACATTTTTAAGCTCGCCCGACCCTACCTAAGTTTGGTCCCAGGGTCGGTCGATTCCAGTAGCTTTCGGCCCCCGGAATGAGCATTTCCAGCCTCCGGAACTTCTGAGTCCTAAGGTCGGTCGAGACCAGTAGTAATTTTCTCTAACTTGCGCAGGGCCTAGAATCTTTGTTGTGGCTCGGAATTGCTCCCCGTTTGCGGCATTGGAAAGCTTAAGAGATGAGGAATCTGTTGATTCACTCCACTAGCTCTAAAAGAGCCCAAAAGTATGCTCAAAATGAGCTTTTACCTATCAATAGATCAAACTATATAAGTTCACTATTAATCACAAAAGTACTCCATAAAGTGGTGAAATAAGTTATGCACCAATTGAAATGAAGGTGAATAAAGACCTTGAAATAGCACTAGTTCACCACTTATCAACTCCCCCACACTTGTCTATTTGCTTGTCCTCAAGCAAAATTAGCTAGGAACCCATAACAAGAAGGAAAATTTTAAAGCAAGCAAGTGTTTAGATGAATTATTGAATTCAAGTGAGCAAAATTTGTGAAAAACCTCGAAAAGAGTGCAACCAACCTATTCATGGTGATATGGGTGTGCTTAGGGCAAATAAAAATATAGAGTTTCGGGGTATGATCTAGAGTGTTTCCAAGTTCTTAAAGATTATGGAACTTGGAGAACTTTTACCATGGCCAACTTCTCTCAAGAATGGGCATTGAGGAAAAAACAAAAGGAAAAATAGAGATTTGCATTTGATTCACTTTTGCAACAAGAGATGAGGAGAAGATAATTTGGCATTTTACCTTCCTTTAATGAACACTCAACTCTCATTTGTTGGTTACCTATAGTGTCTCTCAAGTTCCTTTTTAAAATTTTCCCAAGGAAGCACCCCTTAGAAATCCCTAGATGAGAAGATAGAAAGAATCCCTAAGCAATAAAAATTCACTAAGATGAGGATTTATGGTTGCACCGCAAATATATGCTCCTCAAGAGAGAAATTTTTTAAAAATTTGGTGGAAATTCCAATAATTCATAGAAAAACTTGCTTACTATAAATGTAACTCCTGCATGGAAGCTATAGATATGCATAAGGGAGTTTGAAAAGTGCGCCACAAAGAAAAGTCGTTTCCCGCACACTTGAATAAGACAATGTCCTCATTGTTCAAAATAGAGCTCAGGGAAAACAAATAGAAGACCTTTTTGAAGCACGGAGCATGGAGTAGGCAAAAAGTGTAATGCATTGTGTAAATGTTAAAAGGTTAGAGAACTAGTACTCCCCTGATAAAGATGAGTTGTTGGCGGGGTTTCCTCACACTTGCTAGTGTCCAGGGTCATTGAAGCACTCGCTTTGACAGGAAGAGTCGAAGGTCCTAGGAAAAATTTGCAAGAGTTCCTCTTGAATTTCTCCTAACTCAACTTTGAGGTGTTCTTGAGTTCAGTTGGTATATCTACAATACATAGCCAAAAAGAACTAGGCACAAAAGGGATTCTGAAGAATACTAAAAAAGGTCATAGTTAGATACTAAAAATGGGGACTCATACATGAGTCCCAAACCATAATATTTGGAAATGCAGGAAAGAAAGTACTAGAGTTGAAGATAAAGTACTACATAAGAGAAAGTGTGGAATTAAAATGACAACAATGTAAATGAGAGTCAACAGATAAACAAAAGTGTAGATAAACAACGACAAGCTGAAATGTGATCATAGGAAAGCTCTCGAGGAGGGGGACCACCACGCTCCAACTACTCTAGGAGGTACTGGATCTGGGCCTCCATCTGGCGCTGGTGCTCCTTCACATGGCGCTGATGCTCAGCCATCTGGCGCTAATACACCTTAAACTGCTCCTGGGACACTGCACCGGTCGGTGGTGGGGGAGGCAGTGCTAGGAGTGGAGGGGACGTAGCGTTGTGAGTGGAGGGACCGGAAGAGGAGGAGGCACCGCTACTCTGACTCTGTGCAGCATCCGTCTTTTGCCACCCGGCGTTAGTGCGAACAAAACCCATCCGTCATAGAGAGGTGTTGTGGATAGGCTCCATAGGCGGGCTGACCACCTCACCCTCCATGGGCCGCACACCAACGCGAGCAAATTGCCTCTTGGAAGTAAGGGAAGCCCAAGTGTTGGGTGCCCTTCTTCTCGATGATGTGGTAGAGGTGGCTCATCATAAGGTCCAAGAGGGAGAGTGGCTTGTCCAGATCAGGCACGACCGGGTAATCCATCAGATAGCAGTCGGTGGCGTTCAAATCCTTGTTATCTCTAAGCAAGATGTTATGGCGGATAAGTGCAAGCATGATCCGCTTCACTGAATCTCTCACCATGTTCAGGGTCATAGTGACCCTGACATCGGTCCCTTCCTGGTTCTTGCGACGCTTCTGGATCGGGAGAGTGTTGAGATAGTGGCGCCGGTGGTCGTTCAGGTCTCCTGGATGGATGTAGGAGAAGTGCTGGAGGTCGTCGATAGCTAGCTGAAAGAACTGGTGGACGTCTGCCCACCGGATGGTGATCCCACGGCCGCTGACAAAGGAAGTGACCTCGCCCATCTTTTTGTCCGCCATTGTGTTGGCATAAAACTCCTTGATCAAGTGGGGGTGGTATTGACCACCCATGGATAGCACACAACTTCATCCCAGATACTCAAAGTATGGGGCCAGCTATAAGTCAGCTACAAGCGCAAGATCGACGAAGCACTCCCGGACTATCTCACACCGTCGGTCAAAGTTGTACCAACGCTTGGCATCTTCGCTGACGAAGATGCCATTGATAAGTCCTTGGCTAGAGAAGCCCACCTCCAAGTTGGGCTCGTTGGCGCGTCTCCTGGTAGCTCGGCGTTGATGGTGGGCCATTGCCCTACAACAGTTAACGAAAAGAAAAAAGGAAAATACAAAAAGAAGAAAGGAACAAATAACAAAAAGTGAAGCGTCAGAAATTAAAAAAGGGATAGCATAAGTAATTGGGCAGAGAATCAGCATTAAAAGCAATGGAGAACAAAAGAAACAACAGATTTCTATATAAATTTTGGCATAGTCTCCCCCGTTTTTCTCATCTTTCTCTGTTCAAAGAACCTCCACATTCGTAGTCAAAATAATATCATTTCAGCTCACCAAGCACACTAACTAATAATGCAACCCAAAATGTTATCAAGCTCACCAAACAACCGAACAATTCACCAAGTTTCACAATTTATGCCCCAACAAATGTAACCTCATAAGTGTGTTGCATTGGGAATTTTAAGATCAAGCATGGTCACTAATTACCCAGCGATCCTGCAGCACTCACAAAGCCATAGCATAATTTAAACAATATTTGAATGATGCTAAACAAGGGATAATTCAATTTAAACCATTAATCATAAAAATTCATAAATTATGCTAAAAACCACCAAATTCCCACTCTTTTAGCCACATTTCCACACAAACCCTAGAATCAATATCTATGAGCACTCCAAATCACCAATTTCACAAAATTCACAAAATTTAGTATAAGGCTCCGTTTGATTCGCACACAATTAGCCCCAAAGTGTAACTTGCTCAAAAATTGACAACTTAGGGTTAGAAACACATACCTTAGTGTTTTCTAGATGCTTTGAAGCAAAAATTTGACAAAAATTAGGCTGAAATCGAAAAAAATGAATTTGGGGATAAAATTAGGGATTTGGAGTTTATGGGGCTAGAGGCTGGCTGTGGCAGCGCTGGGGCAAGCGCGCACAGCAGACGGAGTCACGGCGGTGGTGCGGCGTCGGCGGTAGAGCAGCGTGGCGTCGGAGGTCGGTTGCTGGAGAGGTGGTACGGCTTGGCTGGGAAATGGTTGTGCACGCAAGGAGAATAACGGAAGGTTGTAGTTGCTGGCTTTGGAATTGTGTCGGGAAAAGAGGGAATGGAAGGGGGAAGGAGAAGACATAAGTAAAACTCGTCGTTTCCGACTCTTTATTTTTTCGAAACGTTGGACCCGACCGACCTTGCCAAGTTTGGTCGCATGGCCGTTCGAAGTCAATAGGTTACGGGTTTGAAATTTTTTTACTCGACCGACCGACCAAGGTCGGTCGCAAGGTTGGTCGAAGTCAGTAGGCTACGGGTTTTAAGATTTCGACCCGACCGACCCTCCCAAGGTCGGTCCTATGCTCGGTCCAAACCAGAATCTCCCCAAAATGAATGTTTTCTTGCCCAAAACACTTGTTCTCATCCATAAGCAAAACACACACATAAAAACTACCAGAAACACACATTAACAAGGGCTCCAAATAAGCAAACCAATTAACAAAACTAAACTACTAAAATAATGCAAGGACAAAGAAGGAAGTAGTCCAGGTTGCCTCCCGGAAAGCTGCCAATCTTTTTAAGGTTTTTGGTGATAAGTGCGGAATTTATCTATGTTTCTATGCTTAATGTGATTAATATTTTATTGGTTTATATGATAAATTCCTTACTTATATGCTTAATTATGTTAAATGTTTAGATTATCCCTTACTTGTGGTTTTGTGCTAAAACGGAGGATAATACTGAAGAAAATGACTTACGAACGTGTGCTGAAAGCTTAACGATTAGGACGGGACCAAACTGACATTACAAATTTTTCTATGAATTTTGGGTATGATCCGGATATATGTCTAAATTTATAAACCCGGACCACACCACAACGGAACCTACTGTCTAATTTTCAGTATGGTTTGGGTTTGTATGTGAGAATATAACCTGGACCAATGCAGTCACTCACGTGGGTCATTATTCACAAGAAGATACAGCCAATCATCGATTATCACTTATGCCTCGTCTCACAAAGTACATGAAGATTAATTTTTGTAGGGCCCACCAATCTAATGATGGAGATTACCCCAACTTTCTGATCGAACGCTAGTTGCATGAGCGTTTTCAATTCTTCATCTTAATTTCGTGGGTCCCGCTTTCCGGAACGAGGCCTCACTCTCACGGCTGAAATTGATCATGCATGATCCATGCACGTGAAGGGACATTTCTTCGCTGAATGTTTTTGCACATCATCTTTTGACGTGGCATAGGAAAGTGGGCTTTTGACTTCTAGCAAAATTAAGGGAACAAGGCCGCACGGATTGGGCTGGAGAACGATGTACACACACATGTAGGCCTGATCTGCATGATCACGACGTAGGGCAGCACATGAGAGAGCTGTAGTCTTGGGCCGACAAAACTAATACCGTAGCGCAGACAATTCAGAGCGTCAGGCTTATGTGTGGGCTGCATGGAATTGACGTGAACAGCAGCATGTGAGGAGATTACGAGAATGATTTTTATAAAAGAAGCAGCCGTATATATTACCGAGAGGGGGCTGACATGGAAGTGCAATATATATATATATATATAGCTAGCATTAGAAGACAGACGAAAAAGAAAATATCAAACCCTAGCCGCGAGTAGGAAATCGAAGTCAAACAAAGAGAGATATCAAACAGTTTTGATAGACTGAGCAGAAGTCAAAGACTGAATTCATCATCATTCCATAATTAGATGATGTTTTCTAATAACTTTATTATTGTTATTATTTCTTTGTCTTCGATGTCTGAGTAGTCATTAGAATTCTTGTTTGTCATGGACAACTAGTTTATTGTTTTTCTTCCTGAGTTATTATAAATTCTTTAGGGATTGTAGTTTTATTCCTAGTTTATTATTGAATTCTCTTGTGATTAATTATTGCTTGAGTTGATTTGGTATGAATTGCTTACAAGTGAGAACTGTGACATTCACTAGACCTTAGGAATATTACCAGTGAAACTACAGATGACAATTCCTGGGGATTAGCTTACTAGATTCCAGATGAATTGGTAACGCTACTAGTTAATTTGTAAATTCATAACGAGAGTTATGATTTGGGAATTGCTAGTAAGGATCTATCTTGCGGGGGATGGTTTTAGATTAATTTAGATTTGAGGTTGCAATCTAGAATTTAGAAAACACTCGGGAAGGGAATTGATAAACTAGGGAGAAGTAGTAAACCAGGATTCACTTTTTAGATTTATTAGAAACTCACTTTTAATTGTTTTTATTCTATTTAATTGTTTAGTTTCTGCATTCAAACCCCTAATTAATTATTGTTATTTTTCTATAGTTTTTTAGTTGGTTAGATTAAAGACTCAAACTAGACACACCTCTTTTGGTTCGATAACCTAGGGAATACTACCTAGGAAAACTTTCTACGACAGACTAGTACTCTTTCTGATATACATTTTAATCCATACAGTAACACCCCAACTGCTAAACCCATCATTATCTCTTAAACTATCACAATTTACCATTAAACTCGCAGCGGAACCTTAAATACAACAGAGGGTGATACAACACTGTTAGCCACCCTCGTGGCTAACCAGGCCTAACTCAATTATAGTAACAGTCTGATGGACTGGAACAACCGAGTACATAATACAAATACAATACTCAATTCATTTCTCTACTATACCGAGTCTACAATATACGGATGCCGATAACATGTTCGGTCTTACACCTCATTCAAAACATAAGTAATTAAAACCTAACTACCCATGCTAACCACCGTCCCCGTCCTACTCTCGAACGTATCATCTTCGGTGTACCTGCGAATAAAAACGATGCCCCTAGGGGCTCAGCTTAAAGCTGCATATGAAATTCACATACCCTGAGTGCTAACCGGGGTACGCCGACTACTTTTGTCGAGAGCATAGAGTTCATTTAATTCAATCTACATGCAACATAGCAATACATTATATATGTATACTACACAAAGATTCGACAATCAATCATGGGATACAATCCCTAACTAACATAACATGGTTGTTAGTTGTATCAATTTACTCTTAGGCCTTGAAGGTTATACCTCACTATGCCTTGGTTACTTATTCAATAACTCACCCTTTCACTCGGGTTACTTATTCTTATTCTCGCCCATTCTCTTGGGTTACTCATACTTATCTCTCCCACACTCTTGGGTTACTTACTCATAATTACACCCACTCTCTTGGGTTACTCTTACTACATCTCACCCACACTCTTGGGTTACTTACACTCAAGCTCACGTAGTTCTCGAGACACTACGGGTCTCCTACGCTCTTCTCGCTTGTTTCACTTAATACATACTTAAGCCAAAACACATGGCTCTCGAGCATAGTTCGACTAGCTCCCAAAACTCTCTCTTAGTTCCTACTACTTTCACATAGGTCCGACTACTCTCGGACTTCTCACATTCCCATACACTCCTCTCTCGGAGTTATAATATTATATATATTAGTCTAGAAGCATCACTCTCGATGTTTCTAATAACTCTGGGGAACATTACTTAAGTTCGGTAATCCTAGGTTTAAGGGTTACCCTTACATTCCATATACTTATACTTTCGGTTATTTACTTATACCGGGTAAAATCCTCATATAGGAGGTCAACCATGTCTCAAGGGAGTTAAATGGTCTCTTAGGTCTCTTTTACTTTTCCTATGAGTTCACATCATTAGACTAACTTCAATCCTGTCGATGGAGGTTCATTTATCTCTCCACTCTTATTTATTTCGTGGATTGTTTCAATATGGTTTTCTAACCGTTATCGGGTATTTACTCAACCCGTACATCTCCTCACATTCTAGGGAGTTCATATGTTTGCGTTATCGTTATACTTTAACCGATAGCTTACGTGTGTTTGCATATTTCCATTGTTGTGAAACTACCCGATCTACGGGTTTCTAGTCAATTGGTACTCACTATGAGTCGGTCTATGCACTACGTTAGACCACACCGGCATACAAGTATGTTAGCTCACACAACATACAACAAAACATACATAATCAAACAATGGATTATTTTCATGCTTTAGTCTTGATTAAGCCAGCACATAAACACACAAATCAGAGTAACTCGGTTAGCATACAGGACATGAGAAAATCATACCTTTCACCGGGGTTTTTACTTTCACCATGTCATCTCACCATGCTCGGTTCACACACGTTCCTCTGATAATGTTCCAAACATTATTATTAATACTAAGCTCATACGGTACATAATAAAATGCTACTCCCATACTTACCTTGTTATCTCGTTGTCTCGGTTTTACTTTTGTTAGTTTGAGTTCTCACTTCTCACTCACTTCTAACACTTTCTTACACTTCTTAGGGCCTTTACATGTCACCAAACAAGGCCTTAACATCATATAACATCATTAACATTCAAACCCCCATCATTAGAAGACCTTAAAATACTCACGGGACAATTCTGGGGGTGGTCCGGGACTTGGTCCTTACCCTAAGTCCCAGACCAATACAAGTTCTAACTCTCGGCTGAAAAAAAGACATGGTCCGGGACCTTGTACCTAGAGCAAGTCCCGGACCAGCTGCTTGATTCAACTCTCGGCACAATGCAGACCTTGGTCCGGGACTTCATCCTAGAGTAAGGTCCCGGACCATAGCAGCTGTTACACTAATATTGCATATTCAATGTCTATTCAACCCTTAATCCATAATTAATGAAATACCCCAAACTTAGTTATGGTGTTTAAGTGATAAGCTAAGATATAAGGAGGCTAAATAATTCCTTAGAAACATTAAGAGACATTTTTAATAAAAGAAAACATAAGGGAACACCAAAAGAGCAGTTTAAGCAAAAATGTGCTCTAAGCTTGGAGAGACTTGGGTGAGCACCCAAATATCATTCTAAGACCTTCTCAGTATCCTAATGGTCATTTTAAGTCAATTACCAAAGGAAACCAAGCTCAAAAACAAGTTAAAACACAAATTGTGCTTTAAGGACTCTTAAAGCACATTTTTGAAAAATTGTCTTAGAAAGGGGTTTTAAGTGGCTAAATGCCCATGATTACTCCTTAATTAACTTTTGTACTAATTAGTATCACATTAGGAAGTCTAAATAAATGGGAAATCAAAAATTTCACAATTATGTGCACTAGTTTGTGAATAGTAATCAAATAGTGCCTAGTTTAGTCTTTAGTCAATTAAGTTTAGTTAGTTGGTCAAACAAGACCATGACTAGCTTAATTAAAGGGGGTGGCCGGTTTTTAAGGTGATGATTCACCACATGATCAAATAAGAAAAGAAAATAAGAGATAAAGTAAAAGTTACTATTTGCTTTTAACATAAATATCCTACCTTTGCTTACCTCTCTCCTCACCTCGTCATTCTCTTCACTTTCCCACCGGTTTCACCATATTCTTCCCTTCTCCATTCACGTAAGAAGAAACCCCATGCTAGCTCCATCTCCCTTTGACCACTACTTACTCATTTTAGCTCCAAAACCAAAACAAAGTATATATTATTCTTAGTAAGCTCAAGCTCTTTCTTTCTATCTTTCCAAAACTTCAAGAGCTCCATTTTGGTGCCAAGCCAAACCGCCATTAGAAGAGGAAACTCAAGCTTGGAGAGTTCATTGGCTTCTCCATTCTCTTAAGGTAAAGAATATGTAAGAAAATCTAGGTTTCCACCATTTTTCTCCATAACCGAAAATCTATACTCATGGGGCTTCATGTTTATGCCTTGTTCTAGCTTGTTTTCTATTCTCCAAGGGATAGAGGAAGTCCTTCTTGCTTCATATCCAAGCCTATTCTAAGACTCCAAGGTAAAACAATCAATTTAATACCTTAAAGCACCTTTTTAACCTAGGGTTTGTTCCTTAAGGTTAATGTATTATCTAGCACTCATAAGAGTCATTGGATATTGGTTAGAACATTGACAAGGAGAGTTTAAGTGGTGACCGAGATTGTTCAAGGGAAAAGGCTAAGGAGGAAAGTTTGTGAGCTTGTAAAAGAACAAGGTAAATTACTTACCTTAAGGTGTTTTATTGTTTAAGGGGATGGGATTTAGATATGTGATGAGTTTAGTGTAGAGTTTACATTGGGAAAGAGTTATAAAAACTTAGGAGAAAGAACATTATTATACTTGTGAACATGTGACTAAGGAGCAAATGAGAAAAGGAGATAGTTTAGGAATGTCAAGGTGAATCATAAGAGCATTTAAATTGCAATGGGAGCCTTGTTGTGTGTATTTGCAGGTCGAAGGCTATATATATTGAGGAAATTCAGTGTTTAAGATTTATGCATCTAAGGGCCTAAGTGCCAAGCAATTTAAGTTTATGCACTATATTGTGATGTAGTGTAGTTTTGGTGTATGATGCGTGATAAGGAGGTTTAATGAGAATTTGAATGTTGATAGCTATTTGATGGTGAAAAACTAAATGTTTTGGTGTAACAATATACTAGAGAACCCATGGCAAAATTTAGTGAAAAACCTAAGTGTTTAAAATGTGTAAGGAGATTTTATGACTAAGGAAGTACTAAGAAACTTTAGGAGTCGTTTTGATGAAAAAGGGTGAGTTTAAGGTGTTTTAATGAGTTAGAATGACTTAAGGATCATCATGGAGGATTTAGGAAGCAAAAGAATGTCTTGGGATATACTTGTGTAGTTAGGACTTAGGCAAATATATGTAGACAAGTAGGAAGGAAACAATGTGTTAGAAGAAGGAGGAATAAACTTGTGTAGGAACTTTAAGTAGTTGCATAAAGGAATTTTAGATGGTGAAAGATGCTTGGGAGATGATGTTATAGTGGTGAGGAAACATTATGGCATAGTGGTTATAATAGGTATGAACCACCACTTAGAAGCCTAGTGAAAAACATTACAAGTGTTGACATTATTATAAGGAAAATGCATAATGACTAAGGTGGATATTGGTGAGTGATTTAATGAGTTTAGTGGAGGGCTTAAGGTGTATTTGAAGTGCCCAAATGAGGTTAGAACATACTAACATATATGGGGTGAAGTTTGGAGTCAAATGGGAATTTAGAAACAAAGGTCTGGAGCCGACCGACCTTAGGGACCGGACCTGCAAGGTCGGTCGAGCTCAGATTACACTACCGGAAAGAGTTTCTAGAATGGACCGACCTTGGGGACCGGACTTGCAAGGTCGGTCGGGCTTGTATTTTGTGTACGAATTGAGTCTCTGGAATGGACCGACCTTGGGACCGGACTTACAAGGTCGGTCATGCCTAGAATGTTGTACGGGAATTGGTCTCTGGAATCGACCGAACTTGGGACCGACCTTGACAAGGTCGGTCGGGCTCAAATTTTCCACGGGGAAAACTCTCGGGAATGGACCGACCTTGGGGACCGGACTTTCAAGGTCGGTCGGGGTAAAATTTTCAAACGGTAATATGTCCTGGAATGGACCGACCTTGGGTAAGGTCGGTCGAGCCAAAAACAAAAAAAAAGAGAAAATTTAAATTCTAAAGATGTTAATTGGTAATAAGGTATGCCATTAGTAGGGTAATAATGATTAGGAACCTAAGAACCTAAGGGATTAAGTTAAGTTAAGTATAAACCTTAATATTTAAAGTTAAGTTTATAAGGTTAAGTGGTAAGGACTTAAGAGAGTATTGGATGGAAATTTTTAGGGACTAAATGAGTTAAGTAAGGTGCAAATAACTAATGGCCTAAGAATGAATGAATGTTTTTGGTTTGTGAATCGGGACCCCGGAGACGGTTCAACAAATGACAGTCGACGGTGAACGGTACAGTCTTTCTTGTGACCTGCTTGCTAACGAGGTGTCCCTCGGCTTGAGTGCTATCTGTTTATTTGCTATGACTAAGACAAGATAAAGCATGCAACCGGTTATACTTGTTCTCGTTGTGAATGTGTTTTCTTTACACTAACCCGCGAGACTTGAGATTGTTACTAACTAAGTTTAGTACTTATTGAGTTAAGAAAAGGAGTTAAGTATTGGTATCTGTTGGTTAATACCCGTTAAGGTTTAACTAGCACATAGATTGTAAGATTTTCACTAACTGGAACTTAAGGGGGGGAGTGAGGAACCCGGGACTGACTCCGGTCATGCATGCTAAGGAAAAGGGGTCGGTATCTGAATCAGATCCGCCCTCCGCTTAAGGACTTGTCTTCGGACTTGTTGCCTAGGGTCGGTTGCCGGCTCAGCTACACTGGACTCCCGTCCAAGGTAGATGGCATTAAGATGGTGCGGTAGGATCACCTAAATCCTAAGTTTAAGATAAGATACAACCATTTCCATTCCAGAAACGGTTTTTATACTGAGATTAAGATAAGGTTAAGGCTGAGGTAAGTTAAGGTGAACTGAGGTTAAGTGGAATCAGATCTGGAGGAGGTTATTACTAACCCACTTGGTAAGGGAACACTTGAGTCGTTCATTTGTGTGTGAACTATGTATGTTCATCTGTGGATGGTAGTTTATTGCACTTCATATTATGATTGTGTATCTAATCAATTTCCATGCTATCAACAATTAGTCATCGTAGCCCCGTTAGCTTGGGGGCCACGAGAGGGTCGTACCAGCATTCGTGCTGACCCCCTTTGGGGGCTGTTTTTACACTTACAGGTAAGAGGCCCATGAAGTCACACCACGAGTGTAACACCCCTCTCCATAATCATGATATAATCCCTCACGTAGCAATAAATAAAACGTCTCGCAGCGGAAAAATAAATAACAATTACAAAACTCACACGGGTGTCACCGGCCATTACTCGCCCATGCGAGCAACGTAGCCAAACCACATCCAGCTTCCAAAATAAACAAACTGCTAACCGCAGTGATAACGAGAAACTCCTATACATCAAACTAAGTCCATAACCATAAACATTGACAAGTGAGCGTCTACCCAATCCTGAAAAATACATAACCTTACCATAAGACCATACACCATCTTCATTACCATACAACATCTCCAACTACCCTGTTCCTGCTCTTCAGCTCCGACAATGATCAACAACCTGAAATGGTGTAGTATCAGCGATAGACGCTGAGTATGCCGGGCCTGGACCCTAATGGTCACTTGTCATTTTAACCATCTTATTATTAGATTGGTTTCATGCTTTTCCTTTTTACAGTTATAATCAAAACTGAAGCATAAATGTATAATATACATAATCAACCATCCAAATATTCATAAAAATTAATCATCCATCCAACCCAAACATTCATAGAATATTTCAAACAACATTTGTATATCGAACGTATCGAGCAATAACAACAATATTTTGTACAATGTACAATCGCCGTAGTGTTCACCATCCACTGTCAATTTATTTTAGTTTGGCTTTCAAGCCCCATCCATGTGTACAATGTACATTCGCCGTAGCGTACAGTTCCCATAGTTAATTTACCTTAGCCTTGTAGGCTCCATCCAACCATGTTTAATTAATGTCAGTAGGGCGTCATGTTAGGACAACCCGATAACCTCACCATGGACAGTAGTCCCCCGTACACACAAAGGTGCTCATTTCGCCAGAGGTCCGGAGGCCCCTGACTCACTTATGTCTCGTAAGACGTCCATAAAAGGCCGTAGCCACCTGATCCACAAACCTATTTGGGCTCGTTGGATATAACCTGGAGCGGAATCCAAATAGGAAACCCCTCAGTGATCACAAATGCGCAACCAAGTAGTTCGTAAACTACCGAGATTCCTTACCTCAATCTCATACCATCACTCTCTCATAATGTTTAAGATCTGCTCTTAGTCTTATGGAGAATATTTATTAACCAGCGGCCCAATGGGTCACGCATACCTAGGAGTCATCTAGGTGATATTTATGTTAGAGATCCATGCTCTAGAGATCGACAATGTCGTGACTCGTTCCTAAGTGTTTTACTTAGGTTACCACATACTTAATATTAATATTATGGTATTATATCAAGTAACCGTCATGTCATCACAACGCATATGTATGTTTATATAAGTCGATCTATAGTCGACGTAGTGTTAGTCCCGTAGGACGCCCGTGCATAAATAATTAATGCATCAACACTTAAACACATACATGTAACCACACACATATAACACACAAGTTATATCAACCAAATCCGAGCCCAAGGAGCAACCTTAGGTCAACTCGGCAAACCCCTTTACACACCGTTCACCCTGATTGTATTACGGTGGAGTATGAATCTTCAAGATCCTATGCTCCGTGTAGTCCGCTAGCTTGTCAAGCGTCCTTATCAGAAGTATAATCTAAACGGTATTAAAACTATACGTCAGTCTCCATGACTAACTACATCCGGTATTTCCGAATAATAAGCAACCCCGACAGTTCACCTCTGTTTTCTACAATTGTTGTTACGGGTTTCTCTAAAACAGTCGGTTTTGTTACTTAAAACGCGTACGTCAAAACTATTCCAACTGTTAAGTTTAGTTCCTTATATTTCTTTTAATCTTATCCACCTCTAGTTTAGGTATGTAACCTATAGTTGCATGTATGCATGCATTCTTGTATTATATTGCATTCTAAAATTCATAACTTATAGTTCATAACTATATCTATTTTTTTTAAAATGACCACCACCATTAAATCATATGGTTTTCAACCAAATATATATCCACCTTATATACATTATTCTTGTGTATGTATATATTTACCACGTAGGTAATTCCCATGAGTTCAATAAACTCTTATATTTTATGTTACTTTTTATCATCTTTTATTAGATGGTTATTCCCATTAGTTGTATCATATTGTACAACTTATATTAAGATTATTATCCTAACATGAGTAACATTTTATGTTGTACATTTACAACTCCTAAGGTTTATTACATAAGTACCTTAGTTTATAAATCCCATTTATTTATAGTTTGTCACACTATTTTATGTGAGTACCCTTCCTTATATTAATTCCATCTAAACCACCTTAATACCATTTAATTGTCATAACATTTATAACATAGTAGACCGTAGTCTAAAATTCATTTTCCAACCTTTATGTTTTCGGTATAGCCCTTGAATTTATTTAAATTCCCTTTTTGACCACATAACATTATGTAATGTTATACCAAAATACTAATATCATTTGCTATGATATTTTCATCTCCTTCAACTTATAACCTATAGTTTTTATACCAACTATTCTGTATTGCCTCATAGGCATATATTAAACCTTATACTTTTCCTTAAACCATAATTTCCTTTATTTACAAAATCACCCCTTTCTTTTTACCATGTTATATATTCCATTCAATATAACATTTCTAACTTATAAAAGAGTATAACCTATGGTTATTTTTCATAAATTCTGAATAGACCTCAATATACATTTTATATTGTCATTAGGCCCAATTTATAACATATAGTTTGATAATATCATTAAAACTATATATTATACATATATCTCAACAAATACTCTTATATAATTCTAAAAATCTCCAAATTTTACCAAAGGGTTATAAATATCCTTATTAACCCATACTCTTGGTATTTTACCATTCCACCATCTATATTTCTCCAAAGTGTCATAATGACATAATAACTATATATTATACTTATAGTTCATTTTAATTCCAAAACTCACCAAATAAATTCCTAAAAATTCCTAATAGCCCATGGGTGTTTAAAATACCATTGTACACCCTTTATTTTTGGTAATAACATATTTACCACATATGTTATAAAATATTACCATAAAATGCATAACTTATTATAAAACCTTAAATAAGTTATCTAACTTATTTATTTTGGTCAAAACCTAGCATATGGTCAAGGTTGACCACCTTAATATTTCCTTGACCATTAATTCCTAATAATTACGGTTTGCACCCAAACTTTCTAGAATTCACCATTTAACCCCAAAACTTTATAAAATCTTATAAACTTTATTTTAACTCCTTTTTACCTCTCATTTCCGGCCTTATTATTCTAAAGCCCTTAAATTTAATTTAATTACACCTAATACCCCATTTATTTTCGGTAATGCATTTATACTACTTAAACTTAATTAAAAGCTTGTAAATGCATAAATAAAATGGCCTAAAATACATGGCCTTATTACAAACATTGGCTTGCAAAATAAATTACACATAAATGTCCCAAAAATACATATAATTCTCGGCCTCACCACACACTTTCCATTTAATTACCAAACTTCCACATAATGTCTTAAATTTGACATTTATGTTACTTAATCACTTAGATAAATTTACTAAGCCATTTCTTTAAACATTTTAAGGTCAAAAATGACCTTATTACCATGTTCTCTCACGGCAATTAATATACAATTAGCTTAGAACATTTTAACTTAGCAAAGTTAATGTTTAAGTGATTTATACCTTGATTTAGCTTGAATAATTCCTTGTTTGAATTCGGCCAGCCTTAGATAAAATTTCCAAAGCTTCTCTTGCATGTTTCAAACAGCAAACAAGGCCTAGTTAGTCTCCAAGAAAGATCTAACCATAAGGAGTAATTTAATGTAAGATTTAAGGCAAAAATCACCTTAAAAATGCAAGGGAAGTTCTAAGTGGTTTCGACCTGAACCAAACACACCACAAGGTGTTAGATCCACCATATTGACATAGGAAATAGTTAGATCTCGAAATGCTACCTTGTTGTTAGGTTTTACCTTGGAAAAATGCCTTAAAAGAGGGTATTTCCTTTGGATCTCGGCCATCCTTGCTCCAAATGGCTAACCAACAGATTCCACATGAAAAGGAGAAGAAGATGAGGCTATGACCAAAGTTTCACAGCCGAACTTGAAGGGAATCAAAAGTTATGAGCTTAAAGCACATTTTTACCTTAAAATGTAGATTTGAACAACCTTGGTCCCTCTACTGGTCTCAACCGAGTTTAGCTCTTGTTCTAACCTTATAACACTGAGAATAAGCCATAGGAATTGTTGAGCCACGAAATTTAGGTGTTGGTAGTGAAGAGATGAAGAAAAAGGGCTAAAAATGACATTAAAACACTTACCTTAAGGACTTAGGAGCTAGGTTTGCCTTCCATGTTCAAGAACAAGCTTTGAGATCTTGATAGGAAGGGTGAGCTTGGCTGGGAAGGAGAGGATCGGACAAGGAAGGAAGGAGAAGGTGGGAATGATTGGTAATAATGTAAAAAGTAATGTTATTTTCTAAAAGTAAATGCATTAGGTATTTGTCTCCAAAATCATTGTATGCTGTCTCCTCACTTATTGCAGCCAATTTCCTTGGTCCAAAGGGGTCAATTAATTGACCATTGACCATGCTTGGTCAATGTTGACTCATGCGGGCCCCACTTTAGGATTTTATTAATATTTTAATATTAAATTTGTAAAAATTCGTAAATTTCTGGAATTAAATTCCTAATATCATATAATATGATATTTTATTATATTTAAAGGTATTTATAACCTTTTAGCCCATTTAAAACCAATTTAGAAGGCGATTACACAAAAACGTGCTTTAAGGAGTTTTAGTGCACATTTTGTGTCGCAAGGTGTTTCTGGGCTTGGTTTTCTTTGACAACGGTTTTGTTGTGTTCCTTACATGATATTTGATCATGTAGTTCAATTTTATATCATTTAGAGGTCGTTTGAGTTTTAAGGTTTTCCTAGAGCACCTTCTTGCCCTTTTTGACCTTGAAGCATGTAAATGCTTTTTCTTTGTGTTGGAGTGTTGTCCAACGGTTATAATATGTTTAGTAATGTGTTAATATGCTTAGGACAAATTTTTAGGTCCTAAGTAGTTCATTTGGGTATTTATTTACCCTTAGCAGTCAAAGGTGCAACATCTTGATTTGTGTTGACCACTGTGTTCTCAGTTGACTTTTAAGGCATGTTTAGGCCTTAATTAATGTGATTAAATATTTAATCCATGCTTTAATAATTTGGGGTATTTCAGTCTACCCCCCTTAAAAAGACTTCGTCCCGAAGTCTCTTAATCAAATAGGTATGTATATAAATGTATAACTACCCATTGTTCCCATAATGTATATCTATATGATATATCATTTACACACATCGTATTGTGCTTATACAGCACATAGCCATCACGTTGTGGCGTTAGTTCAATCATATATGGATATAGGTGATCCATCAGCACCATCATTTCCTATCAGTTCTACCAACCCTGACAACCTCCCTGAGGTGTCCATAACATTCCATTGTTCCACATTCCATATCTAATGATTCATTTTGTATCTAGGCGATACCATATGTAATCATTCTATAAAGCAATATGAATACATATCACAAATAGCATAAGAAAAGTGTTACACACATGGTGTAGACACAACATTCATACAGGTATCTCGTAAGATACGTACATACAAGTGTACATTCACACACAAACAAACCAAACAACGCACGCCCCGCGTACCAACCATAACCAACAAAACCAATTCACTGTATGCCATGCATACGAAACAATTCACTGTATGCCATGCATACTAAACAATTCACTGTATGCCATGCATACTAAACAAACAAACTACGTATGCCCCGCACACCACCAATTCTCTTTTTTTTTATGCATTGCATATGAAACAACAAAATTTAGTGCACACATGTGCACAGCCAAGAGGCTCTACCCCCCTTAAAAAGGGTTACGCCCCCGTACCCCACAAGTATACAACAGCCGCTCAACGAGGAGCGCTGGATACTTGGCTCTCAAAGAGTTCTCCAACTCATGGATTATCCTCATATCAGAGAGACGGGTATGACTCTAGCCCTTCTGGGCTCCACAATTCGTAAGGGATGTGGCACTAAACAATTTGTGCTCTCTCCCAAATTCATTCTAATGGGCCCACTCGCTCCGTATGAGGTGCAGACCCATGAACACAGGCTCAATTTGGCTTTTTTTTCCATTGCTGTGAATCCGCTTGTTTGGATCACTAGCATACATGCGTGTGTCTTTTCTCACTGATATTCAGTTTGAGGTATAATATGACATTGGCCATTGTTAGTACTTAGTGCTCTTTGCACTTGTCTTTATAATACTAAGACGTACCAGCCTATATGTCCAGAGAGATGATGTTTGTCATCCATGTCTCTCGGTATTTTTGTTCCGGAGTGACACACTGTTGTAGTTCTCTTTTTTTTTCTTTTTTTACACACTCGTGTTGATATCCACTTTATCTTTCTGCATTCCCTCTAGATTAATAACTGCACGAGTGCAATACCAAAACACTCAGTCATACAGAGTGCAGAGGCGTAAACGCTCAACAGCTAATATCCAATGAGTCAAACAGAAAAGATGTGCGAATTATCCTGTGAGTGGTACATTCCGAATCCACTGTTCCTTGAGCAAGGTTTCTGCTATCATATAGCTTTATCTTTTCTCTTTGCGTAATCACGCATTTATGTCCATCTCATCTGGTAGGTTTCCTCTGGATTGTAAGAATTACTCGATCCTTATGAGGCTTCTACACATTTTCGTCCATAATAGGTTTTCTTGTTGCCCCTTTTTTTTTTGGTTCCTGTCCTTGAATTGTTTCCCTGTCTTCACTGTATACTGTCTACTGTTCTCTGTTGAAGGTTCCTTTCTTTTTTTTTTCTAGCCCGTTGTTTTAACTGCGACTCTTCTTGTCCATCTTCGAGGTAATCCGTCTTACTGTCCGTAGGATGGAGTTGACTACTTCTCGTGTTCCTAACACTACTTGTCTACTTGCATGGGGTACCGTACTGATACATTACTACCTACCCGACTAACTTATAAATAAGTCTGTCAGGCCCACATGCTCCTAACGGAGTGCAGTCGTCCCATGTCTCGTTTAGTAAACTGGTAATGTCCGTCACACGGTTGTTGTGAAGTATTCTTTTGTCAATCTCCCTTTAATGGATATCCCTTTTTTTTGTTCTTCTTCTTTTTGCTTCTGCCTTTTCTTTTTTTGTCTAATAGTTCGTGTTATCGGTTATCCCGTAATAAGTGTTATTGCCTTTGTGGCATCCGTGGTAATTCGTATCATAGACTGGTATTATTCAACTCGGTGTAAGTAACATCCGTGCTATATTAGCAAACTTGTTTCTCCTCTTTTTTTTTGATCTCATTGAGTACAACACATTTTCCTTTTTCTCCCTATTTTTTTTTATCATGTCTCATCCATAGTTCATATTCGTCCCCTCATCCATGTAATTGGATGTATTGCAGATTGCATAATAGCTTGAGCAACTTGGCTCTTTACTTCCCAACCATCCTCACTGACGGTGGTGCATCTACAAAGGGTATGCTTGTCCATAAGGACTAAACATGTATCACTAGTAGTGATTAGCATTCAATGCCGGTATACTCTGATGGTATTTGGCTAGTAGCTCTGTCTGAAACTTCCTCGAACGTTTAAACTGGTGTGTTTTTTTTTTTACAGTCATAGTGGCTGTATAATGTGTCCAGTTGCAGTGGTTGGACTATCGGTCCTTCCAAATTGCATAGGTTTCTAATTTCCAGGTTTCAATGAAAAAGTTTGAAAAACAGTTTTTTTTTACAAGGTTTAAAAGTAGTAGTTGTTGCATTTGCAGTAGCTGTTACTGTTGCTGTCGCTGCACTTGCTGTAGCAAGTGCGCAAGGCAGATGGAAATTCTGGTTCAGTAATTCCCGGTCTCATTGACTCTGTGTCGTAGGGTATAGGCTACATGGTAATGTAAGCATCAACATCCTGTTCATATATATATCCGTCAAGGTTTAAAGCTTTTGGTACTGAGTACACACAACTAATCCCAAGGTCTTACACAAAAGGCGAGTGGTCAATGACACACTCCCACATACTTATAACATAGTTCCTTCTAGCAGCATTCAAAGTAAGCACACAACATAGTAAGTAAAAGTCTTCCACTAGCGGTCTCATGGAGTATGGGTACTCATGCCCTATCTACTCCCTTGCCCATCTGGGCTCCAGCATCAGCAGATGTCTAGCCATCCTGACCGCCTCGTGGTACTCCAGATCCTCCAGCTGAGGTCTTCTGAGTATTCTTTGGTGGCCTGTAATTACGGCTCTCTGGGTTCATCCAACATTCAATTCCCTATGGCCCTCTTTGTGGCAGCACCGACACTCGACTTTGTGGCCTTCGCAGTCGACCCCTGGATGGTCCTTCCCACAACGCTTACAGTAAAAATGGCGCTGGGGCTGTCCGGTGCCTGATGATAGTATTTAAGTTTAAGTTAAAATCTGTTGATATAGGGGTTAAGATTATATTTGAATTTAAGAGGTAGGTGTTCTCACCCTTAGGAGGTGCAGATCTCAGAGGCTTAGCATCAATAGCTGGGCCGGTCAGCTGCAGGACGGGCTCTTTCCCTTTCTTTCCCTGGTGACCCTGCTGCCCTTTCTTTGGAAAGAATTTCCTGTTTAAGGTTTCGGGTCAGCATTCGTAAGGTATTTAGTATGATAAGTATTTAAGCTTGGGTTAAGTCCTTACTTTCCCTTTTTCTGGCCATCGCCTGAAGATGCTCCTCCACCCTCAGACTCTCCTTCAGGGTTCTTCCTTTTCTTTGCCCCAAGAGTCTCTTCCCGAGTCTGGAGCATTAGCTCCGTCCTCGAGGCAGCGTCGTAACACTCCTGGAATCTCATTGGTAAGTTCTCACAAGGTTATACGGTACTAAAGTAAGTAAAGAATTTATGGCATTCATGTTAATACCTGTATGGTAGTGTAGAGGGTAGCACCCATCGCCATCTGGATGCGAAATAATAGTCCTCCCCGGAACTTCTCGATCTTTACGGTTTCTGAGTAATCCACACCGGGGATGAAGTCCAGTAGACCAATGAATCGAGCGTAATACTCGTCCACGGTCAGACCTCCCTGGGTCAATGTTTCAAACTCATGGCGCTTCTTCTGTTTGAGGTGCGCCGGGTAGTACTTCCCTCTTAGTAACTCAACAAAGGCAGCCCACGAAAAGTCGGGCGTAGCCAGGTGCTGGTCCTTGACCAACCTCCACCAAGTGCTGGCTGCATCCTTCAGATGGAAAGCAGCAATAGCGACCTTCTTGTCGTCAGGTACCTGTAACGCTTCATAGGCCTTCTCATGTTCAACGATGTAACGTTCCAAAGCTACGGGGTCTGGTTCCCCTGAATATGTAGGTGGTCGGGTCTCTGTAACTGACTTCAGCCAGTTTGTTTCCCTGGGCTGTGGCGGGTGGGCTGGTGCTCCTCCTATCTGAGTACCCAGCTGTGCAAGAACGGCTGCAACCGTCTCAGCAACTCCTGGAATGCCGGGGTCACCGCCTCTACCTCTTCCAGCACCACGCCCTCTAGTACCACCAGACATCTGTAGTACAGTATGTCACATAAATACTCGGTAAATACCGTACACAACCAATAGATATTAAGTTGCCTTAAAGGCTATCCTGTCACGCATTTTGCGTTTCTAGACACAATATCTTTGAGACGAATCGTCTCGTACCTCCTAAATGTTTCCCAATATTTCCCAAGTCCTAAGCTCACTGTCTTAACCTACTTTCTCGTCATCAGAGCGGTACTCCGCTCTGATACCACTTTTGTAACACCCCTCTCCATAATCACGATATAATCCCTCACGTAGCAATAAATAAAACGTCTCGCAGCGGAAAATAAATAACAATTACAAAACTCACACGGGTGTCACCGGCCATTACTCGCCCATGCGAGCAACGTAGCCAAACCACATCCAAGCTTCCAAAAATAAACAAAACTGCTAAACGCAGCAGTGATAACGAGAAAACTCCTATACATCAAACTAAGTCCATAACCATAAACATTGACAAGTGAGCGTCTACCCAATCCTGAAAAATACATAACCTTACCATAAGACCATACACCATCTTCATTACCATACAACATCTCCAACTACCCTGTTCCTGCTCTTCAGCTCCGACAATGATCAACAACCTGAAATGGTGTAGTATCAGCGATAGACGCTGAGTATGCCGGGCCTGGACCCTAATGGTCACTTGTCATTTTAACCATCTTATTATTAGATTGGTTTCATGCTTTTCCTTTTTACAGTTATAATCAAAACTGAAGCATAAATGTATAATATACATAATCAACCATCCAAATATTCATAAACATTAATCATCCATCCAACCCAAACATTCATAGAATATTTCAAACAACATTTGTATATCGAACGTATCGAGCAATAACAACAATATTTTGTACAATGTACAATCGCCGTAGTGTTCACCATCCACTGTCAATTTATTTTAGTTTGGCTTTCAAGCCCCATCCATGTGTACAATGTACATTCGCCGTAGCGTACAGTTCCCATAGTTAATTTACCTTACCTTAGCCTTGTAGGCTCCATCCAACCATGTTTAATTAATGTCAGTAGGGCGTCATGTTAGGACAACCCGATAACCTCACCATGGACAGTAGTCCCCCGTACACACAAAGGTGCTCATTTCGCCAGAGGTCCGGAGGCCCCTGACTCACTTATGTCTCGTAAGACGTCCATAAAAAGGCCGTAGCCACCTGATCCACGAACCTATTTGGGCTCGTTGGATATAACCTGGAGCGGAATCCAAATAGGAAACCCCTCAGTGATCACAAATGCGCAACCAAGTAGTTCGTAAACTACCGAGATTCCTCACCTCAATCTCATACCATCACTCTCTCATAATGTTTAAGATCTGCTCTTAGTCTTATGGAGAATATTTATTAACCAGCGGCCCAATGGGTCACGCATACCTAGGAGTCATCTAGGTGATATTTATGTTAGAGATCCATGCTCTAGAGACCGACAATGTCGTGACTCGTTCCTAAGTGTTTTACTTAGGTTACCACATACTTAATATTAATATTATGGTATTATATCAAGTAACCGTCATGTCATCACAACGCATATGTATGTTTATATAAGTCGATCTATAGTCGACGTAGTGTTAGTCCCGTAGGACGCCCTGTAACACCCCATCCAACATTAACACACTTACAATAAACTGCAGCGGAAAAACAACCTCATCACATTACTTAACTCGTTGGTGTTACACGCCGTTAGCCACCCACGTGGCTAACAAGGCTAATACATACACATTGTACCGGTCTGATGGGCTAAATTCCCGAGCGTCTACACATTACTATCCCTTTCCATTAACACAACAACAACATACACCTTCCAACTATACCGAGTATTTATAAACTGATGCCGACAACAATTTCGGTCTTACTACACCTACTGTATGCATACACTTAAATGATTACCCATGTACAACGACTACCCATCCTACTCTCGAACGGCTTCCAGCACTTCGTACCTGAAATAGGAAAAGAAGAGAAAGGGTGGCCCCCAAGGGGCTCAGCACCTTTGCTGGTATGGTAATCCCGCAGCCCACATGCTACCGGGCCACGCACAACTAATTGTCATCTTAGCATGCGGTTGATTATTTTTAAATCATGCATGCAACTGTAAACACACAACACATAATCATTTCGCCTCAACGGGCTCAACAAGCGGATAATATATCCTTACTTAAAAGTCACTCAAGGTATTCAATATCCCTAGAGTGTTCCTCCTCTAATGGAGCTACTTCCTTAACAGACGACACTTACCCTTAAATCGGGTTATCCTTAAACGCCTCTTTTCTCAAACTGGGACTCATATCCATGATCCACATACTCCACATTTTACAACATATAACATACACTACATAACAACACTTAACAACACTTTGCACGTTTCCACGTGCACAACATAACACCGCAATAGATATTGCATCACAACAAAGATACATAACATAACGGGAATGGTCCTCTTAGGAACCGACCCAAACATTTCTAATACACTGGTGAGCCTAGAGAATGTTGCCAGTCTCATGATAAGCTCGTTACACAACTCGTTACCGTCTCGTTAAATGAACGGTTAACTTAACACAAGGTGTCTCGGATATAGTGATCCAAGCACACCGAAACAAACATAACAATAGTATGCCCCTGTGGCCCGACGTGAGTCAGTAATAGCCTTGGTTAAGCTAAAGGGAAGGTTGGGAACCAAATTGGAAAACAACCATAACATACGGAGAGGATCGAACCTGCTATGACAACGACCCCCATACTCACACGCGTGGCCGGAACAGACCGGACTCCTCACCCCCCCGTTAGCACTTGTTAGAAGTTCAACTTTGAACTTTATTAAACAATCACAAACATTGGGTTAGGTCTTGTTAGACATACACAAGGGAAGAGAGAGTCATACATTCACATACAAACATCACACACAAACATCACATAACCAACTCACGCATAGCCGTGGTTAGAACGTTCCTTAAGTCGGAAACGTTGTTACCGGATACCGTTCTCCTACGTTTACCTAATAGTGGTTAACTAGCCCTTCAAGCGCATTCGAGGTTACCGGTATCGGCACGAAAACATACAATAACAATAACGACTGTAAACTCGTTTCATGATTTATCTCATAACGTGGCAAACATACAGAAAAACACATTGGCATACAAGCCGGTGTAATCCGGTAGGACACAGGTTGCAAGAAAACCATACCTGTCACCGGAGTCCACTTTACCACGTCCACTTATGTTCCTCGAGCAATTCTCGATCAACTGTTAACATCACATGGTTTTTATTAACATCGGGGTTTGCTTGATTATTTACTGTCTAATGCTTAACTTCCCCGTTAACTTAGTTACATAACTTTACATTTTAACTTGTTTTACTTTTACATTTTGATACAACTTTTCACCCACTTAATTGCCATTTAAACTCACCTAACATGTCCTCAACAACCTTATAACATCATTACCTATCAATTCCCCATGATTAGAAGCCTTTAAAACAGATTTTGCAACACTTTTGACCTGGTCCGGGACTTGGTCCGGACCCAAGGTCCCGGACCACTTGTAGAATGTACTCTCGGCCTTATTTTACCCTTGGTCCGGGTTTTGGTCCTGGACTAAGGACCCGGACCACTTCTAAACTTCACTCTCGGCTCTTTTTAAGGGGTGGTCCGGGTACCTATACAAGGGCTAGGTCCCGGACCATGTTATTAACTTGTCAAAACATCATTTTTCAACCCCTAAACCAACCTTAAACCTTACCTAATCATTCCATAAACTTTCCACATGTTTCCTACATGTTTAAACACCTTAAAACAAGCACTAAACTTTCCTAAATCATCACTAACTGGTTACTCAATTCCTTACAACAATTCCTAGCACTTATAACATTTTTCTTAGATTTCTAAGTGGTATATCATGCCTACTACCTCAACTAACCAAAGTGTTGTCTCACAAACATTACCACCACTCCAAAAGCATTATTTCTCATACTCACCTCCTTTGCACAATTGCTTCTAATTTCCACAAGTTTTCACTTAGACCTTCACTAGGGATTTCTTTTCCTTTGTTTACCAAATCTTGAACAAGACTTAACACTTCACATAACAATTCCTTGGTGTGTTCAAAACACCCATTTGAGTTCTAAATCCTCCAAGACAATGCCCATGGCACCTTAACACCTAAGAACACCATGATTCACCTTCTTCCACCATCTTAACACTTAACAAGTTCCTAGTACCTTCTAGGTCTTAAAATCTCATTTCATCACATAAACTCCTTTGTTTATCAACTAAATTTTGCCATAGCTTCTCTTGTAAACTCTCACACCCAAACACTTATGTTTTCACCTTTAGACAACCAAGAACACTTAAATCCATCAAGAACACCATCACACACAAAACTTCACCAAATTTACACTACATCACAATATAGTGCATGATTTAAATTGCTTGGCACTTAGGCCCTTAAAATGCATGGCTCTTAGGCCCTTAAATTGCATAAACCATAAACACTGAATTTCCCCAAATAATGCCTTTGACCTGCAAATACACCCAACAATACATATACCCTTAATAAACTCCTTGAGAGCATCTTACTAGCTCATTTACCATTGGCTCTTTAGGTAGTTTTAACAAGCATTATAAGCTCATTTCTCCTAAGGCATTAAACCACATTGAGATAGCATATTTACCTCTTTTCCACCCAAACTTCGTTCTTGTTTCCTTGTTTAAAATCGGCTAAGCTTAGTTGCTTGTCAACTTCTAAACATTACACAAACAATGTGATGAGTATTCAAGCTCCAAGCTTAATCTCATTGTAAACCCTAGGTTTTACATTGTTCAAAGAGCATTAAGATAGTTGTTTTACCTTGGTCTTTGAAGGGAATTGGAATATCTATCAAGAGAGGACCCCCAAGTCCTTGAAAGATTCAAATGGAGCTAGAACAATGCAACACAATGAGCACCATTAATGGTGATTTTCGGACATCACACAAACATGAAGGAAATGTCATTTTTCTTTGAGTTTCCTTACCTTGAAGCAAAGGAGAACAATAATATGTGAAAAGGTGAGCTCAAGCTCCTCCCATGGAGATTCCTCTTGGCACCGAAATGGAGCTCTTGGAATTTTGAAGGGATAGAATTGAAGAGCTTGATGAGAGGAAGAGAATGGTGGTCTTAGAATTTCATTTGGCCAAGTGAGCTAGGAGATACAAGTGGTCAAAGATGGAAAAATGATGGTGGTGTTGGTGTTCCTGTAGCAAACGTGAAAGAGAGGAAGAAGATGGAGTTGGAGACGTGTGAAATGAAAGAAGAATGAAGCTAATGAGGTAAGTTTGCTTTTGTAAGATATTTAGCTTAAAGTAAATAGTACTTGCTTTATTACTTGTTTATTTACTTAATAGGCTAGCAAGAGTGGTGACTCACCACATAGGAAACCGGCCCCCATATTATTAGAAGGGTATTATAGTCTTTGTTGACCAATTTAATTACTTATAACAACATATGTTACAAACTAGCTTATAAAAATCACTATTCACAAAAACAAGGCACATTGTTGTGAAATTTTTGATTTCCCATTGATATAGACTTCCAAATGTGATACTATATAGTACACATGTTAATTAAAGAGTAATGATGGACATTTAGCCATTCAAACTCATTTACAAGACAATTTTTCAAAAACGTGCTTTAAGACTCCTTAAAGCACTTTTTGTGTTTTAACTTGTTTTCAAGCTTGGTTTTCTTTGGTAATTGATTTAATATGTTCATTAACATATTTATAAGGTATAGGTATGACCATTAGGTCTTATACAAATTTATCCCAAGCTTAGAGCACATTTTTGCTCATATTGACTTTAAGGTATTTTCTTGTGTTTTATTTGGTTTAACTGCCCACCAAGGTTCCCTAAGGACTTATTTAGCCTTATTAAATCATAATTGAATATTTTTAAGTCTTGGTAGGCTCTTTGGGTCCTAACCAAGTTCACTCATAGCTTAGAGCATTTTTGCTCAAACCGTGTCTTAATGCTTTATTGCATTTTACTATGATTAAAATTGTACACTGATGTTCCTAAGGCACTTTTTAGCCTTTACACACCATAGTTTAATATTTAAACCGCATATCAAGGTTTGGGGTATTTCACGCCCGTGCATAAATAATTAATGCATCAACACTTAAACACATACATGTAACCACACACATATAACACACAAGTTATATCAACCAAATCCGAGCCCAAGGAGCAACCTTAGGTCAACTCGGCAAACCCCTTTACATACCGTTCACCCTGATTGTATTACGGTGGAGTATGAATCTTCAAGATCCTATGCTCCGTGTAGTCCGCTAGCTTGTCAAGCGTCCTTATCAGAAGTATAATCTAAACGGTATTAAAACTATAAGTCAGTCTCCATGACTAACTACATCCGGTATTTCCGAATAATAAGCAACCCCGACAGTTCACCTCTGTTTTCTACAGTTGTTGTTACGGGTTTCTCTAAAACAGTCGGTTTTGTTACTTAAAACGCGTACGTCAAAACTATTCCAACTGTTAAGTTTAGTTCCTTATATTTCTTTTAATCTTATCCACCTCTAGTTTAGGTATGTAACCTATAGTTGCATGTATGCATAAATTCTTGTATTATATTGCATTCTAAAATTCATAACTTATAGTTCATAACTATATCTATTATTTTTTTAAAATGACCACCACCATTAAATCATATGGTTTTCAACCAAAATATAATCCACCTTATTACATTATTCTTGTGTATGTATATTACCACGTAGGTAATTCCCATGAGTTCAATAAACTCTTATATTTTATGTTACTTTTTATCATCTTTTATTAGATGGTTATTCCCATTAGTTGTATCATATTGTACAACTTATATTAAGATTATTATCCTAACATGAGTAACATTTTATGTGTACATTTACAACTCCTAAGGTTTACATAAGTACCTTAGTTTATAAATCCCATTTATTTATAGTTTGTCACACTATTTTATGTGAGTACCCTTCCTTATATTAATTCCATCTAAACCACCTTAATACCATTTAATTGTCATAACATTTATAACATAGTAGACCGTAGTCTAAAATTCATTTTCCAACCTTTATGTTTTCGGTATAGCCCTTGAATTTATTTAAATTCCCTTTTTGACCACATAACATTATGTAATGTTATACCAAAATACTAATATCATTTGCTATGATATTTTCATCTCCTTCAACTTATAACCTATAGTTTTTATACCAACTTCTGTATTGCCTCAGGGCATATAAACCAATCCTTAAACCATAATTTCCTTTATTTACAAAATCACCCCTTTCTTTTTACCATGTTATATATTCCATTCAATATAACATTTCTAACTTATAAAAGAGTATAACCTATGGTTATTTTTCATAATCTGAATAGACCTCAATATACATTTTATATTGTCATTAGGCCCAATTATAACATATAGTTTGATAATATCATTAAAACTATATATTATACATATATCTCAACAAATACTCTTATATAATCTAAAAATCTCCAAATTTTACCAAAGGGTTATAAATATCCATATTAACCCATATACTCTTGGTATTTTACCATTCCACCATCTATATTTCTTCAAAGTGTCATAATGACATAATAACTATATATTATACTATAGTTCATTTTAATTCCCAAAACTCACCAAATAAATTCCTAAAAATTCCTAATAGCCCATGGGTGTTTAAAATACCATTGTACACCCTTTATTTTTGGTAATAACATATTTACCACATATGTTATAAAAATATTACCATAAAATGCATAACTTATTATAAAACCTTAAATAAGTTATCTAACTTATTTATTTTGGTCAAAACCTAGCATATGGTCAAGGTTGACCACCTTAATATTCCTTGACCATTAATTCCTAATAATTACGGTTTGCACCCAAACTTTCTAGAATTCACCATTTAACCCCAAAACTTTATAAAATCTTATAAACTTTATTTTAACTCCTTTTTACCTCTCATTTCCGGCCTTATTATTCTAAAGCCCTTAAATTTAATTACACCTAATACCCCATTATTTTCGTAATGCATTTATTACTAACTTAAAAAGCTTATTAAAAGCATGTAAATGCATAAATTAAATGGCCTAAAATATGGCCTTATTACAAACATTGGCTTGCAAAATAAATTACACATAAATGTCCCAAAAATACATATAATTCTCGGCCTCACCACACACTTTCCATTTAATTACCAAACTTCCACATAATGTCTTAAATTTGACATTTATGTTACTTAATCACTTAGATAAATTTACTAAGCCATTTCTTTAAACATTTTAAGGTCAAAAATGACCTTATTACCATGTTCTCTCACGGCAATTAATATACAATTAGCTTAGAACATTTTAACTTAGCAAAGTTAATGTTTAAGTGATTTATACCTTGATTTAGCTTGAATAATTCCTTGTTTGAATTGGCCAGCCTTAGATAAAATTTCCAAAGCTTCTCTTGCATGTTTCAAACAGCAAACAAGGCCTAGTTAGTATCCAAGAAAGATCTAACCATAAGGAGTAATTTAATGTAAGATTTAAGGCAAAAATCACCTTAAAAATGCAAGGGAAGTTCTAAGTGGTTTCGACCTGAACCAAACACACCACAAGGTGTTAGATCCACCATATTGACATAGGAAATAGTTAGATCTCGAAATGCTACCTTGTTGTTAGGTTTTACCTTGGAAAAATGCCTTAAAAGAGGGTATTTCCTTTGGATCTCGGCCATCCTTGCTCCAAATGGCTAACCAACAGATTCCACATGAAAAGGAGAAGAAGATGAGGCTATGACCAAAGTTTCACAGCCGAACTTGAAGGGAATCAAAAGTTATGAGCTTAAAGCACATTTTTACCTTAAAATGTAGATTTGAACAACCTTGGTCCCTCTACTGGTCTCAACCGAGTTTAGCTCTTGTTCTAACCTTAGAACACTGAGAATAAGCCATAGGAATTGTTGAGCCACGAAATTTAGGTGTTGGTAGTGAAGAGATGAAGAAAAAGGGCTAAAAATGACATTAAAACACTTACCTTAAGGACTTAGGAGCTAGGTTTGCCTTCCATGTTCAAGAACAAGCTTTGAGATCTTGATAGGAAGGGTGAGCTTGGCTGGGAAGGAGAGGATCGGACAAGGAAGGAAGGAGAAGGTGGGAATGATTGGTAATAATGTAAAAAGTAATGTTATTTTCTAAAAGTAAATGCATTAGGTAGTATTTGTCTCCAAAATCATTGTATGCTGTCTCCTCACTTATTGCAGCCAATTTCCTTGGTCCAAAGGGGTCAATTAATTGACCATTGACCATGCTTGGTCAATGTTGACTCATGCGGGCCCCACTTTAGGGTTTTATTAATATTTTAATATTAAATTTGTAAAAATTCGTAAATTTCTGGAATTAAATTCCTAATATCATATAATATGATATTTTATTATATTTAAAGGTATTTATAACCTTTTAGCCCATTTAAAACCAATTTAGAAGGCGATTACAAAAAACGTGCTTTAAGGAGTTTTAGTGCACATTTTGTGTCGCAAGGTGTTTCTGGGCTTGGTTTTCTTTGACAACGGTTTTGTTGTGTTCCTTACATGATATTTGATCATGTAGTTCAATTTTATATCATTTAGAGGTCATTTGATTTTTAAGGTTTTCCTAGAGCACCTTCTTGCCCTTTTTGACCTTGAAGCATGTAAATGCTTTTTCTTTGTGTTGGAGTGTTGTCCAACGGTTATAATATGTTTAGTAATGTGTTAATATGCTTAGGACAAATTTTTAGGTCCTAAGTAGTTCATTTGGGTATTTATTTACCCTTAGCAGTCAAAGGTGCAACATCTTGATTTGTGTTGACCACTGTGTTCTCAGTTGACTTTTAAGGCATGTTTAGGCCTTAATTAATGTGATTAAATATTTAATCCATGCTTTAATAATTTGGGGTATTTCAGTCTACCCCCCTTAAAAAGACTTCGTCCCGAAGTCTCTTAATCAAATAGGTATGTATATAAATGTATAACTACCCATTGTTCCCATAATGTATATCTATATGATATATCATTTACACACATCGTATTGTGCTTATACAGCACATAGCCATCACGTTGTGGCGTTAGTTCAATCATATATGGATATAGGTGATCCATCAGCACCATCATTTCCTATCAGTTCTACCAACCCTGACAACCTCCCTGAGGTGTCCATAACATTCCATTGTTCCACATTCCATATCTAATGATTCATTTTGTATCTAGGCGATACCATATGTAATCATTCTATAAAGCAATATGAATACATATCACAAATAGCATAAGAAAAGTGTTACACACATGGTGTAGACACAACATTCATACAGGTATCTCGTAAGATACGTACATACAAGTGTACATTCACACACAACAAACCAAACAACGCACGCCCCGCGTACCAACCATAACCAACAAAACCAATTCACTGTATGCCATGCATACGAAACAATTCACTGTATGCCATGCATACTAAACAATTCACTGTATGCCATGCATACTAAACAAACAAACTACGTATGCCCCGCACACCACCAATTCTCTTTTTTTTTATGCATTGCATATGAAAACAAACAAAATTTAGTGCACACATGTGCACAGCCAAGAGGCTCTACCCCCCTTAAAAAGGGTTACGCCCCCGTACCCCACAAGTATACAACAGCCGCTCAACGAGGAGCGCTGGATACTTGGCTCTCAAAGAGTTCTCCAACTCATGGATTATCCTCATATCAGAGAGACGGGTATGACTCTAGCCCTTCTGGGCTCCACAATTCGTAAGGGATGTGGCACTAAACAATTTGTGCTCTCTCCCAAATTCATTCTAATGGGCCCACTCGCTCCGTATGAGGTGCAGACCCATGAACACAGGCTCAATTTGGCTTTTTTTTCCATTGCTGTGAATCCGCTTGTTTGGATCACTAGCATACATGCGTGTGTCTTTTCTCACTGATATTCAGTTTGAGGTATAATATGACATTGGCCATTGTTAGTACTTAGTGCTCTTTGCACTTGTCTTTATAATACTAAGACGTACCAGCCTATATGTCCAGAGAGATGATGTTTGTCATCCATGTCTCTCGGTTTTTTGTTCCGGAGTGACACACTGTTGTAGTTCTCTTTTTTTTTCTTTTTTTACACACTCGTGTTGATATCCACTTTATCTTTCTGCATTCCCTCTAGATTAATAACTGCACGAGTGCAATACCAAAACACTCAGTCATACAGAGTGCAGAGGCGTAAACGCTCAACAGCTAATATCCAATGAGTCAAACAGAAAAGATGTGCGAATTATCCTGTGAGTGGTACATTCCGAATCCACTGTTCCTTGAGCAAGGTTTCTGCTATCATATAGCTTTATCTTTTCTCTTTGCGTAATCACGCATTTATGTCCATCTCATCTGGTAGGTTTCCTCTGGATTGTAAGAATTACTCGATCCTTATGAGGCTTCTACACATTTTCGTCCATAATAGGTTTTCTTGTTGCCCCTTTTTTTTTGGTTCCTGTCCTTGAATTGTTTCCCTGTCTTCACTGTATACTGTCTACTGTTCTCTGTTGAAGGTTCCTTTCTTTTTTTTTTCTAGCCCGTTGTTTTAACTGCGACTCTTCTTGTCCATCTTCGAGGTAATCCGTCTTACTGTCCGTAGGATGGAGTTGACTACTTCTCGTGTTCCTAACACTACTTGTCTACTTGCATGGGGTACCGTACTGATACATTACTACCTACCCGACTAACTTATAAATAAGTCTGTCAGGCCCACATGCTCCTAACGGAGTGCAGTCGTCCCATGTCTCGTTTAGTAAACTGGTAATGTCCGTCACACGGTTGTTGTGAAGTATTCTTTTGTCAATCTCCCTTTAATGGATATCCCTTTTTTTTGTTCTTCTTCTTTTGCTTCTGCCTTTTCTTTTTTGTCTAATAGTTCGTGTTATCGGTTATCCCGTAATAAGTGTTATTGCCTTTGTGGCATCCGTGGTAATTCGTATCATAGACTGGTATTATTCAACTCGGTGTAAGTAACATCCGTGCTATATTAGCAAACTTGTTTCTCCTCTTTTTTTTGATCTCATTGAGTACAACACATTTTCCTTTTTCTCCCTATTTTTTTTTATCATGTCTCATCCATAGTTCATATTCGTCCCCTCATCCATGTAATTGGATGTATTGCAGATTGCATAATAGCTTGAGCAACTTGGCTCTTTACTTCCCAACCATCCTCACTGACGGTGGTGCATCTACAAAGGGTATGCTTGTCCATAAGGACTAAACATGTATCACTAGTAGTGATTAGCATTCAATGCCGGTATACTCTGATGGTATTTGGCTAGTAGCTCTGTCTGAAACTTCCTCGAACGTTTAAACTGGTGTGTGTTTTTTTTTACAGTCATAGTGGCTGTATAATGTGTCCAGTTGCAGTGGTTGGACTATCGGTCCTTCCAAATTGCATAGGTTTCTAATTTCCAGGTTTCAATGAAAAAGTTTGAAAAACAGTTTTTTTTTACAAGGTTTAAAAGTAGTAGTTGTTGCATTTGCAGTAGCTGTTACTGTTGCTGTCGCTGCACTTGCTGTAGCAAGTGCGCAAGGCAGATGGAAATTCTGGTTCAGTAATTCCCGGTCTCATTGACTCTGTGTCGTAGGGTATAGGCTACATGGTAATGTAAGCATCAACATCCTGTTCATATATATATCCGTCAAGGTTTAAAGCTTTTGGTACTGAGTACACACAACTAATCCCAAGGTCTTACACAAAAGGCGAGTGGTCAATGACACACTCCCACATACTTATAACATAGTTCCTTCTAGCATTCAAAGTAAGCACACAACATAGTAAGTAAAAGTCTTCCACTAGCGGTCTCATGGAGTATGGGTACTCATGCCCTATCTACTCCCTTGCCCATCTGGGCTCCAGCATCAGCAGATGTCTAGCCATCCTGACCGCCTCGTGGTACTCCAGATCCTCCAGCTGAGGTCTTCTGAGTATTCTTTGGTGGCCTGTAATTACGGCTCTCTGGGTTCATCCAACATTCAAATTCCCTATGGCCCTCTTTGTGGCAGCACCGACACTCGACTTTGTGGCCTTCGCAGTCGACCCCTGGATGGTCCTTCCCACAACGCTTACAGTAAAAATGGCGCTGGGGCTGTCCGGTGCCTGATGATAGTATTTAAGTTTAAGTTAAAATCTGTTGATATAGGGGTTAAGATTATATTTGAATTTAAGAGGTAGGTGTTCTCACCCTTAGGAGGTGCAGATCTCAGAGGCTTAGCATCAATAGCTGGGCCGGTCAGCTGCAGGACGGGCTCTTTCCCTTTCTTTCCCTGGTGACCCTGCTGCCCTTTCTTTGGAAAGAATTTCCTGTTTAAGGTTTCGGGTCAGCATTCGTAAGGTATTTAGTATGATAAGTATTTAAGCTTGGGTTAAGTCCTTACTTTCCCTTTTTCTGGCCATCGCCTGAAGATGCTCCTCCACCCTCAGACTCTCCTTCAGGGTTCTTCCTTTTCTTTGCCCCAAGAGTCTCTTCCCGAGTCTGGAGCATTAGCTCCGTCCTCGAGGCAGCGTCGTAACACTCCTGGAATCTCATTGGTAAGTTCTCACAAGGTTATACGGTACTAAAGTAAGTAAAGAATTTATGGCATTCATGTTAATACCTGTATGGTAGTGTAGAGGGTAGCACCCATCGCCATCTGGATGCGAAATAATAGTCCTCCCCGGAACTTCTCGATCTTTACGGTTTCTGAGTAATCCACACCGGGGATGAAGTCCAGTAGACCAATGAATCGAGCGTAATACTCGTCCACGGTCAGACCTCCCTGGGTCAATGTTTCAAACTCATGGCGCTTCTTCTGTTTGAGGTGCGCCGGGTAGTACTTCCCTCTTAGTAACTCAACAAAGGCAGCCCACGAAAAGTCGGGCGTAGCCAGGTGCTGGTCCTTGACCAACCTCCACCAAGTGCTGGCTGCATCCTTCAGATGGAAAGCAGCAATAGCGACCTTCTTGTCGTCAGGTACCTGTAACGCTTCATAGGCCTTCTCATGTTCAACGATGTAACGTTCCAAAGCTACGGGGTCTGGTTCCCCTGAATATGTAGGTGGTCGGGTCTCTGTAACTGACTTCAGCCAGTTTGTTTCCCTGGGCTGTGGCGGGTGGGCTGGTGCTCCTCCTATCTGAGTACCCAGCTGTGCAAGAACGGCTGCAACCGTCTCAGCAACTCCTGGAATGCCGGGGTCACCGCCTCTACCTCTTCCAGCACCACGCCCTCTAGTACCACCAGACATCTGTAGTACAGTATGTCACATAAATACTCGGTAAATCACCGTACACAACCAATAGATATTAAGTTGCCTTAAAGGCTATCCTGTCACGCATTTTGCGTTTCTAGACACAATATCTTTCGAGACAAATCGTCTCGTACCTCCTAAATGTTTCCCAATATTTCCCAAGTCCTAAGCTCACTGTCTTAACCTACTTTCTCGTCATCAGAGCGGTACTCCGCTCTGATACCACTTTTGTAACACCCCTCTCCATAATCACGATATAATCCCTCACGTAGCAATAAATAAAACGTCTCGCAGCGGAAAAATAAATAACAATTACAAAACTCACACGGGTGTCACCGGCCATTACTCGCCCATGCGAGCAATGTAGCCAAACCACATCCAGCTTCCAAAATAAACAAACTGCTAACCGCAGTGATAACGAGAAACTCCTATACATCAAACTAAGTCCATAACCATAAACATTGACAAGTGAGCGTCTACCCAATCCTGAAAAATACATAACCTTACCATAAGACCATACACCATCTTCATTACCATACAACATCTCCAACTACCCTGTTCCTGCTCTTCAGCTCCGACAATGATCAACAACCTGAAATGGTGTAGTATCAGCGATAGACGCTGAGTATGCCGGGCCTGGACCCTAATGGTCACTTGTCATTTTAACCATCTTATTAGATTGGTTTCATGCTTTTCCTTTTTACAGTTATAATCAAAACTGAAGCATAAATGTATAATATACATAATCAACCATCCAAATATTCATAAACATTAATCATCCATCCAACCCAAACATTCATAGAATATTTCAAACAACATTTGTATATCGAACGTATCGAGCAATAACAACAATTTTGTACAATGTACAATCGCCGTAGTGTTCACCATCCACTGTCAATTTATTTTAGTTTGGCTTTCAAGCCCCATCCATGTGTACAATGTACATTCGCCGTAGCGTACAGTTCCCATAGTTAATTTACCTTAGCCTTGTAGGCTCCATCCAACCATGTTTAATTAATGTCAGTAGGGCGTCATGTTAGGACAACCCGATAACCTCACCATGGACAGTAGTCCCCCGTACACACAAAGGTGCTCATTTCGCCAGAGGTCCGGAGGCCCCTGACTCACTTATGTCTCGTAAGACGTCCATAAAAAGGCCGTAGCCACCTGATCCACGAACCTATTTGGGCTCGTTGGATATAACCTGGAGCGGAATCCAAATAGGAAACCCCTCAGTGATCACAAATGCGCAACCAAGTAGTTCGTAAACTACCGAGATTCCTCACCTCAATCTCATACCATCACTCTCTCATAATGTTTAAGATCTGCTCTTAGTCTTATGGAGAATATTTATTAACCAGCGGCCCAATGGGTCACGCATACCTAGGAGTCATCTAGGTGATATTATGTTAGAGATCCATGCTCTAGAGACCGACAATGTCGTGACTCGTTCCTAAGTGTTTTACTTAGGTTACCACATACTTAATATTAATATTATGGTATTATATCAAGTAACCGTCATGTCATCACAACGCATATGTATGTTTATATAAGTCGATCTATAGTCGACGTAGTGTTAGTCCCGTAGGACGCCCTGTAACACCCCATCCAACATTAACACACTTACAATAAACTGCAGCGGAAAAACAACCTCATCACATTACTTAACTCGTTGGTGTTACACGCCGTTAGCCACCCACGTGGCTAACAAGGCTAATACATACACATTGTACCGGTCTGATGGGCTAAATTCCCGAGCGTCTACACATTACTATCCCTTTCCATTAACACAACAACAACATACACCTTCCAACTATACCGAGTATTTATAAACTGATGCCGACAACAATTTCGGTCTTACTACACCTACTGTATGCATACACTTAAATGATTACCCATGTACAACGACTACCCATCCTACTCTCGAACGGCTTCCAGCACTTCGTACCTGAAATAGGAAAAGAAGAGAAAGGGTGGCCCCCAAGGGGCTCAGCACCTTTGCTGGTATGGTAATCCCGCAGCCCACATGCTACCGGGCCACGCACAACTAATTGTCATCTTAGCATGCGGTTGATTATTTTTAAATCATGCATGCAACTGTAAACACACAACACATAATCATTTCGCCTCAACGGGCTCAACAAGCGGATAATATATCCTTACTTAATAAGTCACTCAAGGTATTCAATATCCCTAGAGTGTTCCTCCTCTAATGGAGCTACTTCCTTAACAGACGACACTTACCCTTAAATCGGGTTATCCTTAAACGCCTCTTTTCTCAAACTGGGACTCATATCCATGATCCACATACTCCACATTTTACAACATATAACATACACTACATAACAACACTTAACAACACTTTGCACGTTTCCACGTGCACAACATAACACCGCAATAGATATTGCATCACAACAAAGATACATAACATAACGGGAATGGTCCTCTTAGGAACCGACCCAAACATTGCTAATACACTGGTGAGCCTAGAGAATGTTGCCAGTCTCATGATAAGCTCGTTACATAACTCGTTACCGTCTCGTTAAATGAACGGTTAACTTAACACAAGGTGTCTCGGATATAGTGATCCAAGCACACCGAAAAAACATAACAATAGTATGCCCCTGTGGCCCGACGTGAGTCAGTAATAGCCTTGGTTAAGCTAAAGGGAAGGTTGGGAACCAAATTGGAAAACAACCATAACATACGGAGAGGATCGAACCTGCTATGACAACGACCCCCATACTCACACGCGTGGCCGGAACAGACCGGACTCCTCACTCCCCCGTTAGCACTTGTTAGAAGTTCAACTTTGAACTTTATTAAACAATCACAAACATTGGGTTAGGTCTTGTTAGACATACACAAGGGAAGAGAGAGTCATACATTCACATACAAACATCACACACAAACATCACATAACCAACTCACGCATAGCCGTGGTTAGAACGTTCCTTAAGTCGGAAACGTTGTTACCGGATACCGTTCTCCTACGTTTACCTAATAGTGGTTAACTAGCCCTTCAAGCGCATTCGAGGTTACCGGTATCGGCACGAAAACATACAATAACAATAACGACTGTAAACTCGTTTCATGATTTATCTCATAACGTGGCAAACATACAGAAAAACACATTGGCATACAAGCCGGTGTAATCCGGTAGGACACAGGTTGCAAGAAAACCATACCTGTCACCGGAGTCCACTTTACCACGTCCACTTATGTTCCTCGAGCAATTCTCGATCAACTGTTAACATCACATGTGTTTTTATTAACATCGGGTTTGCTTGATTATTTACTGTCTAATGCTTAACTTTCCCCGTTAACTTAGTTACATAACTTTACATTTTAACTTGTTTTACTTTTACATTTTGATACAACTTTTCACCCACTTAATTGCCATTTAAACTCACCTAACATGTCCTCAACAACCTTATAACATCATTACCTATCAATTCCCCATGATTAGAAGCCTTTAAAACAGATTTTGCAACACTTTTGACCTGGTCCGGGACTTGGTCCGGACCCAAGGTCCCGGACCACTTGTAGAATGTACTCTCGGCCTTATTTTACCCTTGGTCCGGGTTTGGTCCTGGACTAAGGACCCGGACCACTTCTAAACTTCACTCTCGGCTCTTTTTAAGGGGGTGGTCCGGGTACCTATACAAGGGCTAGGTCCCGGACCATGTTATTAACTTGTCAAAACATCATTTTTCAACCCCTAAACCAACCTTAAACCTTACCTAATCATTCCATAAACTTTCCACATGTTTCCTACATGTTTAAACACCTTAAAACAAGCACTAAACTTTCCTAAATCATCACTAACTGGTTACTCAATTCCTTACAACAATTCCTAGCACTTATAACATTTTTCTTAGATTTCTAAGTGGTATATCATGCCTACTACCTCAACTAACCAAAGTGTTGTCTCACAAACATTACCACCACTCCAAAAGCATTATTTCTCATACTCACCTCCTTTGCACAATTGCTTCTAATTTCCACAAGTTTTCACTTAGACCTTCACTAGGGATTTCTTTTCCTTTGTTTACCAAATCTTGAACAAGACTTAACACTTCACATAACAATTCCTTGGTGTGTTCAAAACACCCATTTGAGTTCTAAATCCTCCAAGACAATGCCCATGGCACCTTAACACCTAAGAACACCATGATTCACCTTCTTCCACCATCTTAACACTTAACAAGTTCCTAGTACCTTCTAGGTCTTAAAATCTCATTTCATCACATAAACTCCTTTGTTTATCAACTAAATTTTGCCATAGCTTCTCTTGTAAACTCTCACACCCAAACACTTATGTTTTCACCTTTAGACAACCAAGAACACTTAAATCCATCAAGAACACCATCACACACAAAACTTCACCAAATTTACACTACATCACAATATAGTGCATGATTTAAATTGCTTGGCACTTAGGCCCTTAAAATGCATGGCTCTTAGGCCCTTAAATTGCATAAACCATAAACACTGAATTTCCCACATAATAATGCCTTTGACCTGCAAATACACCCAACAATACATATACCCTTAATAAACTCCTTGAGAGCATCTTACTAGCTCATTTACCATTGGCTCTTTAGGTAGTTTTAACAAGCATTATAAGCTCATTTCTCCTAAGGCATTAAACCACATTGAGATAGCATATTTACCTCTTTTCCACCCAAACTTCGTTCTTGTTTCCTTGTTTAAAATCGGCTAAGCTTAGTTGCTTGTCAACTTCTAAACATTACACAAACAATGTGATGAGTATTCAAGCTCCAAGCTTAATCTCATTGTAAACCCTAGGTTTTACATTGTTCAAAGAGCATTAAGATAGTTGTTTTACCTTGGTCTTTGAAGGGAATTGGAATATCTATCAAGAGAGGACTCCACCAAGTCCTTGAAAGATTCAAATGGAGCTAGAACAATGCAACACAATGAGCACCATTAATGGTGATTTTCGGACATCACACAAACATGAAGGAAATGTCATTTTTCTTTGAGTTTCCTTACCTTGAAGCAAAGGAGAACAATAATATGTGAAAAGGTGAGCTCAAGCTCCTCCCATGGAGATTCCTCTTGGCACCGAAATGGAGCTCTTGGAATTTTGAAGGGATAGAATTGAAGAGCTTGATGAGAGGAAGAGAATGGTGGTCTTAGAATTTCATTTGGCCAAGTGAGCTAGGAGATACAAGTGGTCAAAGATGGAAAAATGATGGTGGTGTTGGTGTTCCTGTAGCAAACGTGAAAGAGAGGAAGAAGATGGAGTTGGAGACGTGTGAAATGAAAGAAGAATGAAGCTAATGAGGTAAGTTTGCTTTTGTAAGATATTTTAGCTTAAAGTAAATAGTACTTGCTTTATTACTTGTTTATTTACTTAATAGGCTAGCAAGAGTGGTGACTCACCACATAGGAAACCGGCCCCCATATTATTAGAAGGGTATTATAGTCTTTGTTGACCAATTTAATTACTTATAACAACATATGTTACAAACTAGCTTATAAAATCACTATTCACAAAAACAAGGCACATTGTTGTGAAATTTTTGATTTCCCATTGATATAGACTTCCAAATGTGATACTATATAGTACACATGTTAATTAAAGAGTAATGATGGACATTTAGCCATTCAAAACTCATTTACAAGACAATTTTTCAAAAACGTGCTTTAAGACTCCTTAAAGCACTTTTTGTGTTTTAACTTGTTTTCAAGCTTGGTTTTCTTTGGTAATTGATTTAATATGTTCATTAACATATTTATAAGGTATAGGTATGACCATTAGGTCTTATACAAATTTATCCCAAGCTTAGAGCACATTTTTGCTCATATTGACTTTAAGGTATTTTCTTGTGTTTTATTTGGTTTAACTGCCCACCAAGGTTCCCTAAGGACTTATTTAGCCTTATTAAATCATAATTGAATATTTTTAAGTCTTGGTAGGCTCTTTGGGTCCTAACCAAGTTCACTCATAGCTTAGAGCATGTTTTTGCTCAAACCGTGTCTTAATGCTTTATTGCATTTTACTATGATTAAAATTGTACACTGATGTTCCTAAGGCACTTTTTAGCCTTTACACACCATAGTTTAATATTTAAACCGCATATCAAGGTTTGGGGTATTTCACGCCCGTGCATAAATAATTAATGCATCAACACTTAAACACATACATGTAACCACACACATATAACACACAAGTTATATCAACCAAATCCGAGCCCAAGGAGCAACCTTAGGTCAACTCGGCAAACCCCTTTACATACCGTTCACCCTGATTGTATTACGGTGGAGTATGAATCTTCAAGATCCTATGCTCCGTGTAGTCCGCTAGCTTGTCAAGCGTCCTTATCAGAAGTATAATCTAAACGGTATTAAAACTAACGTCAGTCTCCATGACTAACTACATCCGGTATTTCCGAATAATAAGCAACCCCGACAGTTCACCTCTGTTTTCTACAGTTGTTGTTACGGGTTTCTCTAAAACAGTCGGTTTTGTTACTTAAAACGCGTACGTCAAAACTATTCCAACTGTTAAGTTTAGTTCCTTATATTTCTTTTAATCTTATCCACCTCTAGTTTAGGTATGTAACCTATAGTTGCATGTATGCATGCATTCTTGTATTATATTGCATTCTAAAATTCATAACTTATAGTTCATAACTATATCTATTTTTAAAATGACCACCACCATTAAATCATATGGTTTTCAACCAAAATATATATCCACCTTATATACATTATTCTTGTGTATGTATATATTTACCACGTAGGTAATTCCCATGAGTTCAATAAACTCTTATATTTTATGTTACTTTTTATCATCTTTTATTAGATGGTTATTCCCATTAGTTGTATCATATTGTACAACTTATATTAAGATTATTATCCTAACATGAGTAACATTTTATGTTGTACATTTACAACTCCTAAGGTTTATTACATAAGTACCTTAGTTTATAAATCCCATTTATTTATAGTTTGTCACACTATTTTATGTGAGTACCCTTCCTTATATTAATTCCATCTAAACCACCTTAATACCATTTAATTGTCATAACATTTATAACATAGTAGACCGTAGTCTAAAATTCATTTTCCAACCTTTATGTTTTCGGTATAGCCCTTGAATTTATTTAAATTCCCTTTTGACCACATAACATTATGTAATGTTATACCAAAATACTAATATCATTTGCTATGATATTTTCATCTCCTTCAACTTATAACCTATAGTTTTATACCAACTATTCTGTATTGCCTCATAGGCATATATTAAACCTTATACTTTTCCTTAAACCATAATTTCCTTTATTTACAAAACCCCTTTCTTTTTACCATGTTATATTCCATTCAATATAACATTTCTAACTTATAAAAGAGTATAACCTATGGTTATTTTTCATAAATTCTGAATAGACCTCAATATACATTTTATATTGTCATTAGGCCCAATTTATAACATATAGTTTGATAATATCAAAACTATATATTATACATATATCTCAACAAATACTCTTATATAATTCTAAAAATCTCCAAATTTTACCAAAGGGTTATAAATATCCTTATTAACCCATATACTCTTGGTATTTTACCATTCCACCATCTATATTTCTCCAAAGTGTCATAATGACATAATAACTATATTATACTTATATAGTTCATTTTAATTCCAAAACTCACAAATAAATTCCTAAAAATTCCAATAGCCCATGGGTGTTTAAAATACCATTGTACACCCTTTATTTTTGGTATAACATATTTACCACATATGTTATAAAATATTACCATAAAATGCATAACTTATTATAAAACCTTAAATAAGTTATCTAACTTATTTATTTTGGTCAAAACCAGCATATGGTCAAGGTTGACCACCTTAATATTTCCTTGACCATTAATTCCTAATAATTACGGTTTGCACCCAAACTTTCTAGAATTCACCAACCCCAAAACTTTATAAAATCTTATAAACTTTATTTTAACTCCTTTTTACCTCTCATTTCCGGCCTTATTATTCTAAAGCCCTTAAATTTAATTTAATTACACCTAATACCCCATTTATTTTCGGTAATGCATTTATACTACTTAAACTTAATTAAAAGCTTGTAAATGCATAAATAAAATGGCCTAAAATACATGGCCTTATTACAAACATTGGCTTGCAAAATAAATTACACATAAATGTCCCAAAAATACATATAATTCTCGGCCTCACCACACACTTTCCATTTAATTACCAAACTTCCACATAATGTCTTAAATTTGACATTTATGTTACTTAATCACTTAGATAAATTTACTAAGCCATTTCTTTAAACATTTTAAGGTCAAAAATGACCTTATTACCATGTTCTCTCACGGCAATTAATATACAATTAGCTTAGAACATTTTAACTTAGCAAAGTTAATGTTTAAGTGATTTATACCTTTATTTAGCTTGAATAATTCCTTGTTTGAATTTGGCCAGCCTTAGATAAAATTTCCAAAGCTTCTCTTGCATGTTTCAAACAGCAAACAAGGCCTAGTTAGTATCCAAGAAAGATCTAACCATAAGGAGTAATTTAATGTAAGATTTAAGGCAAAAATCACCTTAAAAATGCAAGGGAAGTTCTAAGTGGTTTCGACCTGAACCAAACACACCACAAGGTGTTAGATCCACCATATTGACATAGGAAATAGTTAGATCTCGAAATGCTACCTTGTTGTTAGGTTTTACCTTGGAAAAATGCCTTAAAAGAGGGTATTTCCTTTGGATCTCGGCCATCCTTGCTCCAAATGGCTAACCAACAGATTCCACATGAAAGGAGAAGAAGATGAGGCTATGACCAAAGTTTCACAGCCGAACTTGAAGGGAATCAAAAGTTATGAGCTTAAAGCACATTTTTACCTTAAAATGTAGATTTGAACAACCTTGGTCCCTCTACTGGTCTCAACCGAGTTTAGCTCTTGTTCTAACCTTAGAACACTGAGAATAAGCCATAGGAATTGTTGAGCCACGAAATTTAGTTGGTGTTGGTAGTGAAGAGATGAAGAAAAAGGGCTAAAAATGACATTAAAACACTTACCTTAAGGACTTAGGAGCTAGGTTTGCCTTCCATGTTCAAGAACAAGCTTTGAGATCTTGATAGGAAGGGTGAGCTTGGCTGGGAAGGAGAGGATCGGACAAGGAAGGAAGGAGAAGGTGGGAATGATTGGTAATAATGAAAAGTAATGTTATTTCTAAAAGTAAATGCATTAGGTAGTATTTGTCTCCAAAATCATTGTATGCTGTCTCCTCACTTATTGCAGCCAATTTCCTTGGTCCAAAGGGGTCAATTAATTGACCATTGACCATGCTTGGTCAATGTTGACTCATGCGGGCCCCACTTTAGGGTTTTATTAATATTTTAATATTAAATTTGTAAAAATTCGTAAATTTCTGGAATTAAATTCCTAATATCATATAATGATATTTTATTATATTTAAAGGTATTTATAACCTTTTAGCCCATTTAAAACCAATTTAGAAGGCGATTACACAAAAACGTGCTTTAAGGATTTTAGTGCACATTTTGTGTCGCAAGGTGTTTCTGGGCTTGGTTTCTTTGACAACGGTTTTGTTGTGTTCCTTACATGATATTTGATCATGTAGTTCAATTTTATATCATTTAGAGGTCATTTGATTTTAAGGTTTTCCTAGAGCACCTTCTTGCCCTTTTTGACCTTGAAGCATGTAAATGCTTTTTCTTTGTGTTGGAGTGTTGTCCAACGGTTATAATATGTTTAGTAATGTGTTAATATGCTTAGGACAAATTTTTAGGTCCTAAGTAGTTCATTTGGGTATTTATTTACCCTTAGCAGTCAAAGGTGCAACATCTTGATTTGTGTTGACCACTGTGTTCTCAGTTGACTTTTAAGGCATGTTTAGGCCTTAATTAATGTGATTAAATATTTAATCCATGCTTTAATAATTGGGGTATTTCAACGAGAGTAGGAGCGGTTAGCCTTAGGATGGGTTATTTTTATTTTGAGCACGGGTTGCGTATGTGCGCCCGTCTGTTTATATTTAAACTGATGGAAGTTTATGTGTCTGTTGAGATACTCAAACTCGGTTGGTGGGCATTTTGGATGGTATGTATATTTGGATAAGTGTTGTAAATTAGTAAAGTTCGGTATGTTCTTTGATCAGACCGTGGCAAGGTCCCGGTGTTAGTTATTCCGCTGCGATCATTGTGATTAAGGTATTAAGTTTTGCGATAACCACGATGGCTTTGGACGGGTGTTACAAAAAGTGGTATCAGAGCGTAGTTACGTTCTGATCAAGAAACACCGGACATAAGTGACCACCGAGTTAGGATATAAGTTAAGAAATAAGTGATGGGTTAAGGGTGTGAGCTGTTAGAGTGAGTAGAGTCAAATGACCACTATTTAGTGTGGATCGTCTTTCCGTCTACGGACGTTATATTTGTTAACCGAAACAGTGGTGAATACGAACCTAATGTGAGTTGTGATTGTTCAGATGTCAGGAAGGAGAGGCCGAGGCCGTGGCAGAGGCGACGATGCTTCAGAGATACCGGAAGGGCAGACGATCGCAGAGATCGTGGCTGCCGCATTAGGGCATATGGGATATCAGCCTGGTGTTGGTGCACCACCTCCACCGCCACAGCCCCGGGAACCAAATTGGGTGAAGAGCCTTGCAGACCTTCGACCCGCACATTTTAAGGGGGAGACTGATCCCACCAAGCTCGAGGCGTACATCTCTGAGTTGGAGACCGCCTTCAAGACCCTTGATGTCCCTGCTGGGATCAAGGTGCGCCTGGCTGCGTTCTATTTGAAAGGGGCGGTAGGCGATTGGTGGAAGCTGGTGAGGGCCGAGCATGTGGCCAATCCAGAGTTCGGCTGGGAGCAGTACACCGCATTGCTACGAGCAAAGTACTACCCCGCCCATGTCCAGACGAAGAAGCGCTTGTAGTTGGATGCGCTTAAGCAGACCGACAAGATGACGGTGGACGAGTATTACTCAGAGTTCACCGCCTTGCTCCGTCTTCTGCCAGGTCTTGGATATTCAGACCAGATACTGGTGGACCGCTTCTATGGCGGGCTTAGCCATCGACTCCGCTACTGTAACACCCCATCTCGATCCAATCGTGGTTATCACAAACTTATCACCATATATGTAAACTCTGCAGCGGATTCAAATACGTTCCAGGACCTTGCCACGGTCTGACTACAGAATATACCAAACATTAGTTCATACAAATCTTAACCAAATACATAACCTTCTTACAATCCCCTCACATCCTATACATCTTACTAACTCAGATTGCCATACGAGTGCACATGCACAACTCGTAGGCCACACTTAACCCGTGACGCTTGTACCCCATCTTACTTTCGTGACGGCCGCCTCCTGACGTTCACCTGTGTAGTAAAAACAGCCCCCAAAGGGGGTAGCACGAATGCTGGTACGATCCTCTCATGGCCCCCATGCTAACGTGGCTACGACTAATTGTCGATAGCATGGAGGTTGATTAGATGCACAACATAATAGAAAGTGCAATAAACAACAAACCAATTATGAACAATCCAAGTTCAAACACAATGAACGACTTAAATGTGTTCCCTTAATTAGTGAGTCAATTATTTCACTCCTTAAGTTACGTTTCCTCTTAATCTTAGTCCATCCTTATCTAACCTCAATCTTAGTCTCATCTTAGGCTTAGAAAACAACCATCCTTTAAAAGGGAATGGAAGTAGCTTATCTCAATCTTATAATACAAACCATCCTCCTTTAATAGGAATGGTTGCAACTTATCTCAACCTTATCTTATATATGCCAACCGTTCTCTCATTGGAACTGGTTAACCCTTAGTTTGTTGTTTATTTTCGTAGGGCTTGGTTAACCCTAGCCAGCAGCAGGACACTTACCGACAATACAACATTCTTAAATGTCGGGATGCAGGCTAGATCCCCCCCCACCCCAACTGCCACACCTTGGACTGGATGTAATGTAGCTACCGGATGTAGCTACATCAGCCCCAAGAATGCCCCTACCTTGGCTAGTCAAGTAGCTGAGCCGGAAGCTACAAGTCGAAGATCCTTAAGCGGAAGTCGGATCTGCTTTGATACCGCCCCCTTTCCTTAGCATGCATGACCGGAGTCAGTCCCGGGTTCCTCACTCCCCCCAAGTACCAGTTAGTAGGAGTCTTAAGACAATTTTGTTGGTTAAACCTCTTTCGGTTTCTAACAAACTAATATTGGGGAGTGTTCCTTAGTCTCACACAATTCCTTACTAAACGTTAGTTAGTAGGTTCTCACGGTAAGTTGTGTTAGTTTTCAAATCATCACACAACAATACAATAAACATAATGTTCCGGTTGCATGCTTTATCTTGTTTAGTGAGCACACAAGAACAAATAGCACACAAGCCGAGGGACACCTCGTTAGCAAGCGGGTCACAAGAAGAACTGTACTGTTCACCGTCGGTGGTTGCTTGTTTAATCTCCTTCCGGGTCCCAATTCTCAAGTCCTAAAACATTCATTCAGTTTTAGGTTATTAGTTCTTAACTCATCCCACTTACTTAACCTACTTATCCACCATTGTTCACCATTTAATACTCACTAAGTCCTTACAATTTTAACTTAGACTTTGAAGTGCATCATTTCTCTTGTCTCTTAAACTTATTCACCCACTAATTGTCATTAATTCCCACCAAACATGTCCTTAATAACTTTATAATATCAATACTTATCAATCCCCTTCATTACCTAACATTTTCCAAGCTTATACACCATTTTTAGGGTGGTCCAGGACCTTGTCCTCAACCTAAGTCCCGGACCTATACCTGGTTCAAACTCTCGGCTGTTTTAATGTGGTGGTCCGGGACTTTGTATAGGACTTAAGTCCCGACCAATGTAAGTTAAAATCCTCGGGGTAATTCAGGGGTGTCCAGAACTTCATACCAAACTTAAGTCCCGGACCAGGGTGCTGGACGAAGTCTCGGCTCTAATTTAGGCATGGTCCGGGACTTTACCCTAGACCTAGGTCCCGGACCAGCTGCAGGTTTTAACCATTTGCATTTTCCTAAGTGTGATTGCCCTTGTTCTCTTCACCCATGCTTTACCCAAAGTCCATATAAGATCTTAGAAATATTCTAACCCCAAAATAATATCTTACACTTGCCCAATTCCTCATCTAAACTTGTTACCCAATTTCTCACAAAATCTCTTATTACTTGTAATATTTTCCTTAAGTTTTTCTAAGTGGTATATCATGCCTACAACTCAGCTAACCCCAAATGCTATCTTCACAACACCATCTTAACTACTCCTCAAGCAACATCATGCACAACCCATCTGCTTTATTCACACTTCTCAGAGCTATATATAATCTAGCACATGCTTACATCCTTACAAGTCATTACCTTATTTTCCTTCAAAGTTTGTACAAGTTTCCTAGCTTCCTTCACTATGGTTTTGGTGCTTTAAATTAACCATTGGATCCCCTAGTCCTTCTTAGACATTACATCTCTTTTACTCAACTTACACACCATTCTCATAATCATACACTCTTATACATTCCTAGTCTTCTCCTTGACAATTTACAACATTCTCTTACACTTTTCTCTTCCATCTCCAAGTCCACTCATTGTCATCTAACTAAAACCTTATTAGTCCACTACTAGCATCACCACCACTTACACAAACTTCCCAAAACTCTTATTGTTTTACTCTCTAGTTCATACCTAATTCATCTCAAAACATTATACATCATTTTCTCCAGATTTTTGCACAAGTCTTACCATGACTTTGGTGTGTCTAATACACCATCTACCCTCTAATTCCTCTTGACATCTCTAGGTCATTCTAAACCTCGAGAACTCCTTAGTTAACTCATTTCCACTCAAACTCCTTATATTGATCCCAAGTAAACCCTAGGTCATATTAAATCGTAACCATCACTTAAACCCTTTGTTTCTACCCAAATTTCGCCATAGCTTCCCTAGTATTTATCATGCCCAAATGCATTGTTTTCCTCATTCAACCAACTCACACACATCAAGTCCTCTCTCATCTTGTTTCTCACCCAAATCAACTCATTCACAACAACTCAATATAGTGCAATAATCTTAAATTGCATAGCACTAAGGCTCTTAAATGACATGGCTCTTAGGCCCTTAAATAACTTAAACTTAAACACTGAATTTCCCACATATAAAAGCTTTCAACCTGCAAATACACACAACAATGCTCCCATAGCAATATAAGTGTGCTCTTGATTCACCTTATACTTATCTTACTACTTATTTCCATTGGCTCCTATTCACAAGTTCATAAGCTTGTTTAAATTCTTTTTCCTAGGTTATATAACCCATTACATAATGTAAGCTTTAAGCTACATTAGTACTCACCTAAACTCATCCCTTAAAACTTAAACCACCATTAGGTAAGCAATTTACCTTGTTTTTCTCAAGTTTCTCTCAAGTTTCTCCTTAGGCTTCTTCCCTTGGGAATCTCGGCCACCATTCTAATTTCCTTTGCCAATGTTCTAATCAATATACAATGACTCTCATGAGTGTTAGATAATGCACTAACCTTAAGGAATTATTCCTAGGTTAAAAATGTGTTTTAAGGTATTAAATTGAATACTTTACCTTGGATTCTCAAAACAAGCTTGGATATGAGTCAAGAAGGACCTCCTCTAGCCCTTGGAGAATAGAAAACAGCTAGAACAAGGCATAAAAATGAAGCCCCATGAGTGTAATTTTCGGACATGTGAAGAAGTGATGGAAAGATGGTTTTTCTTACATATTCTTTACCTTAAGAGAATGGAGAACCAAATGGGCTCTTCAAACTTGATCTTCCTCTATCAATGGAGATTTCCCTTGGCACCGAAATGGAGCTTTGAAGGATTTGAAAAGATAGAAAGGAAGGCCTTGACTTAACTAAGACAAATCTATGCTTATTTTTGGATTTGCAGCTAAAATGAAGGTTTGGTGAGCATTTGAAGATGGATCACCCATGAGGCAGCCCTCTCGGTCTTGGAGAGGAAGAGGAGAAGATGAAACCGTGGTTGAAGGTGGGAAATGAGAAGAGAGGATAAGAAGGTAAGGGCTATAGAGATTATTTTGCTTATAAAAGCAAATAGAACTTCTTTTTCCTTACTCTTTCTTTTCACTTTCTTTTATTTGTTCTTTTCCTTTCTTATTTGATGAAGTCTATGGTGACTCATCCCTTAGAAAACCGGACCCCTCTTAAATAAGGCTATTCATGGTCTTTTTTGACCAACTTATTAGACTTAGTTGATTAAAGACTAAACTAGGCACTATTTGATTACTATTCACAAACTAGTGCACATAATTGTGAAATTTTGATTTCCCATTGATTTAGACTTCCTAATGTGATACTAAGTAGTACACAAGTTAATTAAAGAGTAATTATGGACATTTAGCCACTCAAAACCCATTTACAAGACAATTTTTCAAAAATGTGCTTTAAGACTTCTTAAAGCACATTTTGTGTTTTAACTTGTTTTCAAGCTTAGTTTTCTTTGGTAATTGGTTTAAAATGACCATTAGGATATTACTAGGGTCTTAGCATGATATTTAGGTACTCACCCAAGTCTCTCCAAGCTTAGAGCACATTTTTGCCTTAATTGCCCTTAAGGCATTTTCTTATGTTATCCTTGGTTTAAATTGTCTACCAATCTTTCTAAGGCATATTTTAGCCTCACTACATCATAAATTGATGTTTACTCATCATACTTAGGTTTGGGGTATTTCAGCTACGGCATGGGGCCGACGAGCTATACTACCTTGCAGGTAATGGGAATAGTTGAGATATGAGTAAGTAAATGAGTAAGATTTAGATTGTGAGAAATAAGAGTAACTAATACTTTGGTAAGCAGGAGTGCTATCATGCCGCTGCTAAGGTTGAGATAACCGTCCAGCTGAGGGACGAGGAAAATGCTAAGAGGAAGAGTGCCGGTAAGAGCACGGAGAACCAAGGGCAAGGTGGGTACAAGAAACAGAAGTACCAACCTCAAGCCCAGAAAAGTCAGAACCAAAAAGGGAAGGAGGAAAAAGAGAAGGCTCCAGAAGAGCCACTAAAGTTGACGTATGCATATGCAGCTAAGCCCCTCCGCTCAAGGGCGCCAAAGGGTAAAGAAGTTAATATTGAGTGAGTTAAGAGACAATTAGCAACCGTTTAAGATATGAGTACTAATGTTGTAAATGATCAGGATCTGAGACTGATAAGGGAGCCGGTGGTGGCTACCAGCAACGCTACATCTGTCAGTGGTATCACAAGGACCACCCCGGGCTTGATTGTAAGGGGAACAAGGTGGAGTGCAACTATTGTGGGGTATACGGGCACCGAGCATACGAGTGCTTCCGGAACCCCGCTAGCAGAGCCTTTAGGCCCGAGATGAAGGGTAAGGGCAAGACCGATCAGGGAGCTGGATCTGACAGTCAGAGAAGGGGGCAGAAAGCTGCAGATAAGAACCCACGGGTAGCCCAGAAGTCGGGACCCACACTACACATGGTGGACCGGGACGATGAGCCTGAACCCTCATCGAGACCAGGTACTGCTAAAACCGTTAAGTGATATAATTACCTGCTTACCGCATTATCATGCATGTTTGGTGAATAATTGAGTTAAGTGAGAATAAGATAAGATTAGAACTTAAGTGAGATATGACCTATTACCACCTTAGGAAACTTCAACATTTGTTATCCAATGCCTTCAACACCTAACCCGGAGTACACCGACATCGAAACCCTAGACTTTCCAACCGAACAATTGCAGACTGATTATTAAGAGTGGTTGGAACTGGTGTAATTAGAATAAAAGAAAAGAAATTAAAACTCAAAATAACAGTCGGGCGGCAAACAAATCCCGGTCGTAGTAGTATAGTAAATTGTAAGCGACCGGATATCGAACCGTGGGACTAAGTGGAATTATTAAGTACCTAAGCGTGTCACAAAAAGGGGGATGAATTGACTTGTTTTTAATAAATAACAACAGATAAAATTAACTGAGTTGAAGATAAATTAAACGGGACTCCGGGTTCAGGTTTATACAATCTGATTAATTATGCTATCTCTACCGGTTTAATTATAATTGTTTGGCAAAATTCCTCTTATTTTCTTAAGGTCCGATGAAAACTCATAAGAACTCGTTTACCTGAAAGTGCAAGGTCTGATGAAAACTCAGCAAAAATACGTGTAAACGGACGGTTTAGATATGAGAAATATTTATGCATCTGAGTACTAACTTATCCGATGAAAATAAGTTTCCTCCAGATTTACGGCTTAATTAACCTATCTGTTTGTCACCGATCAGATTAAAACAGATTTAGTAGAGCTTTTTAATAAATCGATGAAATTTATTAAAAAGGTGAGATAAACTTAATCGTAACAACTGTATTCATTTTAACCGGTAAAAATATAGATTACATAATTAAACAGACTATAATTAACCTTCGCCCGGAGTAAATCCTCTTAGCCCAACGTCATTAAAAGACAGAATAAGAAGTAAAAGAAATCATCTGGGGAAGAAGATTAATTCAGCTCCACTATCTTGACTGCTAATATTTGGGCAGAGGTTGGACAAACAACGGTATGGAAATGGAATGTTTTTTATGGAATGAGGTGTTGTATGGAATTTTTGTGATAATATGTGGATGAGATGTATGATTTTTGGAGAGTTTTATGGTATTTTTATGGAAGGAAAATGGCATAAGTTTGGGGTGAATTGAGATATCATTTAATGGAGGTTTTGAGGTGTATTTATAGAGAAATATAGGGTAAAGGAGGTGGTAAGGCGTTGGTAATTGCGTGTGAAGAATAAGGATTTTATCTCTTCACACGGCTCCTTTCTTGCTGTCAAAATAGCAGTGTCCGGACCACCGTCCGGACCAGGTGGTCCGGACGAGGTCGATTCTTTCTCGGGCGCGCTGGCAAGAATTGGTCCGGACCAGGTGATTCGGACACTGGTCCGGACCAAAGGTCTTTTGCCTCTAAAATGTTTGTTTTAGCTCCGATTTGATCCCCGTTTTCGCCTACGCGTTCGTCTCTTCGTGTACTTTGCTCCTAGCTTGGTTTTCCTCATGTTTAACCAATAAATTTGTGAGATAATCAATAAAACATAAATTAGAGGAAAACTAACCAAAGTGGAGAAATGAGCAAGAATAGTGCTAATATAATATATGAAATACACCTATAAAACATGCTCATTTGGACACTTATCACACCCCCACACTTATCTTTTTGCTTGTCCTCAAGCAAAACCATGTACCCAAGTAAGTAGGGAATGCTCAATATTAACAAATATTATTATGAAGGGTAGGATAAAAAGGTGAACAATACATGATCTTTAAATTTTTTCGAGGAGTGTGAAAAATCAACTGCTGGTGGCATAGGCGTGCTCAGGGTAAAAATAAAATATAGAGTTTCGGGGTATGATCCAAGGTACTTCAATGCTTCTTTGTTTAGGTGACTCTGAGAACTTTTACCATGGCCAACTTCTCTCAAGAATGGGCATTGAGGAGAAAACAAAAGGAAAAAATAGATTTATGCATTTGTTTCACTTTTGCATAAAGGATGAGAAGATAAAATGTAGGCATCACGCCTTTGTTTTTAAGAACACTCAACTCTCTTCGTTGGTTCCAATGGCGTCTCGCAAGTCCCTTCTTTATTTTATGTATATTTTTTAACAGAGAAGCACCCCTTAGCAATCCCTAAGAGAGAAGACAGAAAGAACCCCTGAGCAATAAAAATCCAACAATTTGCAGATTATTTGGTCACACCGCATAAAAATGCTCCTCAAAAGTGATCAAATGAAAATTTTTAAATTTGTACCATTTATCCCGCAATTCATAATATTATTTATTCATAAAGAGAACAACCTATATTAGCAGGGCCCATAATTTTAATTTTTGAACACATGCAAGACAAGCAGAGAGATTTAAACATTTTAAGCACAAAAATGCCCCGAAAAGGGCTCTCCCCCACACTTAAGCTGAAGTAATGCCCTCATTGTGTAGATGGAATTAAATTAATAGGGCACAACAAAAGGGAAAGAGTGTACTCCCCAAATTTCGTAAAGTGTGTAGAGCTCCCCCACACTTGAGTGCAACTGTGGAATGTCATGAAATATACCTGTAAAGAATATCCTACACAGCCAGAAGTACTCAAGTAAAACCTGCATCTTATTATAACAAATAAAAGTGAAATATAGTACAAAAAGGAAACAATATTAAATTAAAGGAAAGACAATAGATAGATAGTGGGTTGCCTCCCACCAAGATGCCCGGGTTTAACGTCTCTAGCTAGACGCATGTTCGTCATTATCCCGGATCATAAATGAAAGTTGACAATGGTAGCACCGGGAATAGGAATTTGGCAATGAGTAGGGCCGAACCACCTGGATCAAAACTGTAACACCCCAACCGCTAGTCCTATACTTACCGTCTAATCGTCCTGTTAATCCTACGAGTTCGCAGCGGAATTATTACATATTTACTACGGCGGGTGGTACAACGCCGCTAACCGCCCATACGGCTAGCTAGGCTTACCTTACTTACAGTCACGGTCTGATGAACATAACGTACCGAGCTACTAAATTACTTACCAAAATATTATATGCCAAATACTTACATCCAGGATCACCGAGTATTAAAGTATATTCGATTACATCATTTCTAAGTTCAAAAGAATGAGTTTCTAAGGCTACTCATCTATACCAATTCCCATTCTATCAAAATCCAAAAAGGTGTACCCCATGGTACACCGGCTATTCAAAAGCTATAACCATGTACTACTTAGTACACCCATCATAATTCACCATTTACAATCCAAAAGGAAGATAAGGAAATAGAATTGAGTCTTCACATCTTCATCACTCTCGAGTACCTGCGTGTAGTAAAAATGGTGCCCCAAGGGGCTCAGCAAACGCTGCGTATAAACTCCGCATATACCGCGTGCTAGCTAGGGCACGCCGACTATTTGACGTCCACTAAACATGCTGTTCATTTATTTCATACACACATGCTTTTCATACAACATACATGCTATACAATTCATTACACAATTCAAGGCAACAATATCATAGCATACATCTCACTTACCTTCACAAGGTTAGCCAAATTATGCATCCGGGTTAATCGGAATGCTTTTACTCTTTTACTCATTACTTATTTTTTTTTTCTTACTTGCACTTACTTCCATTTACTTTACTTACTCATTCTTACTTACTTACTTATACTCAAGTTAAGTCGTCGGGACCTCCGGCCCTGGGGACTACACCGTCCCACCTCCGGGATTTACTTGACTCACCAATCTGGGATGCTACCCACTTAAGGGATTTGGGCCGCGGACCAGTTTAAAAGTCAGGAATTGGAGCCAACCTCTCGTGACTCCGCATCCTCACGCGTGGCCGAAACTATATCGGACTTCTACTCATTCCAATTTAATTACCAATTTAAGTTAGGATGGTTAGCTTGTAAGGAATAAGTTAGAAGTCCAAACACATCACAATCGGTCACAATACAATACATCATACTCACACACATTCATATTCATCCAAACATTTCATGAATTATACAAACTAAATTTAAGAAAAATATTCACAACATACAACACTATATATTCACAAGTATGCATATTAACTCCGATTCGTGCATTTATCTTATTTGGTGATCAATTAGCACACAACACACAAATCAGAGTAACCAAGATAGCATATGTGAAATACCCCAAATTAATAAAGCATGGATTAAATATTTAATCACATTAATTAAGGCCTAAACATGCCTCAAAAGTCAACTGAGAACAACAGTGGTCAACACAAATCAAGATGTTGCACCCTTTGATTGTTAAGGGTAAACAAATACCCAAATGAACTACTTAGGACCTAAAAATTTGTCCTAAGCATATTAACACATTACTAAACATATTAAAGTCGTTGGACAACACTCCAACACAAAGAACAAGCACTTTCATGCTACAGGGTCAAATAGAGCAAAAAGGTGCTCTAAGAAACCTTAAAGGCCTAATGACCTTTAAATGATATAAAATTGAGTTACATGATCAAATATCATGTAAGGTACACAACAAGACCGTTGTCAAAGAAAACCAAGCTCAGAAACACCAGGCAACACAAAATGTGCGCTAAAACTCCTTAAAGCACGTTTTTGTGAAATTGTCTTTTAAATTGGTTTTAAATGAGCTAAAAGGTTATAAATACCTTTAAATAATAAAATATCATATTATATGATATTAGGAATTTAATTCCAGAAATTTCCGAATTTTTACAAAATTAATACTAAAATATTAATAAAACCCTAATGTGGGGCCTGTTTGGGTCAACATTGACTAAGTTGGTCAATGTTGACCATTGACCACGAAATGGACTACATAAAATCAGATAAATAAGTCTCTTAACATACCAAGAGACAAGTCCCATGTGACAATTAAATATAGTCCTTTACTTTAGCATAAAATAACAAAAAAAGACATACTTTACCTTATAAAACAAAAAAGGTGGGCTCCACTTACCTTTCCCATGTGAGCCAGATGATTTGGAGCCTCCAATTACTCCTCTTTTCCCTTGCATTTCGTGGCTCCATGTAGGAACAAGACAAGGAGAGTGACTCACCTTACATTAAATGAATTAAAGTAACATATTTACTCCATTTTCAATCAAAATTTGAATCAATCAAGCCCTACCTTTCTCTTATCTTCAACGGCTGCCCCCTCCTCTTGTCTCCACTGATTGAGCTTCAATTATCCAACTCCAATCAGCATTGATGAGTCATCAAACCAATAATGACCTAAAATATTCAAAAAAAGTGCTTTAAGGCAATAATAGGTCTTTCCCCTTCATTCCTTCCTCTTCAGCCGAGATGGCTCACCCCTTGAGCTCTCTTTGGCTCCCCTCCACCGTAGGTAAGGTTCCCAAGCACCATTGATGAGATCTCAAGCTCTAGGTAAGCTCTTAAGGCATAAAAATGCCTATTTTCTTCATCTTTCTTTCCTTTTTCGATTGATCTACACTCCAACCCTTTCTATACATCTATGTAGAGTGTTTTGGAGGTTAAAGGAATGTTCAATCTCGTTCATAACCAGATCTAAGGAGGAAAGTTCAAGTCTTGACCATTTAAGGTAAAAATGTGCTTTAAGCTCATAACTTTTGATTCCCTTCAAGTTCGGCTGTGAAACTTTGGTCATAGCCTCATCTTCTTCTCCTTTTCATGTAGAATCTGTTGTTTAGCCATTGGGAGCAAGGGTGGCCGAGATCCAAAGGAAATACCCTCTTTAAAGGCATTTTTCCAAGGTAAAACCTAATAACAAGGTAGCTTGTTGAGATCTAGCTATTTCCTATGTCAATATGGTGGATCTAACACCTTGTGGTGTGTTTGATTCAGGTTGAAACCATCTTGAACTCTCCTTGCACTCTTAAGGTAATTTTTGCCTTAAATCTTACATTAAATTACTTCTTATGGTTAGATCTTGCTTGGAGACTAACTAGGCCTTGTTTTCTGTTTGAAAACATGTAAAACAAGCTGTGGAGAATTTCTACTTAAGGTGGCCGAACCAAACAAAGATTACCTAAGCTAAATCAAGGTATAAATCACTTAAACATTAACTTTGCTAAGTTAATGTGCTCTTAAACTACTCGTAATTAAATTGCCGTGAGTGAAGGGTAAAATAAGGTCTTGATTGACCTTAAAATGTTTAAGGAATGGTTTAATAAATTTTATAACTAATTAAACAAGCATAATTGTCAAATTTAAGACATTATGTGGAAGTTTGGTAATTAAATGGAAAGTGTGTGGTGAGGCCGAGAATTAAGGGTATATTTTGGGACATTTATGTGTAATTTATTTTGTGAGCAAATGTTTGTAATAAGGCCATGTATTTTAGGCCATTTTATTTATGCATTTACAAGCTTTTATTTAAGTTTAAGTAGTATAAATGCATTACCGAATTGAAAAGGGGTTTTAGGTGTAATTAAAGTAAATTTGGGGGCTATATAATAATTAAGCCGAAAATTAGAGGTTAAAAGGAGTTAAAATAAAGTTTATAAGATTTTATAAAGTTTTGGGGTTAAATGGTGAATTTTAGAAAGTTTGGGTACTAAACCGTAATTATAAGGAATTGGTGGTCAAGGAAATATTAAGGTGGTCAACCTTGACCATATGCTAGGTTTTGACCAAACTAGATAAGTTAAATAACTTATTTAAGGTTTTATAATAAGATAAGTATTTTATGGTAATATTTTTATAACATATGTGGTAAATATGTTATTACCAAAAATAAAGGGTGTACAATGGTATTTTAAACACCCATGGGCTATTAGGAATTTTTAGGAATTTATTGAGTTGTTTTTGGAATTAAAATAAACTATATATGTATAATATATAGTTATTATGTCATTATGACACTTTGGAGAAAAATAGATGGTGGAATGGTAAATACCAAGAGTATATGGGTTAATAAGGAGATTTATAACCCTTTGGTAAAATTTGGAGATTTTTAGAATTGTATAAGAGTATTTAATAAGATATGTGTATAATATGGTTTAAGGATATTATAAAACTATATGTTATAAATAGGGCCAAATGGCAATTATAAAACAGCACAAGGGCTGTTCGGAATTTACAAAAATAACCATAGGTTATGCTCTTTTATAAGTTAGAAATGTTATATTAAATGGAATATATAACATGTTATGATTTAAGGGGTGATTTTGTAAATTAAGGAAACTATGGTTTATGGAAAAGAATAAGATTTTCTTATGGTGCCTAAGAGGCAATAATAAATAGTTTTGTATAAAAACTATAGGTTATGAGTTAAAGGAAATAAAAATATCATATCAAATGATATTAGCATTTTTGTATAACATTACATAATGTCATGTGGTCAAAAAGGGAATTTAAATAAATTCAGGGGCTATACGAATTAATAAGAGTTGGGAAATGAATTTTAGACTATGGTCTACAATGTCATAAATGTTATGACAATTATATGGTATTAAGGTGGTTTAATGGAATTAGTGTAAGGAAGGGTACTCACATAAAATAATGTGACAAACTATAAATAAATGGGATTTATAAGCTAAGGTGTTTATGGAATAAACCTTAGGAGTTGTATTTATACAACATAAAATGTTACATGTTAGGATAATAATCTTAATATAAGTTGTATAATGTAATACAACTAATGGGAATAATCATCTAATAAAAGATGATAAAATGTAACATAAAATATAAGAGTTTATGAAACTCATGAGAATTACCTACGTGGTAAAAATATATACATACACAAGAATAATGTATATAAGGTGGATAAAATATTTTGGTTGAAAACCATATGATTTAATGGTGGTGGTTATTTAAAAAAAAAATATAGTTACGAACTATAAGTTATGAATTTTAGAATGCAATTTAATACAAGAATGCATGCATACATGCAACTATAGGTTACGTACCTAAACTAGATGTGGATAAGATTAAAAGAAATATAAGTTATTAAACTTAACAGTTGAAATAGTTTTGACGTACGCGTTTTAAGTAACGAAGCCGACTGTTTTAGAGAAACCCGTAACAAACGACTGTAGAAAACAGGGGTGAACTGTCGGGGTTACTTATAATTCGGAAATACCGGATGTAGTTAGTCATGGAGACTGACTTATAGTTTTATTACCGTTTAGAGTATACTGCTGACAAGGACGCTTGACGAGCTAACGGACTACACGGAGCGTAGTGCAGAGTGGATTTATCGTGAGTTATTAGCACAGGTGTAACACCCCAACCGCTAATCATTTCATAATCCTTTAATCGTTCCCATACTTACCTTACTCGCAGCGGAATACCTGCTTACTTACTTACTCCCGGCGGGTGATACAACGCCGTTAGCCATCCAAGGCCAACAAGGCTACTACTACTTACTGTATCGGTCTGACGATTAGAATAAACCAAATACATACTACATACTTTACAATGCCAAATACTTACTTACAATTGATTACCGAGTATCCAAGTTAGGCAAATCACATTCCATGACTACTTCCCAAAAATGAAGAGTTTGTACAACCTCTCCTTACTATCCAATTAAGAGTTCAATGTCCAAAAAGGTGTACCACATGGTACACCGGCTACTCAAAGGCTCTAGCCGTGTACAACTCGGTACACTCTTCTAATTCCTACTAACTCCAAAAAGAATTATAGGCTGCCCTTACTCTACCTTCACGCCTCGCGGGTACCTGTGGAGTAAAAACATTCCCCCTAGGGGGTCAGCTTACGCTGCATATGAACCGCATACCCCGCGTACTAGCGAGGGTACGCCAACTATTTGGTCGAGTACATGCGGTTCGTTTTCATTACATAATACATGTATACACATCCATACATTCATTTCACAAGGCATACATACATTCAATACATACAATACATGCAGGGAAGACAACTCAAGTCGACCGTTTATACTCACCGAATACTCACCGCATTACGGAGATACAATTCTCCAATACATACAAGGTCCAGTTAGCCTCATTACACACCCGGGTTAATCGGGCGTTCAATACTTTTTACTCCGGGTCAATGACTTACAATAGTCAAGACCAATACGAATACTATACATGCTTCTTACATACTTTACTTCCAGTTAAGTCGGTATGACCTCCGGGCAGGGAATACTACTTCCCACCACCGGGCTTTAAGATGGCACACTAATCCAGGATGCTACCCATACAAAGGGAATTGGTCCAAGGAAAAGATCATAGCCAGGATTCGGTTCCAACCTCTTGTGGTTCCTTATCCTCACGCGTGGCCGAAACTATATCGGGCTTCTACTCATTCCATTACTCATTACTCATGTCAGGAGTTAGATTGTTAGGAATTAGTAGAAGTCCATACTTACTTTCCATACATACTTACAATACACATGTACTCATACTTACACATACACTTCATTCTCATACATACATCTCATGAATTATACAAACTATTCGTTCAAGAAGAATACAACAAGAACAATATAGTTCAAACACATTTATGTGCAATATAAATCCGATTCATGCATTTATCTTGTTGGTGATCACATAAGCACACAAATCGGGGTAACCAAGTTAGGATACAGGGCATGAGGAAATCATACCGTTCACCGTCGAATACGTTCTACCGGTTCCTTTGGGGATCAACTATTCGATTCCTATACATCCATGAAGTAGTATGATCAATGATCTATTATTGATCTAACTTACTCCCTCATTAATACTTTCAGTGTATACTTACTACTTCTTTACATTCATACTTGGTTATAAAACCATTTTTCTTTACTACTTCACAAACTTGTTCTCTTACAAAATTACTTACTTCCTTACCATTATTACTCCATCAATGGTGTATTACTACATATATATATGCATATGGGTATATAGGCATATATATATGTATATGATCGCTATAGTCATATAATTAAAACAATTTTTTTTTTTGTTTGACCCGACCGACCCACCCTGGGTCGGTCCCCCCGGGTCGGGTGCAGAGACTCGATTACAGAAAATTTCAGACCGACCGACCCAGCTAGGGTCGGCCCACCGGTCGGTCGGCTACAGAAAGAATCCGATTCAAAATTTCTTCTCGACCGACCCAGGCAGGGTCGGTCCCCTGGGTCGGTCGGCTGCAGAGACATTTCCACCAAAGTTCCCACTCGACCGACCCAGACAGAGTCGGTCTCTGGGTCGGTCGGATGCAGAAGCTTTCGGGATTACTGATTTTCGGGTCGACCGACCCTGCTAGGATCGGTCCTAGGGTCGGTCCAGCCCAGTACTCATTTTAATTACTTATTTTGAATCCCAAACTCTACTCAATTCACACCCAATCTTTTCCTACTCATTTCCACATGTTTCCTACATGTTTAAACACCATTAAATCCTCTAGTTCACCTTCGTTCATCCATCAAACTCATTGCTAAATCCATCAATCCACTTACACCATTTTCCTCCCTTCATTCCAGCACTTATACCAATTTTCTTTCTTCATTGCTACAGATTTCATTCAAACTTCTAACCTTCATTACTCTCTCAACTAATGCTACTCTTGGCATCTCAAATTCATTACTCACATCCTAGTTCCATTCCCTTAACATACTTCTTTCAATCTGTTACAACTACAAAACTCTCCATTTAACTCTCCAATATTCCTCTCTTAAACAACTTAAGTCCTCTCTTTCTACACAAAATTTGACATGTTCCCCTATATTTTAACATTCTCCACACACTAATTCAGCTCACAAATTCATTCTCACAACCTGTTACACAATCCTCATTTACACATTTCAATACCACTACAACATCCATAAAATCCTGCACATACCCATTCAACCCATGTTTTCCCAAGCTTTTAAACTCATTTAAAACTTCAAAAACTGTTACATTCTTTTCTCCAATACATTTTTACATTACTACTACTCATGCTCAATACATTACCCATTTCTACTACTCCAAAAACTGTTACAATACCACATACACAAACTAGTTCGAGGTAAGCACAATTACCTTGTCTTGCTAGTTTTCTTTTCTTCCTTTTCCTTCTCTTCCTTTCCTCTTCCTTTGTTCTCGGTCCCAATGAGACTCAAACACACACAAGTGCTACAGCACATACACATACACAATACCATTTAGCTTCATTTTATACTAACCTTAGGATTTAAGTTTTAGGGTTTAGAAAGAGTGTTACCTTCCAATGAGTAGATGAAGTTCTTGACTGTCAAGAGAACAATATTCCTAGCCCAAAGGAAGCCAAAATCGGCTGAAGCAAACAAGGAACCAAGAGTTCAAAACTGAGAATTCTTAAAATGCAAACAAGGGCTAGAAACCATGGATTTTCGAACTTCTTTTTACCTCAAATGTTAAGGAGGTGAAGGTGCTTCTAATGGTGGCTTCAAATCTCCAAATGGTGAACACCCATAAAAATGAAAGTGGAGGTTTCGGATTTTTGAAAGGAGGGAAGTGTTCTCCTTTGCAAGGGGATTACAGTGGTACTAATTTTGTAATTTTTGGAGCAAGATTAGTGGGTTAACAAGAGGAGAGAAGGGAGGAGTTGTGTGAGTTCTTCCCATTCTCCATGGCTGTCGCAGTGCAAGAGGAAGAAGGGAGAATAGAGAGAATAGAGGGGGAAGAAAACGTGAGGGAAGGAGGGAGTGAGGAGAGAGAGAATTATTTTTTTGCTTTTATTTACTTTGTCTTCTTGTGAGTTACAAGACAATAAAGAGAGTGAGAGTGGGGGAGGGGAAATCGGCCCACACCCACACACACAACAGATTTTTAACTTTTATTCACACAAGTGGACACACTAAGTTTCTCTATTTGCATTCTCACCCCACAACTTACCGGTTGTTACAGTTTTCACTACCCGGTACCCGTTTTCCGGAATTTTCTCATTTAATTAATTTTATTGGTTCTAAAGCTTCACTAATATTTATTAGTGACTATTTAGTTGACCAAAATTATTACGAGTCTATTTGACCCGCTTAAAGTCACGTTTTCCCGGTTTCCTCGGGAAACGCGCTTTAAGGTTCTTTTATGCTTTTAACCCATTTTAAAGGTCCGTTTTCTTCGGGATTTGTTCCCTCGTATTTATTTAAGTGTAATTAAGCCTTTAAAAATATAATTAGCCTAATTAATCACTGTTTTTAATTACGGGGTATTTCAATCTACCCCCCTTAAGAAACTTTGCCCTCAAAGTTGCTCAAGGTTACAGTTTACCGTTTCTACTCATTTGGCAAGCCAATTGCCACACCACATTCTACTACCACCGTACAAGGTGTTCATAATTCTTACACTACCAGCATACGCAATTCAGGTACCAAGCCACATACTTAGTTCAAATACCATACGCAATACTCAATCCATACATAATACTTCATTCAAATACCATACACAATACTCCATCCAATTCATGCAATCCACAATACATTCGCAATACTTCACAATGTCATTCGTGTCATATACCGTACAACACAATTGCATTACTCATTACATACATACCATACACATCGTACTACATACCAATTACTACTAGCACTACTTTGTGCCAATACAATACACTTAGCACTACATGTGCCAACCAAAATACAATTACACTACATACCATACATTACATACATACATGCAATGCTAACCCGAAGCAATGCAAAAGCAAAAAGGCTCTACCCCCCTTAAAAGGGGTACGCCCCGTACCCTCCGTGCTATACGGATACTAGACATCTAGTCTACAAATAATTCGGGTACTTCGCCTTCATGGCGTCCTCTAATTCCCAAGTCGCTTCCTCGACGTCGTGGTTAGACCACAAGACCTTCACCATTCGTACAGATTTATGGCGAGTGTCTCTTGTCTTGTATCAAGGATTCGCAGTGGAGTCTCGACATATCTCATCGTCGGCTCTAGGGATAGATGTTCGGGTTCTAATACATGAGAGGGATCGGCTATGTATTTCTTGAGTTGTGATACATGAAAGACATCATGAACACGCCCCAATTCTTCAGGCAATGCTAGCCTATAAGCTACGGCTCCAATCCTCTCGGTAATGGCATACGGGCCTACAATTTCGGGCTCAGTTTGCCCTTCTGGCCAAATCGAAAGACACCCTTCATAGGTGAGACACGCAGAACACTTGGTCGCCCACGGCGAACTCAAGGTCGCGTCGTCGCACATCCGCATAGGATTTCTGTCTATCTTGGGCTGCCTTCATATTGGCTCGGATTTGTTGTACCTCAGCTTGTACTTGTTCCAAATACTCCGGTCCTATGATGACCGCTTCGCTTGACTCATCCCAACACAACGGGGTACGGCAAGGTCTACCATACAAAGCTTGGAATGGCGACATCTTAATCGATGCATGAGCTATTGTTATACGAAAACTCGATAAGATGAAGCTTCTCAATCCAGCTCCCCTGGAAGTCTAAGGCACATGCCCTTAGCATATCCTCTAGTGTTTGGATGGTCCTTTCTGTCTGACCGTCGGTCTGTGGATGGAAGGCGGTGCTAAGCTTCAACTCAGTACCAAGCGCTTCCCGTGTCGCTCTCCAGTATCTCGAAAGAAATCTGGTGTCGCGGTCAGATACAATGGTTTTTGGGACTCCGTGGTGTCGGATGATCTCCTTGTCGAATAGCTCTGCGAGCTTCGCCACCTTCCAGGTGTCCTTCATCGGTATGAATCGGGCAACCTTGGTGAGGCGATCAACTACTACCCAGATCATGTTGAGTCCTCCCCTAGCAGGTGGGAGTCCAACAACAAAATCCATGGAGATGTCGTGGAATTTCCACTCCGGAATGGGCATGGATTGCACCATTCCTCCCGGTCTTCGGTGCTCGAACTTCACCTTCTGGCATGTGAGACACCTCAGAACATACTCAGTCACGTCTGATTCATCCTGACCACCAGAAGTACCTCTTCATGTCTTTGTACATTTTAGAGGCTCCCGGATGGACATGCAATGTCGAACAATGTGACTCACGCAGAATGCGATCCCTTAGCTCAGCATTGCTTCGGGGAACGCATAATCTGCCATTCAAACGGATCAGACCATCTTCATGCAGTTTGAAGTCGTACTTTCGGCGCTCGAAGGTACCATCTGTAATTTTCTGTCTGATCTCTGTGAAGTAAGGGTCGCTCAACTGAGCGTCTCGCACCTCGTCAACCAAGCTAGAAGAAGCGAGTAGCGAATGGAGCGAGTGTGCTCGACGACTCAGGGCGTCGGCTACTACGTTTGCCTTCCCTTCTTTATACTGGAGGTTGATGTCGTAATCCGAGAGGAACTCCATCCACCTCCTCTGCCTTAGGTTCAATTCTTTCTGGGTGAATACGTACTGTAGACTTTTGTGGTCGGAATAGATGGTGATGCTTACCCCATAGAGATAGTGTCGCCATATCTTCAAGGCGAAGACAATGGCTCCTAACTCTAGATCATGTGTCGGGTAATTCTCCTCATGCTTTTTCAGCTGGCGAGAAGCATAGGCTACTACCTTGCCATGCTGCATGAGTACGCATCCCATGCCCTTGCCCGATGCATCACAATACACCTCAAATCCCTCTGTGCCCTCTGGAAGTGTGAGGAGGCGCTGAGGTCAATGAGTCTTTTTTCTGGAAGGATACTTCGCACTCCTTGTCCATACAAAGGGTGCATCTTTCTTCATCAATGACGTCATGGGCTTAGCGACTTTTGAGAAGTCCTTTACAAACCTCCGGTAATAACCGGCTAAACCAAGAAAGCTCCGGATGTCGGTAACAGTCTTAGGTCTAGGCCATGATCGCACTGCTTCAATTTTGGATGGATCTACTGAAATGCCCGCGCTCGAGATGACATGACCGAGGAATGATACCTGATCTAGCCAAAACTCGCATTTGGAGAACTTCGCATACAGCTGGTTCTCGCGCAGTGTCTCAAGTACTTTTCTCAATGGTTTTCATGCTCTTCTGGTGACTTCGAATACACAAGAATGTCGTCAATGAATACTACTACTGAAGTGTCCAGCTGATCACTGAATAACCGATTCATTAGGTCCATGAATTGGCTGGTGCATTAGACAAACCGAATGGCATCACCGTGAATTCGTAGTGGCCATATCTTGTTCGGAATGCTGTTTTCTGAATGTCTTGCTCTTTGATAGCAATTTGGTGGTAACCGGATCGGAGATCAATCTTAGAAAAGACGGATGCTCCCTTCAACTGATCGAACAGGTCGTCGATGCGTGGCAATGGGTACTTGTTCTTTACAGTGACCGCATTCAATTCGCGGTAGTCGATGCAGAGGCGGAGACTACCGTCCTTCTTCTTCACGAAGAGGACCGGTGCTCCCCAGGGTGATACGCTCGGGCGTATAAACCCTTTGTCGAGAAGATCATGTAGCTGTTCCTTGAGTTCTGCCATTTCTGCCGGTGCCATACGGTATGGTGCCCTAGCGATGGGACCAGTACCCGGTACAAGATCGATTTCAAATTCTACCGCCCTCGTGGTGGCATACCAGGTAGCTCTTTCGGAAATACATCAGGGAATTCTGAGACTACTGCTACCTCGTCACTGAACTCTGGATCTCTCTCCAGGTCTTGCACGTGACATAAATACACTTCATGCCCTTTTCTGAGCTCCCGATACATTGCCATGGCGGAGATGACTGTAGTTGAAGGCTCTCTCGGTCTCTGGCGGTATGAAACAGTGACCCCAGATGGACTCTTGAGCAGCAATCGGTGCTCGGCGCATAGGATTCTCCCCTTGTGCCGCTCCAACCAGTTCATTCCAATAATTAAGTCGAATCCCAATCCGTTGAATTCGATGAAGGAAATGGGAAACGCTTCACCTTTGATTTGAATGGTGGCTGATTTGTAATACTTGGTACATTGTACCCGCTCCTTCGATGGGAGAGTAACCAAGAAGTTTGGTAGCTCATCCGCATCTAGCCCCAACTTCTTCGCAAGAGATGGCGATATGAAGGTGTGAGAGGCGCCGGAGTCGAATAATACTGAGGCTTCGATGCCGTTTACTGGGAAGGTTCCCGTTAGAATGGTGCCGCTCTTGCCGGCTTGTTCTTCGGTGAGGATACTCAGGTTACCTTCGGTACCGAGTCCACAACCTATTGATTCATGAGATTATAAGTAAAGATGGTGGAACGCAAGTGGAATTTAATAACCAACACTGCTTTTATTGAATAACCAACCATCATACATACTGTGTCTCTAATACACGTTACTACTGGATTACATGCTACTACAAGATTAATACTTTCTAAAGGTAAGGTTCAGGCGTCCTGGTATCATGTGTGTGGCATTGATTATTGCCGGTGGTGCCGTATTCAACTTGATCTTCTGGATCCCGTGATACAGCAACCTTGATTTTCCACCCATGATTAGAACATCTCCTGATCTCAATACCAATTTTTCTGCGAGGTCCACACGCTTCCGCTCGCTATACAAAAATACGGCATCATCACCAATGGACCAAGACACTACGGGCACTCCTAGTTCAAGAGATTCCGCTGTCTCGTCCTTGTCTTGGTGTAAGCCAAGTCGTCCTTCTTTCTCATAGAAGTTGACGATACACAGATCTGCTTCAAGTGCAGGGATTGGTTCATCTCACATTGTTGTGCAATTTCTACAGCTTGTGTGACAAGCGTTTGGAATTCTGGGGGTATTGCTGGAGGTGTTGCTCCGTCTCCTGCTCGCGTTGTTTGGTATGTCTTGGTATAAGGGTTCCAGTCCTTTCCCAAGCACATCATTTTCAGCTTCATTGTAGCTCCACCGGGGAATTCGGGTGTATAAAATCCTCCTGGACCCGTTCCTAACTCGTTGCATCGTCGGATGATTGAAATTTGTGCTTCGGGTGTCAGGTATCCTTTTAATAAATCATACCTGGGCGGATGACCTGACACTGTTCGTTGTTGAAGTGGTGGTTGGCGATGTCGGTCTCTTCATGAGGTGAGTTTGAAGGTATTGGGTAACAGATATGGAATTTCCCTAAGGTGGTAAATTCATCTAGAATAAGTTCTAGGCTTACTAATTCATTTCATGCTCAATACATACTTCCATGTTACTTATCATGCTCAATTTCATACTTCAAGTACTTACGCATTCATGCTTCATTCATACATTACTTTAATACTTAGTCATGCTCTTCAAGGATTAAGGTTACGTAGTTACCTGGGTTGCAAATAAAATTTAAAATCTGTGTGTGTGTGTCATATGTGGACCGATGGCCCCCTCTCTCTCTCATTTGGGGTGTGGGATCCGATTTTCCCTCCCCCTCCTCACTCACTTAATGTGTCTTATTTACAAAAAGACAAACCTATTAACTAAAGCAAAAAGAAAAAAAATGAGTCTCTCTCCTCATTTTTCCTCTTCACTCACGTAGCCCTCCTCTCTATTCCCTCTTTCTCTGTTTCTTCCTCTTGCACTGTGACAGCCATGGAGAAAGGAAGAAACCCATACAGCCCTCTACTCTTCTCTCCTCTCTTTGACCACTCAAATCTCCTCCAAACTCAACAAAAATTATACCGTTGTAATCCCCTTGCAAAGGAGAACATTTTCATCCTTTCAAAAATCCAAAAGCTCCACTTTCGTTTTTATGGTGTTCACCATTTGGAGATTTGAAGCCACCATTAGAAGCACCTTCACCTCCTCTTCATCTTGAGGTAAAAAGAGTTCGAAAATCCATTGTTTCTAGCTCTCATTAGCATTTTAAGAATTTCCATGTTTTGAACTCTTGGCTCTTTGTTGCTTCAGCCGATTTTGGCTCCTCCTTGGGCTAGAAATATTGTTCTCTTGCTAAGCAAGAACTTCATCTACTCATTGGAAGGTAACATCCTTGCCTAAACCCTAAAACTTGAATTCTAGGGTTAGTATAAAATGAAAAGCTAAATGGTGTTGTGTATGTGTTATGTGCTGTAGCACTGGTGTGTGTGTGAATCTCATTGGAACCGAGAACAAGGAGAAGAAAGGAAGAGGAAGGAAAGAAAGAAAAGAAAACTAGCAAGACAAGGTAATGTGTGTTACCTTGAACTAGCTTGTGTATGTGGTATTGTAACAGTTTTTGAGTAAGTAAATGATTAATGGATTGAGTAATGAGTAGTAGTAATGTAGTAATGTATTGGAGAAAAGAATGTAACAGTTTTTGAAGTTTTAAATAATATTTAAAACTTGGGAAAACCTTGGGTAGTGAATGTGTATGTGTGCAGGATTTTATGGATGTTGTAGTAGTATTGAAATGTGTATAATGAGTATTGTGTAACAGGTTGTGAGAACATAAATTTGTGAGCTGAAATAGTGTGTGGAGAATGTAAGAAATATAGGGGAAACCATGTCAAATTTTGTGTAGAAATCAGAGGACTTAGCTTGTGTAAAAAGAGGAAGTAGTTAGAGGGTTTAATGGAGTGCTCTAGTAGTTGTAACAGATTGGAAATGAGTTTGTAAATGGAAGGAAACTAGAGTGTAAGATAATGCATTTTGGATGCTAGGAGTAGCATTAGTTGAAGGAGCATTGAAGTGTAAGAGTTAAGGTAAAAATCTGTAGCATAGAAAGAAGAAACAAATCTATAGCATAAGTGTGAGGAAACTAGTATAAGTGATGAAAATGTAATGAGGAAAATGTGTAAGTAAATGTAAGGATCGAGTAGTAAGTTTGGTGGAGAACTAAGGTGATTTAGAGTGTTTAATTAGTGCTAATCATGTTAGGATCCATGTAGGAAGAGTGGGGAAACAATGGGTGAAATTGGGGAAAGAAAAATAAATCTGTAGCCATGTTCTGGAACCGTCCGACCCAGCGTCTGGATCGGACGTGGGTCGGACATGGCTTAACTAACGAGAATCAAACCTTCTGGAACCGTCCGACCCAGAGCCGTGAGTCGGACATGGGTCGGACGGGCCTTGAGAAACCTCGGTGAAACTTTCTGGAACCGTCCGACCCAGAGCCGTGAGTCGGACGTGGGTCGGACGGGCCTTAATAATCGACGAGAAATCTTTCTGGAATGGTCCGACCCAGGGCCGTGAGTCGGACGTGGGTCGGACGGGCGAAAATTTTCTCCATCGAAGTTTCTGACTTCGTCCGACCCAGAGGTTGGGTCGGACGTGGGTCGGACATGACTTGGATGACAAATCAAAACTTTCTGGAATGGTCCGACCCAGAGGGTATGGGTCGGACGGAATAGTGCTGGGTCGGACGGGAGTAATTTCAGAGGACGAAAACCTACTGGAATGGTCCGACCCAGGGTTGGGTCGGACGGTGGGTCGGACGGCCCAAACACTTACAAAAAAAAAATTTTTAATTATATGACCATAGTAATCATATATGCATATATATATGCCTATATGCCTATATGCATATATATGTAGTAATACACCATTGATGAAGTAATAATGGTAAGGGAGTAAGTAAGTTTGTAAGAAAACAAGTTTATGAATAGTAAAGGAAAGAATGGTTTTATAACCAAGTAAGAAAGTAATGAGTAGTAAGTATACATTGAAAAATCAATGAAGGAGTAAGTAGGTCAATAATAGATCATTGATCATACTACTTCATGTATGTATAGGAATCTCATAGTTGAGCTCCAAGGGAACCGGTAGTACCCCGCGACGGTGAACGGTATGATTTCCTCATGCCCTGTATCCTAACTTGGTTACCCCGATTTGTGTGCTTATGTGATCACCAACAAGATAAATGCATGAATCGGATTTATATTGCACTTATACGTGTTTGAACTATATTGTTCTTGTTTATGCTCTTGAACATTTAGTTTGTATAATTCATGAAATGAATGAATGGAAATGAAGTGTATGTGTAAGTATGAGTACTTGAGTATGTATGTATGTATGGACGTAAGTATGGACTTCTACTAATTCCTAACAACCTAACGTCTAACATGAGTATTGAGTAAAATGAATGAGTAGAAGCCCGATATAGTTTCGGCCACGCGTGAGGATAAGGAACCACAAGAGGTTGGAACCGAATCTTGGCTATGATCTTTTCCTTGGACCAATTCCCTTTGTATGGGTAGCATCCTGGATTAGTGGGCCACCTAAAGCCCGGTGGTGGGAAGTAGTATTCCCTGCCCGGAGGTCATACCGACTTAACTGGAAGTAAAGTATGTAAGAAGTATGTATTGTATTTGTATTGGTCCTGACTATTGTAAGTCATTGACCCGGAGTAAAAGTATTGAACACCCGATTAACCCGGGTGTGTAATAAGGCTAACAAGACCTTGTATGTATTGGAGAATTGTATCTCCGTGATGCGGTGAGTATGGTAAGTATGAATGAATGACTTGTATTGTATTCCTTGTATGCATTGTATGTATGTATGCTTGGTAAAATGAATGTATTGTATTGTATTGTATAAAGCATGTATGTATGTATGAATAAAACGAACCGCATGTACTCGACCAAATAGTTGGCGTACCCTCGCTAGTACGCGGGGTATGCGGTTATCATATGCAGCGTAAGCTGACCCCCTAGGGGGAATGTTTTTACTCCACAGGTACCCGCGAGGCGTGAAGGTAGAGTAAGGGCCGCATGTAATTCTTTTTGGAGTAGTTAGTAGGACTGGAATAGTGTACCGAGTTGTACACGGCTAGAGCTTTTTGGGTAGCCGGTGTACCATGTGGTACACCTTTTTGGATATTGAATTCTCGATTGGATAGAAAGGAGTAGTTGTATAAACTCTTCATTTTGGGAAGTAGTCTTGGAATGTAATTCATATATTCGGTATACTCGGTAATCAAATGTAATTAAGTAATTGGTATTGTAAAGTAAGTAGTATGTATATATTCATTCTAATCGTCAGACCGATACGGTAAGTAGTAGTAGCCTTGTTAACCTTGGATGGTTAACGGCATTGTATCACCCGCCAGGAGTAGGTAAGTATTCCGCTGCGAGTAAGGTAATTACGGGAAGGATTAGAGGATAATGGAAGGATTAGCGGTTGGGGTGTTACACATGCTCTGTGCGGCTGTTAGTACAAATTTCTGCTTCTCCGTACACCATTAAATGGTTTGGAGGTATTGCTGGGCTCTTTGACATAGCTGTCTCATCACGCTTCCGTACCTGGAAGGCCCTTTTAGTATTTTGATATTATTTTATGCCCTCTGGCAATCTAGGGTATCCCTTGCTACGTGGGATCCCTTCGGGTTCTACCCGAGTGTTCCCTTAAACACTTGTGTTCTCACACGGTATCCCGTTCAACTACTGTTGACTCCGGCACCCTTCACGGATTGCTCCTGGGTGTTACTGAGTTATGCCATCACATCTGGTCTGAATTCTTGGGTGTGTTCAGTTCCTTACTCCGCCTTGCGGTCACATATGTTTTGAATTATCCCATTAGGGTTGTAATGTCTCCCGTTATTGGGTAGGTCATTGGTACTTTTCCTTTACCTTCTTGGTCAGGTCAGTATTCTCATCAGTGAGGTATACTGTGGGAATTTTCTATCCCGTTTATGGAACATAAATATGTTCATTTTAAACATTTGTCGTGTTGCTTACGCTGGTATTCATTCCAGTCATCATGTATTTCCTGAGACATATCCAATGTCTATACTTAATACTCTGTGCTTCCCGCACTTCTTACCTTAGGTCCATCATCTTACTGGGTTCTTTCCCTTGATCATTCGAGGTGTCCAACTGTTTTGGTTTGAATTGGCTCTTTCGTCCGTAGTATGGAGTGGGCTACTTCCCGTGTTCCGTACTCTACTTGTATACATACATGGAGTATCTTGTTGATACGTTACCACTTACCCGACTAACTCATAACTGGTCTGTCAGGCCCGCAAGCTCCTTCGGAGTGCGGTCATTCCATGTCTCGTTTGTGTACACTTGTAGTGTTGGTCACACGCCTAGGTGAAGTATTCTGTCGCCAACTCCTCTTATATCGTCTTATGATATCTACCGTGGTTCTCTGGTTTGGTTTTAAAATTTGGGGGTTTTTGGAAAATTTTGTGTTTCGAAAGAAATTTGGGTTTTGAAGGTAAATTCTTCATGGCATTTCAATGCCGTTTGCTTCTTACCTTACCAGGTCTAGCTTCTCGCTGACCGGTATGTTCTTAATACGATGGTCAGGCCGTTAGGCCTTTCCAAGATTTCGTTTCAGAATTCTTAGGGTTTGTGGTGCTATATTGGCTCCTCTCGCCATCTTCGTACTTTGCTAAGTACTGGTAGCTAGTTAAAGCTCTTCTTAATAGTCCCGTTTTACTGCACTTGCCTTGGCAAGTGCGCGGTACAGACGGTTTTTACTCATACCGGTCACGGTATTGTTCACATTAAATTGGTAGCCTTGTCGGCTCTTCCTTTGATCCTTTGGTCGGATAACTGCTCGTCGGAGCTGCTACTTGTTCATCTTGACACGTATGTCAACCTTTTAGGTGCTTCTCTCTTCTCCAATCTTGGTGTTCCTTAATTATTTAGTTCCATGATCTACCTCGTTGCTCATTCCCACGTCTTCACTGTGGTTACTGAGGTTTAAGTCATTTAGGCTTACTCTACTTCAGTAGTCCTATTCGGGTATGTCCCGTAATTATGCTTGTAGCTGTCTAAGCTATATCAGTTAAATTTTGAAACCTCTTCGGGTGTGGCAGGGTGGGTGTACCTACTCTTTACTAGATTCTTAGTCGGTTAATATACCATTGGTGGTATTGCTTAACTACGGCGGTCCGTTGACACGTGTCCCGGTTCTCGTTAGTTCTCATGAATCCGCCTTATTGCACGGTTGTTGCATCCTTCTTGCTGCTGCTCGACCAGCTGGGTTCTCGTGACTGCTAAGCATGTCGCCCCAAGCTGCCACAGATTCTGGTCTCCTTAGATTAGGATTTCTCGACCTCACGCCATTGAGTGCGGTTATTATCGTTCCAGCGGGATCCGTCTCCGGGGTTTCCGGTTCTCAGGATCTACCGCATGACAGGTTCTTGTTTATATTGAAATATTTAATAACTGCCAGATCGGGTTTCCCCGTCTCTCTGGCGTTCTTTCCCGAGCTTTTTAATACGGGGGTTGTGGAGGGCGGGTTTGGTACTGTAGGTATCCAGTTCATACTGGAACTTCCTAACTAGCGCATCTCTCACGCTATCACTCAACCCTTAGCCCTGAGTCTCTAATTCCTAACTCGGTATTTCCTAAGCTCGGTATTTCCAGTCATCAGAGCGATACTTTGCTCTGATACCATTTTTGTAACACCCCAACCGCTAAACTCCTCATTACCTCTTAAACTGTCTCATAATCCCATAACAACGCAGCGGAACTCTACATACAACGGAGGGTGAAACAACGCCGTTAGCCACCCACGTGGCTAACCAGGCCTAACTCAAATACAGTAACGGTCTGATGGACTGGAGCAACCGAATACACAATACAATACTTTACTCAAATCAACTCTTTACTATACCGAGTCTACAATATATTGATGCCGACAACATATTCGGTCTTACACCTCTTTCAACACATAAGTAATTAAATCTACTACCCATGCAAACCACCGACCCCGTCCTACTCTCGAACGGAACATATTAGGTGTACCTGAAAAATAAACGTTGTTGCCCTAGGGGCTCAGCTTAACGCTGCATATGAAATTCGCATACCCCGAGCGCTAACCGGGGTACGCCGACTACTTTTGTCGGATATACATGGAGTTCATTAGTCAAACAACATGCATCATAGCGATACAATATATATGTATATTACTCAAGGAATCTACATCCAATCACGGAACATAATTCCTAACTAACATAACAAGGTTGTTAGTTGTATCAGTTTACTCTTAGGCCTTGAGGATTATACCTGACTATGCCTTGTTTACTTGTTCAATATCTCACCCGCTCTCTCGGGTTACTTATTCATATACACACCCATTCTCTTGGGCTACTCGTACTATACTCACCCATTCTCTCGGGTTGCTTATACACATTATCTCTCCCACACTCTTGGGTTATTCATACTCGTTATCTCACCCACACTCTTGGGTTATTTACACTCAAGCTATTGTAGATTCTCGAGACACTACAGGTCTCCTACGTCACGCTTGTTACTCTTAATACATTCTCAGGCCAAAACTCATGACTCTCGAGCATAGTCTTACTTCCCCGTTTCGACCCTACTCCTCCGTCTAGCATGGTGGGAAGGTTCAACTAGCTCACGGAACTCTCTCTTAGTTCCTAACTCTTTTGCATAGGTCCGACTACTCTCAGACTACTCTCGTTCCCATACACTCCCCTCTCGGAGTTATAATAATATTATGTATATTAGTCTAGAAGCATCACTCTCGATGTTTCTAATGACTTTGGGAACATTACTTAAGTTCAGTTAATCTTAGGTTTTAAGAGTTACCCATACGTTTCATTTACTCAAACTTTCGGTTATTTTCTTATACCGGTAAAATCCTCATATAGGAGGTCGACCATGTCTCAAGGGAGCTACTAATCCCTCAGGTCTCTTTTACCTTCTTCACTAGTTCACATCTTCATACTATCTTAAATCCTCTTGAAGGAGGTTCACTTATCTTCCACTCTCATTTGTTTCGTGGATTGTTTCAATATGGTTTTCTAACCGCTATCGGGTATTTACTCAACCCGTACTTCTCCTCACATTCTAGGGAGTTCATATGTTTGTGTTATCGTTATACTTTAACGGATAGTTTGTGTGTTTGCACGTTTTCGTTATCAAAGCATCGACCCGATCTATGGGTCTCTAGCCAAACGTTACTCACTATGAGTCGGTCTTTACTCTATGTTAGACCACACAGCATACAAGTATGTTAGCTCATTCAACATACGACAAGACATACATAATTAAACAAGGGATTACTTTCATGCTTTAGTCTTGATTAAGCCGGCACACAAACACACAAATCAACGTAACTCGGTTAGCACGCGGAGTATGAGAAAATCGTACCTTTCATCGGGGTTTTTACTTTTAACGTGTCATCTCACCATGCTTGGTTCACACTTGTTCCACTGATAACATTCAAATGTTTCTATTAACATCACGGTGTTATGGTATGTAAAACTAATACTCCCATACTTAACCCCGTTATCCCGTTTAACTTAGTTTTACTCATGTGTTCTTAAGTTCACATCTTTCTCATTCACTTCTCAAACTTGTTTACACCTCCAAGGACCTTTATAGGTCACCAAACAAGTCCTAAACATCCTCTAAAACCATTACCATTCACTTCCCCATCATTAGGGCACTTAAAACACATTCTGGCAAGTTTTTACACTGGTCCGGGTTTGTGTCCGGGCTTACAAACCCGGACCAGACACGGTTTAAACTCTCTGGACAATTTTACATGTGGTCCGGGTTTGTGTCCTGGTATACAAACCCGGACCAGTCTCTAAATTTACTCTCGGGTGCATTTTTGATGTGGTCCGGGTTTGTGTACTTGTTTACAAACCCGGACCCATAACTCATAAATCTCTCGGGTGAGTTTTAGGGGTGGTCCGGGTTTGTGTCCTGGTTTGTAAACCCGGACCACTCCTCTGCTACTACGTTCTGCCATGTTTTAGGCCTGGTCCGGGTTTCTGTCCTGGTTTACAAACCCGGACCAGTTGCAGTAATGAAATTTCTTCTTGTTTCTGATTATGTTACCACTCTAAACTTATACCCACTTCTTCCCCAATCTTCCTACATGTAATCCAACATATTTTAACACCTTAATCGTGCCCAAACCTCCTTAACTCATGGATCAACCCTTACTCAACTTCTTGCCCATTTCTACAATTTTTCATTCTCTCTGTTGCACTTATGCACAACAGTGCATACTAAACTTCTTTGATGTTTCATAATCTTCCACAAACCTTACCAAATCATTCCTAGACCAATGCACTTCTCATACCAAGGTTCAACTCTTGTTCCCAAGGTCTTGCACCCTAGTTTACTCTCTAGGAATTCCAAGGCTTCCCTACAACATTTTTTTTTACAGTTTTTGCATTCATCCTCCTAACCTTGAACAAGCATTCCCAAAGTGGTTTACTAACCCAAATCAATCTCCCTCAACACCTAGTTTCTCTAGGTCATTCCTTACTCACAACAACACTCAAGCCACTTACACTTTCTACACAATCTTGCCATAACTTGGCTACTTTTCTAACATTACCCAAAACTCATTTCTTCATTTAATTCATCCTAAAACTAGCCAAACCACAAGGGTTCTATCAACACACTTATAAAACCATCAATACTCATCAATTCACCAAATACCACACAATGCACAATTCATAAAGTGCATAGCTTTAAAATCAACACTAAATTCACAAATGTTTTCTCACTTGCATTATTTCTATACAAGCACATTATTACCACACTCATGTGGGGTCATTCATTTTTCATTTTCCCTTCCCAAATTCCAAAAGCAACAAGAACATACACTAAGGTAATTTATTTACCTTAAGTCTCCATTTCTCTCCTTCTTCCATTCTCTTACCTTTCTTCATCTTTCCCTCTTGATTCTTGTTTCTCAACCAGCCAACAACTCATGCTAGCAAATCCAAGAACCACACACTAATTCAAATACTATCCTTAATATCGAAACCCTAGAATTTTTAAGGAAGGTTCTTAAGGTTTTTTAGAAGGCATTACCTTGCACTTGTAAATGGAGTTCTTGGGCAACAAAGCTAGCAATTCCAGCCCTTAATGAAGATCAACAATCGGCTGGGCATGGAAGAAGGAGAAGCTCACATTGGAAATTTCTAAAGAAATGTAAGAGAGGCTAAAATGATGAGCTCTTAAGCTTATTTTTTACCTTGGAGTAATAAGGAGGAGATGGAGGTCCAAATACTCTCCTTCACGCTTCAAATGGCATTTAGCCATGGTGATGAAGGTGGAGTTTTTCATCTTTTGAAGGGTGAAACTTGTTCCTTGTGAAGAGGGGAATCTAACGGTAGTAATTTTGTGGAGTTTGGAGTTGATTTGAGTGTTCAACTAGAAGAAGAAGAGAGGTGCTGTGTGAGGATGAAGAAATCGCCAGCTATGGCTTCGGAGGAAGAAGAAGTTCAGAGAGGGAGGGAGCAGACCGTGAGTGAATTAGAATAGAGGAGAGAGAGTGTGAAAAGTAACTCTTCTACTTTTCTTTTCTTTCTTCTTTACTAACTAGCTAACAAGAGAGAGGGGAGGCTGTTTTAGTTAAATAAAACCGGCCCCAATAATTTTATAGAAGCTGGAGCGTTTCTCGTTTTTTTTACAGAAAACGCTCGTTATTTTACCCGGTTTGGCACTATTCACTAACCGGGCCCGTTTTTCGGATTTTCCTTGTTTCTTTATTTTTAATGGTTATTAAACTCCCATTAATGTGTAATTATAGTTATATAGTCAAACATAACTTTTACGGGTCCGTTTACCACTTAAAGTCACGTTTTCGGGTTTTCTCGAAAAACGTGCTTTAGAACTCCGTTAGCATTTTAATCCATTATTTGGATCCATTTTCTCGAGAATCATTCCCGTATACTAATTAGGCCTAACTAAGCCTTAGGAATCCATCTCGGACCCTCTCGAGATCATATATCTCTTATACTCATTTAACGCGCATTTTAGCGTTTTCTCTTTTCTTTTGGTTTTATTCTCTTTACCAATACTCTTTAGGCACCATTAGGCCTTTAATAATCACATTAGAGTAATTTAATCACCATTTTTAAGTCCGGGGTATTAAACCCGGACCCCAGACCTCGGACCCCGTTCCTGGGCCCTGGCCCCTGGTTTTCATCCCCGGGCCCTACCACAGGGCTAGAGGGCTTATGAGAAGAAAAGTATCAAAGGTAGAAAGGTTGCTCCAATAGAATGGTGCCACATGTATAAGAGCTTAAAAATAATTTTATTTTATAGAGTCTATAAATAGAGGTGGGGGCTCATTTGTAAAGACACACAACATGGGAAAGAGAAACACTTAGAAAAGCTCCCAAAGATTGTAATACTAGAATATCAAGGGAGGAATAAAGATATTGTGAGAAAGTGGACGTAAGCTGGTTCCACATACTTCTTGGTGTTTGGTTTATCAGTAGTGGATTTTCGGTGTTGGGGTGTGGAACCAAATCACGCGTCTTCATTTGACGCCGTCTGTGGGAATTGAACAGCCGAAAAGGAAACCATGATTTGACCAGTCCACTGTTAACAAAACAAAAGTTTACATCGATTTGGGATTGATGATTCAACAAAGTTGATTATTCGGTTCATGATTTTGTTTGTTGATTCAAAGCAATGAAAGCTAGGAGGAAATATCGCGACAAGCCAAAAAGAGGTTGGCGAAGATCGAAACAAATATATAGAGATCCACTGGATTTGTTTACGGAGAGTGGATTGCAATTAATCAAATCATCATGAAACGGGTGTACGAATGGCTTGATTGAAGAAACAGAAACAAATAATGAAGGTTAAAGGTTGTTTGGTCCACTGAAGGCTAGAATCTTCATATCACCATCCCTGCTGAAGAATGGAGATAAGAAAATCTCAATTGGATCAAGCAGTAGGAATTGCCTATCTTCATCATAAGAAAAAGGGGGAGGTCGATAGTGTTCAAAGAGGCACCAGATCAGTGCGATCCAGTCCAAATTCTCAGCAATGAAAATCATTCCTCTTCAAGTGTGTCATAGTGACAATATCCAGTTCTCAGGGTGAATTTTTCCCACTTTACGAAACATCTAAATACGACATAAGATAGATTGATCGGAGAAACATTGAAGAGATCTTAATTTAGTCAATCATTTTCGAGAGAAGCAGTGAAGAACGAAGCTCGGTGGCGTATGAGACCTTGAAGATACGAAAAGAATTTTGAGAAGTATAAATTATGCTCCCACCGGGCAAAGAATCGACGAATTGGAAATTCAGGATCCTAACAAGGAAGAAGGGATGAAAGAAGAAATATAATTTTCAGCCATAAATTCTAAGTTTTTCATTAAATTTCGATGGAGCTCGATCAATAATAAGGGAATTTTTGCTCTCCACTTTCCATAGTTTGTGTACTTTGTATTTCACTTGTTCTTTCTCTGTTTTTGACATCACTGCTCGGGGATTGATCGATTAGGTCTCCCGTACAGAAGACCTCGGTGCCCGAAAATTTCAAAGCAAAGGTTTCTAAGTGCCCAGCCCCAGACGATGAAAAGTACATATATTATGTAGATTAATGTTACACTTGTCCATTTATTACTGGATCATGTTTTATTTTTCTTATTATTTGACCCACCCCCCTCTCATAGAAATTAGCTTTCAATCATTCTTGGCTACAAGCTATATTTGACTACATTTAAAATTATACATATATAAGTGTAAAAGTATAAGTTTTATAAGTTTATTGTACAATTCAAGAAGTTTGTATTACATCTAGTAGAATTTCAAATATCATAATTCAATGTACACTTTATATATATATCCGTATAGTTTTATTTCCAACTGTACATATTTTATATATCATGTACAGTATCCAGAAATCTAGTTTATAATTTTACACGAAATTGTTTAGCTATTTTTGACACAATTTATAAAACATATTATGTTATTTTTAAAAAATATATAATTTGACAAATAAATAGATATCTGGATGCATGTAGCCATTTGGATAGTTAAGAAATTATCTTAGCTTTATACAAATGCATAAACGTCGCATGAGAACTACCCCAGTTCAACCCCGGGCGATGTAGGTCTCGATTGGCTACGAGAAGTGAAAGCGTGAATGTGATTATGCTATGGAATTTGTCCAGACTTCCAGAGTCCATCGGAACTTTACCTGATAAATTCAACAAAATTCCCCATGGAGGTGAATCAACAAAATTCTTGGTAGGAAAAGTCAGTTCACTCATCAAATAATCAAATATTGCCAAGACAATTCTAAGGAGTAAGTCTGGGATAAGGTTCAAATCTGAAAATTGAGGGAAAGGTGTAAGGAAGGAAACAAAAAACATCAAAATTGGAGAAAACGAGTGAATCATAGCCGCGAATACCAGATTTGAAAGCTTTTCAAACAAGAGTCCAGTTTTTCGTGAAAGAAAACTTTAGTATTCTCTCTGTATTGAAAAAATATATCGACTGACTCACACAGTATATATGTACCTGTATATATATATGACTACCTTAGTATTCTGGCCTATATACTAAACCCAACTAACGGTAATCAATACAAACAGAAAACGTAACAGTGCAACAGACTAATGACCAATGTATACAAATGTTATATTCCAACAGCCCCCCTCAAGACTAGGGTGGTTAACAAGGGAGAACAGCCCACAGTCTTGAAGAAGGATAATTATCTGCTGCCTGCACTTGTCTTCTGGAGAAAGTCCTCGTACCCTCTTGTTGTTGTCTGCTTGGTCAACACATCGGCCAGCTGTTGAGTGTCTGGTATGTGCTGTAAGGTGATGAGCCCTTCTTGAATTTTCTCTCTTACAAGATGACAATCCAAATCTATGTGTTTTGTCCTCTCGTGAAAGACCGGATTTCTGGCTATGAATATCGCTGCCTTGTTATCACAGTGGACTTGGATAGGAGTTATCTCCTTAATTCCTATATTCTGCTTCTGCTGTGCTTAAAGAAACAGTTTGTTGTTTCTTTGATTTCCAGCTTATTGGTGCACCACCAAGCAGAATAATGTAACCACTTACTGATCTCCTTGTCAGTGTGCAACTGGCCCAATCCGCGTCACAGTACGCTGTCATCTTGTAGCATGCGGAAGTGTTGAAGAAAATCCCTTGCCTTGATGTTCCTTTGATGTATTGCAGCAGATGTATGGCTGCCTTGTAATGATCTGCCTTTGGCTCTTTCAGAAACTGGCTCAGGTACTGGACTGCGTATGCTAGATCAGCTCTGGTGTTGACAAGAAATTAATCCTTCCAATTAGTCTCCTGTAGGTAGTCGGGTCATTGAGAGGCTGGCCTTTCAGTTTTTCCAGTTTTATTCCTGCTGGCAAGGGGACAGAAACAGCAGGGGTGTTAGTGGAAAGATATTCATCTATCAATTCTTGTGCATACTTACCTTGATGGAGCATGGCTCCTTTATTGCTGTAGAGGAACTCCATTCCTAGGAAGTAGTGTAGCCTTCCTAGGTCCTTCACTTTGAATTCTGCATCTAGAGCATCTTTTATTCTTTGGATTTCTGTTGAATCATTTCCCGTGGCTATTATATCGTCAACATACACTCCTAAGAAGGTCCTGAAATGTCCATTGAACTTAACAAACAGAGAATAGTCATTTTTAGATTGAGTAAAACCATGGAAAAGCAGAAACTTACTCAGTTTATCATACCATTCTCTACTTGCTTGTTTCAGCCCATAAATGGACTTATGAAGTTTGCAGGCCTTATTTCTGTAGAGTTCTTTCAATCCATCAGGAATCTCCATGTACACTTCTTCATGGAGTTCACCATGAAGAAATGCATTATTAACATCAAGCTGGTGAATAATCCAATTCTGTTTTACTGCAACAGACACCAACATTCTAACTGTAGTCATTTTAACTACTGGAGAGAAGGTCTCCCAATAATCTTCCCCATAGGTTTGACTATACCCTTTTGCAACCAACCTAGCCTTATACCTTTCTAGAGACCCATCAGCCTTTAATTTGACTTTAAAAACCCATTTACAACCTATTATATGTCTGCCCTTAGGGATGTCGATGATGCTCCATGTTTTATTGTCATTAAGAGCTTGTAATTCGCTCTCCATAGCTTTTCTCCATTCTGTTTTCTTTACTGCTTCCTTATAAGACCTTGGTTCCCTAATACTTTGAGTGTTCAGGGCAAAGGAGTAGGATTAGGGATGAAGGGAATCTAGGTCTAAAGTGCTGGTAGGCTTAATATCAGTAAGGTATTCAGATAGGCAGTTGGCTGTATTTCCTGGGTGTTTTAGTCTGTCCTGCAGGATCTGTGTAAAAGCATCTGCTACTGGGTCCTCTACCCCTCCCAGAAAGTATTCATTCAGGTGACTGGGCATATGTCTTTCCCTTGTAGATCTCCTAAGTGGCCCAGTATCACTGTTGAGATTCTCTGTATCCTGTTCTAATTCTTGACTCACGTGGGTGCATGGTTCAGGTTGGTGGGTTTCATAAAGATCACTATTGTAATCTTCAATGACATTCTGCTCGGGATAATCTTCTTGTGGAGCAGTGGTTTCAGTGTTTTTGGAAATGTTGTGTAGAGGGAACTCTTGTTCATAGAAGGTCAAATCCCTACTTGTGACTATGGCTGAGGTTTCTAAATCTAGAACCTTGTGCCCTTTCTTGTTGTCAGCTATACCCAAATAGACACAAGCTGTCCCTCTTGGATCAAACTTCCCTCTTGGTTTTCCTAGATGAGTTCTGTAACACAAACATCCAAAGATCTTTAGAGAAGAGTAATCTGGTTTCTTGCTGTATAATCTCTCATAAGGTGTGTCTCCATCTATGGCTTTGGAGGAAAGTCTATTTATGATGTATGTGGCATGTCTTATGCACTCTCCCCAATATTCTAATGAGAGGTTAGCTTGAAAATAGAGGGCTCTTGCAGTTTCAAGGAGGTATTTGTGTTTCCTCTCCACAACTCCATTTTGTTGTGGAGAGTGAGCACATGTGGTTTGGTGAATGATGCCATTTTCTTGGAAAAATCTAATCCCTTCATTACTGTTTCCCAATTCAAAGGCATTGTCACTCCTAATTTTCTTGACCTTCACACTGAATTGTCTTTCAACCAATTTAACAAAACATGTAAGAGCATAAAAACCCTCTGATTTATTTTTCAGAAGATGAGTCCAAGTACTCCTGCTATAGTCATCTACTAGAGTAATGAAATACCTTTTATCATCATACGTGGGAACCTTAAAGGGTCCCCAATATCAGCATGGATGAGCTCAAAACAGAATTCAGATTTAGAAACAGAATCATCAAAAGGCTTTCTCACAGCCCTAGCACGTTGACAAACATCACAAGCAACATCATTCTTTGCACATTTTGTCAGACCTAAGGAATACAACTTGTTGTATGGGACATGCCCAAGTCTAAGATGCCATAACAGAGCATTTTGTTCCTTTTGAACAGAACTGGAAACTATTACATGATTATCTGTAGTAGAACTAACAAGAGGTATGTGGTCTAAACTATGACTGTGAAACATATACAAACCATTCATGCAACTTCCAATCATCACATTATTCCCATGTTCAAGGTCCTGCAGGAAACAAGAAGATTCACTGAATATGATGGACCTTCCAATCTGTTGGATTAGTTTAGTAACAGACATAAGGTTGAAATTGAAACATTTTACCAGCAAGACATTATCAAGCAGAAAAGTATGTCCTAGTTTCACTTTCCCATATTTCTCAACAGATTGGACGTGTCCATCAGGCATAACAACCCTTCTATTTTCATTCAGTTTTTCCAAGGTAACAAACATAGACTCATTTCCACACATATGTTCCGATGCTCCTGAATCTATTATCCAGGAGCTATTGTCAGCTATGTCATTTTTACTCATTAGACAAACAGAACAGAATGCGTTGCGGTTTGTTTTACCTGTGAAACTGCAAGGATTAGGGTTTGTTTTACCTGCGAAGCTACAGAACGCTTCTGTGCTGTCCTCATTCGACTGTCCTCTGTGAAGCAAAGCCTTGAGTTGACCCACCTCCTTCTCAGTGAAACATGGTGCTCATCTTGGCTCTGTCTGGACTCTGATCAGTGACCGCAGTTCCGGCTATGGTGGTATTCTTTTTCTTCCACCACTCAGGGTACCCCACAACTTCGAAACAATTTTCTCTAATGTGGCCTCTCTTCTGACATTTAGTACACTGAAGCTCATACTTGTTGACTTCCTTCCTAGGTTTACGAAACCCTTGCGCCCCTTGCGCCTGATTAGGTTTCTGGTCAGATCCCTTCTTGCATTTAGGACGATGGGATCTTGTTCTGTTGTCCCAGTTCTTCCATATAGTTGTTTGCACTTCTCTTCTTGACAGAGCAAGGAGTGCGCCTCTTCAATTGTGGGTAAGGAGTCCTTCAGGAGAATATTCGCAGCCACATTTGAGTATTTCTCGTTCAATCCCATGAGAAACTGCATAAGTTTCTCCTTTTCTTGCTTTTTCTGATATTCTTGTCTCGTGCTACAAGAGCAGGAAGGTTTCTCATCAAGAGCTTCTAACTCATCCCATAATCGCTTGATTTTGGTGTGGAAATCAGAGACGCTATCCTCATTTTGCTCAATTTTGTTTATCTCCCTCTTTAGAGAATATATTTGAGCGGAGTTAGTTTGCTCATACCTTTTGCACAACGACTTCCAGGCTTGAGCGGCGGTCTTGAAATATATGATCGTGTCGCCAATCTCCTTGCTCAGACACTGCGTCAGCCAAGCTATTACCATGCTGTTGCATCTCTCCCAACTCCGGTACTTGGCATCGTCTTTGCTCGGCGCTTCTAGGGTTCCGTCGATTAAGGCGTATTTGTTCTTCGCTTTGAGGGAAACTACAATCTTCTGTTTCCAGCCTCCGAAGCTCTCGCCTGGCTTATTACTGAAAGTGTAACCCAAGATCAGGCCGGGGTGGTCATTGCTACTCAAGAAAAGGGGGTCATTGGCGTCGGCACTTTTCGCGTCCATCTGCTCCGGCGTTTCTTTCTTGTCTTCCTCTAACGTTTCTTTCTCGTCTTCCTCTACCATGGAAGATTAGAGTAACTAGAAGAGGATAAGCGTTGAGGAAAGGTTTCTCGATCGAGACTTTTGCTCTGATACCATTTCGTGAAAAGAAAACTTTAGTATTCTCTCTGTATTGAAAAAATATATCGCCTGACTCACACAGTACATATGTATCTGTATATATATATGACTACCTTAGTATTCTGGCCTATATACTAAACCCAACTAACGGTAACCAATACAAACAGAAAACGTAACAGTGCAACAAACTAATGACCAATGTATACAAATGTTATATTCCAACATGACGGAATCTTCAATCAAAGTCTTCGTGAGCAAATACCAGAATTCCATTCGCTAATTGTCAGATCTATGCAAAGGAGCAATGAATGAGTTACAGAACAAAATCACACTTTCAAGAATGTCAGTTCATGTCAGGTGTTCGGATTTGGGAAAAATCAAGCAGCAGCTTGATTCCTTTCAGAAATCATTATTTTCATCCGGTGATTCACTTCAGAAATAGGCCCGGGTGAAAACTTAATTCGGCCCCGGACGATGTCTTAATACACCCCCGAGCAGAAGCTACTACACCCGACAGCACTAGGCAACGCCTTCAGTTCAGGCCCGGGCGACATCTTAGTTCCGGCCGGGCAACATTTTAGTTCATCTCTGGACACAACTGCTATGACCAACCCCGGGCGCTACCTCGATCCAAGCCCGGGCGACGTGAATGGTGAAAAAGGTAAGAAGAATGGTCACGCCTGGGCGATGTCCTAGTGATGGCCTGGGCGACAACCGAAAAAAAAGTTCCACTTTGATTCAGAGAAGAAGCCGAACACATAAGGAATACAAAAAGAAGTTTATCTAGGCACGGAAAAAGGCAACAAAAAGCGGACCATAATACTTTTCAGCATCAATGTCTCAGGATCAAAGATGTTTCAAGATTGAAGAAGCGGCACATCTCGCCACGCAAGCAAGCTGCGGTTACTGTAAGCGATTGACCCAGGCCCGGGCGACAAGAACGGTGAAGAAGATAAGAAGGTTGGAAGGCCCGGATGACGACTTAGTTCAGCCCAAAGAGAGGTATCTTAGGGTATCCACAGTGGTGTGGAATCCATCCAAATTCTTTTTTATACGGAAAAAGAAATTGATTGGTTACATCTCTGTGTTATCTGACACTTCTAATAAAAATATAGTTTTAGATGTAAAGTAAAAGAAATAGTGAGAGGTGAAAGAAAAAATTAGTGGAGGAGTGAGAAGGTTAAGAAACTTGTTATTGTAGGGATGAACAATTGAATGAAGTTGCTTAAGTAATAAAAAAATATTTTCTGGTGACATGTCACCTAGAAATCTGTTAAGAACCTCATAACCACTATGGATGCCCTTAGTTCATCTAGCAGCCCCGGGTGAAGTCTTAGTTCAAGCCCGGATGGAACCTTGAGTTCAAACTGTCAAAGTATGTCTGCGGTTGAACTACTTCGAGAGACATCTCGTTGTGGCTTTATGGTTTTTAGCTCGATCAAGTCCAGACATTACAAGGTAATTCCATAATCCTAATTTAGCGGGCTGATATTTATCATGGTAAGAAAATTGGTTTGAAGTTGAGATTGTTGGATTGGTACTCTTGATACCGTTCTTATGATCTGGTTCATGTTACACATATGTATTATGTGTGTTCCGAGTTTTTGCTGGGACACAAAGTTACAAAAATATGGATGTTCAGGCATGTTGTGTCTGCTTTAGTTAGCCAGACAGGATGTCCGGACAGGTTTATACCGCGTGTGGGTGAAACGAAATAACATATACGCGTCCTCCTGAGCTGTCCGGATCGAGCTCCTACCTGGACATGTGCTGGTGGTCGAGGAGTTTTAGTTACTGCGATCCAACAACTGAGAAAACATAACAATTCGTGATCCAACGGATGAGAAATATATTATTGTCCAGCCGGGGTGTCCAGATCCGGACGTCAAAACTCGCCTGGACGCTAGTAAAAGAGGCGTCATGCTCTACTTATAAAAGTTGTCATTTTTTTCTTTTCTGGTTGCTAGATTAGTTTTGTAACACAGAACAGAAGCATTGTGCGCTGCCAATTGTTTTTCCCCTACAATGCAATACTTCCATGCTTGATTATCATTGTTTTACTTCTCGTAGTCATTCAAATTCCATTATGGTATCAGAGCAACCGAGTAAGGAATAGTTTGTTGTTTTCCAAAGATGGCAGACACCACCGGAACGGGCAAAACGCCCGCAGAAAACGCAGGAGCTACTGCGTCGGTTATTGATATTTCGGATCCTTTGTATGTTCACAGTTTAGAACAGTCGGGAATAAGTTTGGCTCCAAAGTTTAATGACACTGGTTTTCTGGGATGGACGTGGGCTAAGGTTCTCACTTTACAAGGAAAGAACAAGTATGGCTTTGTAACTGGCAATGTGAAGAAGCCGAGAACAGACGACATGGTTCGTGCAGCTGCATAGGTTCGTTCCAATTCGCTAGTAGCCTCCTGGATTATTGGTTCACTGGATCCAAAAGTTGCAGGTGGTTTGATGTTCTCTAGTAATCCCAAGCAGATTTGGGATTCTCTCTGTAGAAGGTATGAGCAAAATAATCTTGATATGGTTCATGGGTTAAAGCAGAAGCTTGCTGAAATCCAACAAGGAGATGATTCGATTAATGATTATTTTGCAAGGCTTCAGAAAGTTTGGGGGGAGCTTGAATTAGCCAGACCCCTATTAGAGTGCAACTGTGCTTCAGAAGAAAACAGAGAGAATGAGAAGAACAAGACAAGTTGATACAGTTTCTGATGGGCCTTGATAGACGCTATGTACATATCAGGGGTCAAATTCTGGCAATGAAACAGGCTCCGAACCTTGAAGAAGCTTTCTCCCTGGTTGTTCATGAAGAAGAACAGCGCAAGAATGACAAAGGAAAGAGTGATGCATTGTCTTTCTTGAGTGCTAGTTCCAATTCGAATTTAAATTCGAGCAAAGATTATGCAAGGGGTAAAGGTACGAAGAAAAGGTGGCCGACATGTACCTTTTGCAGTAAGCCATGGCATTCCTATGAGGAGTGTTTTCAGCGTCAGAAGTGTACTCACTGTGGGAGGTCAGGACATTTGGCTGCAGAGTGTTACCAGTTGCATGGGCGCGATGCTGTCCTCACCAGAAAGAAAAAACCAGCAGTGGCTCTTTCTGCAGGTGAGAATCTTTTTTTGGAAGGAAAATCGTGCTTCATAAGTGGTTAGTCAACTGAGTCCAGAGATACTTCAGCAGATTGTTGGTTTAATACAAGGGGGGAAAGTCAGTGTAGCGAAGGAAGACAATTCTTATTGCAACTTCTTTGGTAAGAGTTTAGTTTATTCGCTTAGTAGTCTCTGTTTGTTAAACAGTGATCGGAATGATTTAGCTTCTAAGTGAATACTAGATACAGGAGCTACTGATCATATAAGTGGGTCCTTGAGCTTGTTTGTTAATATGAGAAATCTAGAGCATTGTAAATCAGTTATCTTGCCAGATGGTCGATGATAAGTGTCCAAATGAGCATGTTTTATAGGTGTATTTCATTTATTATATTAACACTTTTCTTGCTCATTTCTCCACTTCGATTGTTTTTCCTCTAGTTTATGTTTTATTGATTATCTCACAAATTTATTGGTTAAAACATGAGGAAAACCCAAGCTAGGAGCAAAGTACACGAAGAGACGAACGCATGGGCACAGACAGCTCGAAAAACGGAGTCCAAACGAAGAATCTAGAGCCGGTCAAAGTTTGTCCGCATGGTGTCCACGTTGTGTCCGCCCAGAACTAGGAGGACACACACGAGACACTCACGAGGACACTTAGGCGGACAGAATTTGTGTCCGCATGAGTACCTCACTTGTGTCCGCCCAGAACAAGGAGGACACACACGAGGACACAACGCGGACAAGGTTACGTCTGCCCCATTCTACGCGGACAGCCACGCAGACGTGACTAAAAATCAGACGGGAACAGTTTTCTTCTTCTTCGCGCCGACTCTCTGCAACTTGCTACCATATCCATTAACAGTCGGCGCCTTATTTTCCTCACGCGTGAGCTCTGTCCCCTGCAATAAATGAGCAATCAGTGAGCAATCAATCTGCAAATCCTATCCAGCTCTTTCTGCCGCCTCAATCAATTCCTCACGCAGTGTTACTCTTCTGTTTTCTTCCTTTTCCTTTCCTCTATAAAAACCCACGAGCCTTCTGCTCAAAAGAACATCCACGACCCAACATACCACATACCACACAGCACACGTTCATCCCATTTCTCTTCTTCCGTCTTCTCCATTTTATTTATTTCACATTCCACCATATTCACCTCTAGTCCTACGTATACAAAATAGCAGAACGAATGCAGGAGTGACTACAGATGATTTCTTTTACTCTTGTTTCTGTTTATCTATTTAATATGTTAGGCTAGAATATTTATACTCTGGGAATGGTTATTATGTGTTTGTATTAATTATGCAATATTTTTACTGGTTAATTTAAACAGTTTGTTGCGTTTTAAAGCTTATCTCTCGCCTTTTTAATAAATGTCATGAGTTTATTAAATTGCTTGCTAAGTCTATTTTGATCAGACCAGGTGATAAATAGATAGGTTAATTAAGCCGTAAATTTGGAGAAAGCTTATTATGATTTAAGTTAGTATTTTCAGATGCATAAATAATTTCTCATATCTAAACCGTCCGTTTACACGTATTGTGCTTGAACCTTGATTAGAACCTTGCATTTTCAGGTAAACGAGTTCTTTTGAGGCTATGATTTAGTCCTTAAGATAATAAGAGGAATTTTGCCAAACAATTATAATTAAACCAGTAGAGATAGCATAATTAATCAGATCATATTAACCTGAACCAGAGTCCCGTTTAGTTTATCTGTTAACTTAGTTTATTTTATTTTTCCTTTTAATTTATAAAAACAAGTCAATTAATTCCCCCCTTTTTGTGACACGCTTAGGTACTATAATATGCACATTAGTCCCACGGTTCGACATTCGGTCGCTTACATTTCACTATACTACCACGGCCAGGATTTGTTTGCAGCCCGACGTTTATTTTGAGTTTTTAATTTCTTTTCTCTTATTTTAATTTCTACAGTTCTAACCACTCATAATAAACAGTCTGCAAAATGGCGCCGTTGCCGGGACTAGATTTATTCTAGTCCCTAAGCCCCGGATTATTAACTTGTTATATTAGAATATTTTGTCTATATTATTTTAATTTGTTGTTTATATTAATTGTCTTTTATATTTTGTCTATTTTGTTTTGATTGTTGCTTATATTAATTATCTTTTATATTTGTTTATATTATTATTATGTTTGTTTTCTAATTTGTTTCAGTAATTACGTAAAAAAAAACGGCAACAGAGCCTGTCCGCGAGCACGTCCGCCCAACGCCAAGCGGACAGACTTGCGGTCTGAAATAGCCGCGTCCGCCCAACTTGACGCGGACGTCCACGCGGTCATAGCACCTTGTCCGCCTCATTACATGCGGATTCCCACGCGGACTACTCCACTTAACCGCCCAGCTGTCCGCACCCGTGTCCGCCCCGGCCCAAGCGGACGCCTGTGAGGTCATCCACACGGACGCCACTACGGACCGCTACACCCTTGTCCGCCCAACGAGACGCGGACGTCCAAGCGGACGTCACTCGCTTCAGAAAAAAAAAGAAGCACTGCGTTTCAATTCTGTTCTTCTCCAATCTGCTCCAACTTCTTCAATCTATTTCTACTTCATTTTATATTTTACTTATATATTATTGTTTTTGTTCTAATCCTTTTATTTTCTAATCTTTTTTAGTAGTTTCGTTTTATATACAAAAACACAACAAAAAAATCTGTACGTGGCAAATGGAACAGGTGTTCGAACAAGAGTTTTGCTATTCACAGCATTTATACTGCTCCGTGTGTGGGGGAGCTCATGATTATGAGGATTGTCTCATATTCCAAGAACAACTCTGGTTAGAAGATCAACCAGATTACCTGGAGAAACTCGCTCAACCAGAACATCAACCAAAGAGCGAATAATTCATGAGGTAGAACACCCCACTACGGACGTAAGTTACTCTCTTCCCTCTATAGTCACCTACCGCCAGTTTCCATCCTTCTCTATGCTCTACCCAGAAGATGAGGATATTTACATCCTCAAAAATGAAGAGAAGGAATTGCCATCACCTCCCTCCAAATATCCAAACAAAACGCCACTATCACCTTCGAAGAGTCAACTTTCTCTGAAGATGATTTTAATCAGCGTTCTTTTTATGAGCCTCACCTACAAGTGGAGGATGTTCACATCCTCCAAATTGAGGAAGAAAGTCATCACCACCGGTTCTTCTGTTAGAACTACGTTACCGGCACGTACCTCCTCAAACACCAGATTTTGTGGAGTATTCATTTTCCTATTATATTTGCCGAAGTAACGTTTTGTTTTGATCCAGGTGGTTTGCTTTTAATCACTGCTAACTTCGTTTTCCTGGCAGAACTGTTATCTACTTTTATTTTTGATCCAGGATAACAAAGCGGGCGTCTAGCCAAAGACGTTAAAGAAGGGCAGCTTCCCGGGAGGCAACCCGGATGAACTTTTATTTTATTTGCTTTTATGCTCTTTTAATTTTCAGGTTCTCTTTAAATTTTATTTTTGCTAACTTTTAACCCCGTTTGTAGTATGGTTGCTTCTAGTGTCTTATACAGGTGCAAATTCATGTCTACACACTGCAACCAAGCTACACTACTTGAGGCTGAAGCTCAAGTGTGGGGGAACTCCTTTACCAACTAGCAAAAATAATCTCAGGGGAGTACCAGTTTCTTTATTACGCTTTTATTTAAATAAAATCTGCAGAGGAGCGTTTATGTGCTTAAATGAATATTCGTGAGCTTTGTGTTCTCTCTATTTTATCTACTTACCGAAAAGGTCTTCTGAAACCTTCCTTGTTTTTCTAGTGAACAATGAGGACATTGTTCAAATTAAGTGTGGGGGAGTGTGCCCTTTCGGTGGAATTTTGTGCTTAAATGCTTAATCTCTCTGCTTATCTTGCGTTTGTCCAATTCAATATCGTGACCCCTTATATGTGGGTTGTTCTCTTTAAAAATAAATACTGTTATGAATTGTGGGATAAATGGTACAAAATTTTAAAATTTTGATTACTTTTGAGGAGCATTTTATATGCGGTGTGACCAAATGATCTGCAAATGGTTGGATTTTATTGCTCAGGGTTTCTTTCTGTCTTCTCTCTTAGGGATTGCTAAGGGGTGCTTCTCTGTTAAAAAAGAAGAATACAAAAGAAAAAAAATAAGGGACTTTCGAGACACCATTGGTAACCAACAAAGAGAGTTGAGTGTTCTTGAATACAAAGGCATGATGCCTACATTTGCTCATCCCTTATGCAAAAGTGAAGCAAATGCATAAATCTATTCTTCCTTTTGTTTTCTCCTCAATGCCCATTCTTGAGAGAAGTTGGCCATGGTAAAAGTTCTCAGAGTCACCTAAAAGAAACATTGAAGTACCTTGGATCATACCCCGACTCTATATTTTATTTTTACCCTGAACACACCTATGCCACCAGCAGTTGATTTTTCACACTCCTCGAAAAGTTTAAAGATCATGTTTATCCTACCCTTCATAATAATATTTTTAGTATTGAGCATTCCCTACTTACTTGGGTATGTGATTTTGCTTGAGGACAAGCAAAAAGATAAGTGTGGGGGTGTGATAAGTTTCCAAATGAGCATGTTTTATAGGTGTATTTCATTTATTATATTAACACTTTTCTTGCTCATTTCTCCACTTCGGTTGTTTTTCCTCTAGTTTATGTTTTATTGATTATCCCACAAATTATTGGTTAAACATGAGGAAAACCCCAGCTAGGAGCAAAGTACACGAAGAGACGAACGCATGGGCGCAGACGGCTCGAAAAACGGAGTCCAAACGAAGAATCTAGAGCCGGTCAAAGTTTGTCCGCATGGTGTCCACGTTGTGTCCGCCCAGAACTAGGAGGAGGAAACACACACGAGGACACTCACGAGACACTTAGCGGACAGAATTTGTGTCCCTGCATGAGTACCTCACTTGTGTCCGCCCAGAACAAGGAGGACACACCGAGTACACAAACGCGGACAAGGTTAACGTCCGCCCCTTTCTACGCGGGTGACAGCCACGCGGACGTGACTAAAAATCAACGGGAACAGTTTCTTCTTCGCGCCGACTCTCTGCAACTTGCTACCATATCCATTAACAGTCGGCGCCTTATTTTCCTCACGCGTGAGCTCTGTCCCCTGCAATAAATGAGCAATCAGTGAGCAATCAATCTGCAAATCCTATCCAGCTCTTTCTGCCGCCTCAATCAATTCCTCATGCAGTGTTACTCTTCTGTTTTCTTCCTTTTCCTTTCCTCTATAAAAACCCACGAGCCTTCTGCTCAAAAGAACATCCACGACCCAACATACCACATACCACACAACACACGTTCATCCCATTTCTCTTCTCTCGTCTTCTCCATTTTATTTATTTCACATTCCACCATATTCACCTCTAGTCCTACGTATACAAAATAGCAGAACGAATGCAGGAGTGACTACAGATGATTTCTATTACTCTTGTTTCTGTTTATCTATTTAATATGTTAGGCTAGATATTTATACTCTGGGAATGGTTATTATGTGTTTGTATTAATTATGCAATATTTTTACTGGTTAATTTAAATAGTTTGTTACGTTTTAAAGCTTATCTCTCGCCTTTTTAATAAATGTCATGAGTTTATTAAATTGCTTGCTAAGTCTATTTTGATCAGACCAGGTGATAAATAGATAGGTTAATTAAGCCGTAAATTTGGAGAAAGCTTATTATGATTTAATAAGTTAGTATTTTCAGATGCATAAATAATTTCTCATATCTAAACCGTCCGTTTACACGTATTGTGCTTGAACCTTGATTAGAACCTTGCATTTTCAGGTAAACGAGTTCTTTTGAGGCTATGATTTAGTCCTTAAGATAATAAGAGGAATTTTGCCAAACAATTATAATTAAACCAGTAGAGATAGCATAATTAATCAGATCATATTAACCTGAACCAGAGTCCCGTTTAGTTTATCTGTTAACTTAGTTTATTTTATTTTTCCTTTTAATTTATAAAAACAAGTCAATTAATTCCCCCCTTTTTGTGACACGCTTAGGTACTATAATATGCACATTAGTCCCACGGTTCGACATCCGGTCGCTTACATTTCACTATACTACCACGACCGGGATTTGTTTGCAGCCCGACGTTTTTTTGAGTTTTTAATTTCTTTTCTCTTATTTTAATTTCTACAGTTCTAACCACTCATAATAAACAGTCTGCAGTCGACCTCAACAAATTTACAGAACAGGGGATGTGAAATTTGGGGACAGCTTTTGGATCAGTGGGGTTCTTTATGTGCCAGAATTCCAGTTAATTTGATTTCTGTTTGCGAATTGATTGAACAGTATAACATGACCTGACATTTACTTCTCGTTCTTGTTCTGTTCAGGACAGTGATTTGTTAGTTGAGGAGTTTGGCGGTCTTTACTTTCTGGATGAGAGTCGTGCTGAGCACTGGGCTAGCAGTTTGATCCAAGGAAGGAGACAAGACGTCTGCGATGATTTACATTTTGTTTCTTTTAGTAATTTTTCTGCTTTCGACATACATGTGAAGCTAGGAGATGTACCCTTTGACAAACTTATTGACATGGGTTTAATAAAGAAGCAAGATTTTATGTGTCTGACTGCATGTGATATTTTTCATAAAGCGCATGCCCAAAGGCATCCTTTTGCGCACTCTGAAATTCGAACAGCTCAACCGTTCGAAATGATACATGTTGATGTCTAGGGTCCTTTTCGATCTGCGACATATAATGGGTATAAATATTTCATTTGCTTTGTTGATGAGTACACACGTATGACATGGGTACAGTTGCTGTCCACCAAAGGAGAGTCTTGGCTGGCCATCATACACTTTATACGGATGGTGGAAAGGCAGTTATTAATGCTAAAATCAAAGTTGTCAGTAGTGATAATGCATATGAATTGGATAGTTCTAATGAGGAACAGCAGTTCTACCGGACAAAAGGTATCATCCATCAAATGACTGCACTACTAGAAAAAAAGCGAATTACGGACAATTCCGTAGGTAATCCGTAGGTAATCATAATTACCGACGGATTACCGACAAAATTTCACTCAAATCATCGTCGGAAAAATGAGTCCGTGTAAAACCTACGGATTACCTACGGAAGTGTCAGTTGTAATTACCGACGGATTACCTACGGAACAGTCCGAAGGTAAATTACCTACGGAAAATCCGTCGTCGGTAATCCAATGCCACGTCATCGTTTCCTCGCCTCTTAATATCCGTCGGTAATCCGTAGGTAAAATGTACCTACGAATTACCGACCGGAATCTTATACCAACCATTTTTATTAGACATTTCGTAGGTAATCCGTAGGTAAAATGTTACCTACGGAAAAAATTCCGTAGGTAAAATGTTACCTACGGAAAAATTCCGTAGGTAAAATGTTACTACGGATTACCTACGAAATCTTATACCAACCATTTTTATTAGACATTCCGTAGGTAATAGACAGTAGGTAATCAGTACGTAAGTATTTATATTTTTTTATTTTACATTTATTTGACCATATTTAGTTTATATTGTGATATTCTTCCTTTTTGAATATTTGAATTATAAAGCTATTTCAGAATTAAAATTATTAAACAATATAATGTTAATTTCAATAGGCACGATGCCCCTATATATTATAAAGCACAAAATTTTGAATATTTAATTTCATAAAAAATAAAATATTTACATACATATCTAACTCATCTTATAACTTCATAAACTAATATTTGACATCATAAATTCAAAAACGATAAAAACAAAACTAATAAAAAAAAACTCAAGTTTACAATATTCATACATACACCAAATCGTCACTCCAAACTATTAGTTTGCAGTCACACTTTCCACCGGAGCAAAAGAAGGATGTTCTAGAAGAACCAGACCCACTTCCCTTAGCTTTTGTCTAAGGGCTTCCCATTGATTTTGCATACTGTTCAGAGTATCTTCAGCCTACTTCCTCTTCTCAATTTCCATCAACAAACTCAGCCTCAACTCTCGTAGTTCAGTCTCTAGATCATATCTTGAAGATTGAGATTGGTAACACTGTCTGATGAGAGTTCTGACTAATTGCCAAATGAGAAACAATCCATGTCAGCGCCAGTGTCAAACAAACAGAAGTATATCTGAATACTCATGTTAACAGATACGAAAATAGAACTAATAAAAGTCATTATTGCTTGCCTGCTGTTCTAGGCTGCATAGATGTATCTTACATAGACCCCAAAGAAGTAAAAGTAAAAGCATTTTACATGCACGCAAAACACATTTCATCAGAAACAACATTCCATCAGAAACAACACTTCCAATGCTACACAATACAAAAGGAGACAAACATTTGACCACACATCTATCAATTAGCAAGGAAGCATTTGCCTAAAAGATTAAACGAGGAGAGAACAATCATAGTGCTTGAATCCGCAATGTCTAACTCTAATTCTAGGTTCACCACAGCCTAAACGAGTTATATCACATTCAGCAAGATCACTGCTATTTCAACTACTCTCCAGGAGGCAACTATAGAAATTGTGGAACCACTATTTAATGTCAGGATATACAATTAAAGAAAGCATAATCAAACACAGAAATACCTGCATGGAATCCTCTACATATATTAAAAAAACATTTACCAACATTAAACAGATACATAAGAAAAACACCATCCCTGAGAAGACTGACAAGGTGAGGTGAATGATTATCAATGTTGAACTACCTTCACAAGCGTCATAAAACTCCCCCATGGAAGTAGTCGTTCTACCATACCAGACCTTCAACCACTGAAATCCTCACCATCAGTACAACTGCCGAAACTCATCGAATCATTTGGATTGAAGAAATCCTCAGCCTCACTTTCTCTATCCTTCAACCTTGGCGATACTGATTCCACCTTATGAACACCATTCTCTGCAGCCACCACACCATTCCCATTCCCATTCCCATCCCCGTTGACATTAACACAACAGCCATCTTGTCATGAAGACCATTCGATTCCGATTCCAATTCCAACTCCTCTACTGATTCTGAGCCATTACTCTCCCATTCTCATGCCCTGAGGAGTTTTCCTCTCATACTCTGCATCGTTGAGGTGTCCATTATTACCCAATTTCTCATTCAAGAGCTTCTCTGTCAACGGACTGGAATCAGACGAGCTCTTCTGAAGCTGGATGAGGAGCAGCTCTGCATAAATAACACATGGGGTTATCAAGTAAGATACAGTTTCGTAGTACATCACACATTATATGACTTACGGGATTACTGCAGCATCTAAGATATCAGGGTGTGATACCAGCAGTGCTTCCAGCTCTGCAGGAGCGACCTGTGTCACATTTCCTCATATATTTTAGTATGTCAAATGAAACACACAATCCCACCGTGCAATCAAGTCTCCTTCCCTAACCTGCCCTTCTTTCTGAAATATAGACTCCACCCAAACTGCATTGGTTACCCACTATCAGCTATGCATAAAAAAAGAAGCAAGATAAGGCAATTTCAGAATTGCTAACCAGTATTCAGGAGAGGCATCATGGTAGTGTTCTTTGAGATAACTAGTATACAAAGAATAAAGATCCAATTTCTTGACAGATTCACTTGTCTGATGGCAATAGATGGCAGCAGAGATAGTTGGACAAACACAGATCAAATGATAGGTACGACAATTACAAATTTGAACGCTACAAACAGCTAAAATCTAAGCCTGATGTTGAGGACTGGATTCACCTATATCTAATGACAGCTTGACTACTGCGGCAATACACTCAAGTAGTCTATATATAGAGTGTAAACATACCTGT